>JAODKE010000047.1:16537173-16590675 GCA_026779605.1 Mormyrus hasselquistii | reverse complement strand
GTGGTGTGAGCATCTGTTTGCAGGCCTGTGCAGGCTTGTTTTATGGTGTGTGTGTGTCTGCGCAGGAGTGATTTGTCGTGCAAATATCTTTCTCTGCAGGCCTGCCTCCATGGTGTGAGTGTCTGTGTGCAGGGCTGGTGTGTGGTGTGAGTGTCTGTACTGGCCTACTCTGTGGTGTGTTTCTCTGTTCAGGCCTGCTCCATGGTGTGAGCATCTGTTTGTGCAGGCCTGCTCTGTGATGTGCGTGTCTGCACTGTAGTGTCACTGTACGCACCCACAGTAACATGCATGTTCCTCCCCACAGGGCGGACAGCGAGGTGAAGCACTGCGTCATCTACAGCACGGCGCGCGGCTATGGCTTCGCCGAGCCCTACAACCTGTACGGCAGCCTGAAGGAGCTGGTGCTGCACTACCAGCAGACGTCGCTGGTGCAGCACAACGACGCCCTCAATGTGCGGCTCGCCTTCCCTGTGCACTCGCTGGCGCCCCCGCTGCAGAGATGAAGCCCTGCGCACGGAGCGGGCAGAAAAGGAAAAATTAAAAAAAAACAATGCTGCGACCCACGTGTGTCAGCTACCGTGGAGTAATAGAAATATATAAATATATATTTTTACCAGGACAATTTTAGGGCATTTCTTTCAAAACTGCTTGAATTTGCACATGGAAGGTTTCAGCGTCTGTGAATGTGAAGAAGAAGAGGACCTGAGTTTGGGGGCCCTGCTGCCCAGACTCCAGTTGGGACTCTCAAACGCTTTCATTCTCCTCCCTTTTTATTTTGTCCCTCCTTCTGGTATTTGTTTGTCTTGATGTATTGCTGTTGGACACCGAAACACATGGAAAATTGTCAGTTTTCAGTTTGTTTTCTTCCACTTCCTCTCGACATGAAAGGTTAATGTAGAATGTGGCCGGCCAGCGGAGGGAGCAGGACATACGTGAGAAACAGCCTGGCGGAGCCTCTAGCCACCCTGAGGGGTGTGTGCATCTTCCTGCCTGCATCAGACTGGACTTTGTTAATAAGGATGGGTTTATTATTATTATTATTATTATTATTATTATTATTATTGTGATTACTTCTTTCTGAAAGCTTTAGCCAGGCAGGGAAATATTGGGGGGGGGGGGGTAACATCTGTCCAGAATTAAAGTTGGGGACATCAGTAATTCCGGAAGAAAATTCGAGGTCGGCTCCCAAGGAGGTAAAATTTTGTCCTGCACAGGAAAGCAGAGGGTGGTGCTGGGGCTGTGAAGAAGGTGTCTTTCATTAATCAGCTTCTTCCATGAAGGCACCAGCATCACCTGTCTGAAGCACTTAGTTGGAAATAGCAACATCTGCAGTCGCGCATCCTCCAAACCAAGCTTCAGATCGCGATCCGAAAGATGTTTCTGCAGATTCACAGGACTGCAACAAACAGAAATCGGAAAATAATTGGGAATGTTATGTACTGTTTCTGTCACTCGACGTCTGACAGCATTCATATAATTCAGTACAAAGGAAGCATTTTAAGTGGAGGATTGCAAGAAGCAGGACATGAGTGCGTGCTTTAAAAAAGACACAGGTGACGTTACAAGTGGAACGGTAGCAGAGAGATGCACTAACTAAAGGCACAGAAGAATGGTAACCAGTTAACAGGTGTCTCATTTAAAATTGTTTTTTTAATTGCTTAATTGTCTGATTATAGTTGATTATATCCGTTCATGCATTATCAGTTTAACAAAAGCCTTTAGTGCGTATAGGTTTTATGTTAAATTAGGTTTATTTTAAGCTGGACAGTATTTTCTAGCAATATTACAGTGCCTTGGAGATTCCGGGCATCCGCTGAAAAGAAATGGATATTTGAGACAGGAAATCAAACAGTAAACTCTCAGTCTGCTGCACCAGGCTGTTGAAATTCTCCACTTTGGTGCTCTGTCCAAAGTTTAAACTTTTTCAAGTTTAAAATGTCACTGGAAGTAAAACTTAATAAAATGAAAAATGCCTCATTGAGGATGAGTTGTATACATTACATTAGTGGTCACATGGGTTATTTCTGATTGGCTAAGGTGCTAAGACCATTGGTCTTGGTTATTGCAATTGTCTATACTGCTAAAATGTTGATATGAAAGGCCAATGGGACGCCCTGCCAAAAGTCATGTGACTCCAGTCTGCCTCTAAAAGCAAGACTGTTTAAAGGATGCTAGCTAATAGCAGTGGTGTGGAGTGTTTAGACAATGGCGCTCCTTGGCCTCACTCCACAGGACGTCCCTTGGTGCCGGTCTGTTGTGCTGGGGTGCTGATGGGGAGATCCCCCCCGAAAGGTCATCCTAAGGGCGAGAGATCGTTGACTTGAACGTTCCAGTGATGGACTCCAGCGAAGGCCCTGGATTACTGCGGCTGTCCAGCCCCATGTGCACGTCCCTGGTGGCAGTGCTTTTAATTTTCGTCCTTAGTTCTTCCCTTTTCTGGGGGTGCTTTTATTTTGATTTTATATTAACCAGGATCCTTCAAAGGGCCCATGCGTTCTATACTACTTGAACTATTGCATTGCTCACTGTTGAATGTTATTGATACAATAGAAGCTTATATAAAAAAAAGACAGTTTCTCATAGCTGATGGTACTTGGGGCTGGGGTAACCAGATGGTCTCTGAGGCAAAAAACATTAATATTTGGATTTTTTTTTTTGGTGGCGCTTTGGAGGTCCAGATTGGACAGGTGATGGCGCGCGTGCTGCAGCCGTTTTGGGCTGGGAGGTGAGGTTCTCCGCTCAGGCTAAGCCAGCCGATGACTTTCTCATGTTCCTTACCTTTTGTCTTTGATATTTTCATGTATTTTTGGCCTTTTACGATTTTCACTTGGCTTTGAGACCAAAGACTTAAGTTGAAGCAGTCATATTTAACACTTTCTATAAAAGTTCTGGATTTCCCCTGTAAATCACAGAAAAGCCACTGTGAAGCACTATGGTCATTTAATTTTATTACTTTTCCTGTAGATTATTATTATTTTATTTTAAAATAGTAAAGTTATGGCTTATGTACCTTGGCGGTTAAGGTAATCTGAATACGAATTCAACTGGGATTGTCACAGCATCACGAAGGTGTACCGGGTTTTTCATGGGAGAAAACATTTTTCAGCAAACCAGAAGTACAAATTAAAACCAAGGTTTGATGTGTTTCACAAGGTTTCCTTGTGCCACTGGTTACCTGGCTACTTAAATAAAATAATTGGTAAATGACAGCCCCACTACTTTTAAAAAGAACAAAAAAAGTCTGCTTCTATTAATATGCATTTATTTGCAGATCTTAGTGAAAATAGCTGAGAGTAATATCACTCTCTCTACAGTTAGGAATTGCCTGTATCAATTATTTCAGATATGTTTTTTTTTTCTTTAAAAGAATGTGATTGTCCTCTGCAGGCCAGAAAGCAGTCAGATTCGTTCGTTTTGAGGAGTGTTACCCAGGAACCATTTGTCTCTGAATTTCAACATCAGAAGATGGAGTTTTGGAGGGTAACTGGTGTGGGGTTGAGTCAGATGGTGGATTGAGTTAAATAGTATTGATTTGAGAAGGTGAAGGACCAGCCACGAGGCGCTGAAGTGGTCCTGAGAAGTGTAGCTTTCCTTTTAATGTGTTTTTTTTTTTTTTAAAGCTTATTCCTTATGAAGCTCTGCAAAGTTTTATTTGCAGTGGCCTTAATTACATCTTAATTACATTAACTATCTGAAGTATTTTTTCCCAGCCCAGCCCAGCTTAAAGGGACAGCAGTGTCATTAATCCATTAGTTTCATTTTTGTACCCGTTTCCCTACATGCATACAGAAATACAGCATGAATCTTTGGAACTCTTGACTGTTGTTTTTGTGTACAAAACAAAAAAAAGGAAAAAAAAAAAAAAGAAAAGAAAAAATTTTGTGTTTTATGGTGTATTCAGATCTGAATTTAATAATGCTTACAAAACAAGAAAAAGGGTCACTGTTTTCAGCTAAGACACATTAGAGCCATGTACAGCTGTTTAAGAATATATAAAAATATATCTTTAAAAAAGTGTAATACTAAGAAAGAGGGCTTGCTTATGTTTACAGACCATTCAATGTCCGCAAGATTATCGTTTCGCTTGTGAAATATCTGTCTACTTGCATACTTATACGACTTCAGAGATCTGTTTCCAGATACAGCTCTGGGACGGCTCGAGAGATTTTCTCCTCTGCACCAGCATCCCGTCCATACCGGGCGCAGTTTTATAAGTTTTAATGGTCTTAAGATTTATAAGCAATAACCAGGCATTGGCCCAGGCCCTGCAGCTAAACAGGTTGCCCCGCTAATGTGCTTCTGCTCTCAGTCTGAACCCCCCCCCCCCCATCCTGCCGTACTTGTACCTTTTTACCTCTTAAGCATCTCATCTCAATCTCCAGTCAAAGACCTCTTTCTCAGTATTAAGTGTCACATTCGCTTCAGGCTTTGTATGTTTTGTTTGTCTGTCGCAGTACAGTTTGTATTGGTCGTTGAATATCCATTTGTTATTGGACAATTTTTGTGTACGCCATCAAATCCACACCGCGATGCTCATTTCCCGTGCAAAATAAAAGAAAATATTTTGTTCAGCTGCTCCTGGTTTATGTTTTATTTTTCGTGCTTCTGTTGTGACTGACGTGCAAATGGTGCCACATTGCATTTGTTTCTAATTGAGACACGGGAGATCTGTAAATGCCAATGGTAATTCCTGTCACATGTATACAGCATTTTAATGATCTGTGTTCTGCCAAATATTCTCATCAAACAACCACAGAAACACCAAGTAATGCTCACTCTGGGGAGGGGTTATGGTCATGTGATGCATGAGCGAGGATTTTTTGAGGGGTTTTACAAAATAACAAGGAGGAACTAAATCAGTCAAGGGGAAACTACACAGGTAACAGTTGCTGGACCAAGTCACATATCAGGATCTGGGGCACGTTTACTGGAGAAGAGAAGAGATGCTCACCTGACTCACCATCCTGGGGAGGAAAATATGGGGCCCCACCCTGAACTTAAACACCAATTAAGTGATGGAGAGATCTGGAACCAACAATCACTGCGTTTGGTTAAAAAAAAGGACATAACTGAAGTTGTGAGTGCTGTATGTATTCAGTTGCAGTCACATAACTGGATGCTAGTGTTGCTTAGTAGGGTGCTAGTCTATATCTGGGTTAGCATAGCAGTATGGTACATTCACTCATAGCCATACTTCAGGTCTGCAGCCATGCTCGTCTCCTGCGTTCTGCGTCTGCATGTTCCAGCCATGTTGCGTGGGTTTCTTTTCTCTGCTCCGGTTACCTCTTGCAAACCCAGAGACATGTTTTTAAAAAAGGGGGGTGGGGGGGATTGGTGTCTCTAAATCACCTTTATTGTGTAAGGGCCCTCCTTGTGTTCCCATTAAAATTGTAAAAGGGCATCTCGCTACACACTGAAAAGATAGATGCCCTCAGCTGGATAATGGGAGAAGGTTAGAACAGATAGAAATTATTCCCTCTTTTTTCCTATTTGAGCGTGAGCCCCATCCAGCTCAGGATGGTGCCCGATATTACATTACGGGTCCCTTAATTCAGGAGACTGGTAGGGAGAGCTGATATTGCTTTACAAAGGCTGCCAGCACTAGCTGACGTACTTTACGCATAATCGCAGCCAAAACATCAAACGTGGTGGAAATGGAGAAGCAGGGGCCTACAGCAGTACAGTCCTCTCTCACCTGCTTTTGTTTCTTCTTCCCCATGGGTTAGAGTGCAGCACAGCGCACGCAACAGGCCATCTGTCTCCAACCCGCCTCCCGGGTCCAACAGCGCGGGGCAGATGCATGTAGGGGAGTTTCTGGGTCCAGCCCTAACCTCCAGCTACTCTACCTCATCTGCCACATACACCGGCAAATCGAGAACATGAAAGCGTCGACTAAATAACAAACAGGAGATCTGCACCATTGACTTCTCTTCACTCAACCCAGATGAAGGCCTGATCCTCATCATTAGGGACACCTTGTTTTATGTTGCAGTAAAGAGGACAAAGACAGGCATCAATACAACGCAAATATGCACACAAAAAGTGTAGAAAGCAAAGGTCAGCATGAACCAAAATGAAATCCCAGACATTTCAACCATTTTTAGGTCCCAAAAAGAGGGCAAATCTGGGAAAATGAAAATGTAGGGTCACTCTGTTCATCATTCTCCTTTTGTTAGAAGAACTAGCAAAACTGGTGCAATTTAATGCGATCTTACACATGATTTCAGTGGTACGCTGCGTGCCCCCGGCACCGTTTGTCACGTTTTTAGCGGTACGCTTTGAGCCCCTGGCACCGTTTTTCAAGTACTTCCTTTTTGGAGCCATGATGATGCGCAATTTGCATGGCTCGCTGCGGATGGAGGACAGGGGTACTGAAGGAAGGAGCAGGGGCCTCGCGGGGGAGCGGCAGTGGCGACGAGTTTAACCAAGCGCTTCTTTTGTTTTCACCACACAGGAAAAAATATGCTGTCAGTTTGTGGAAAAGGCTGCAGCGATCTGGGCTTCAGAGTCTGGGCTTGTGCCAAGGCGAAATAGAATTGCATTTTATATTACGGGCAATTATCCGCAGGTGACTGAAAGGGCTCATCACATGCCTTTGCCCCATCCCCCATCTTACAGGAACGAACATAAACATGCTTCGTATATAGATGCTAAATCATTAATTCTCATTGTGCTCATGCACACGCTACTACATTAATTTCCTTTCTACACCAATGAGACCTGCAGAATGTAAACAGCTTTGAATACAAAGTCCTAAGAACGAGGTCAGTGATGCTGAGGAGGGGCAGCATGTTCAGCCCAGTAACGCGACGCACTGCACTTGGCAAATTTCACATGGGGACCCAAGTCTGTACAATGGATCCTTACAGAAATAACGTGCATTTTTTCAGGCAGATTAACAGTTAGTATGGGATACAGTCAGTTTCCTGAATGAGACCCTGCAATCAGGCTACTGGGGGTTCAAGCCAAGTTCCTCTCACAACAAGGGAGTCTGGGAAATATGTAACATTCATTCTTTTCAGGGTTTCTTTCAGATACCTCATTTACGAATCTTCTGAATGCCAGGATTTACTCCTATTTGTATTCTCACATAGTAAAATTTTTCAATTTATTGCACTAGTATGGTATGCATTAAGTAATTTACATGATACTGTCACTGATAAGAAAAATACTTTCTGCGCACACTGACTTGAGCGCCAAATTCATTCCAAATAACCCCAGGCAACAGTATAAACGTGTGAGGTGACTTTATAGGTCATCAATCATCAGTTGGGCATCAGCGTATCCAAATAATGACAAAATAACGCAGATACACTCCACAGCCCATCTCTTCCAGCCTCCGATCCAGTGTTAGCATTTTAGCACCTTTAGCTTTAGTGCTTTAGTATTATCCTTTTTAAGATGAAGAATTACCTAGCATCCGTCTGTAGCATCTTTGTTTGCTTGTTTGAGTCTGGTGTTTGGGGTCTGAAAATGTGAGAAGGCTGTACCCTGGGGGGTGGGGGGCTTGCCTTTCTGAGGGATAAATTCGAGTCAGACGGGGAATAATAAAGTGGTAATGAGTTTGCCGCAGGCCTCAGTGCCAACACCGGGCACTGCCTAGTGAAAATTTACCTACCCATAATAAGTGCAGCCCGTTAAATACGAGCCTGCCAGAGGCAGCTGCTATGAAAACAGGGGATAAAAGTCATACAGGCTGGGCTGCAGATTACTGGCATGGTGTGGGCCTCGCACTCGCGGTAGACGCCCTGGGGTCGTTTTTCAGGCAGACGTGCCCTTTAGACAGCATCCCGTTCCAGGAATCTGTGGGCAGAGCTCCTCCCAGAATGCCAAGCGTGATGCTGTACGGCTCATACTCCTGATTGGCCACCTGTCTGGAGCCGGGAGTCAGGGTCGCAGCCCGAGCCGGGTCACGCTCAAGGCGTCCACTCCGCATCTCTCACACGCGATCTAACACGTGATACTGGGGGGCTGTTCTGATGATAAAATCATCTGTTTGTTGCGGCCATATTACAAATTAAGACATGCTGCCTTTTTTACTGAGCCTCAGTTCCTTAAAAGGAATAACCTCATCTTTCGGGGGGAAAAAAGAACAATTTCAGACTCAATAAAGAAGCATAGCCCTCCCCATGACCATTAAAGCTAGCATTTAATGAGAAACACCCTCCCAACGGTAAAAGACAAATTAATGAATTTAAACGTGGGAGCCGCCAGGAAAGGGAAGGCGTCTCAGCTGAACGGAACAGAAGTGTTTGCAAAATTAAAGTTCTCCTGGCACGTTTTATTTTTTCTTCAGGTTCTCAAAATAAAAGTCACTCTGGTTCTGCATGTCCCAGAAAGCTTGAGCGACACGGCTTTGGGGAATCCCTCCCCCACTGCGGTGAAGAGGAGTACTCCCTGACAGCAGTTAGAAGGAGGAAGGGGCTTTCTGCACAGAAGTGCTGACCGCTGCAGGAAGTTGCCTTTTTAAAAAGTTAGCGAAACTTAGCAAGAGCGTTAACTTTTACCACTTCGGTAAAAATTCAACACACATATCACAATATGGAAGCAACATTGCTATTCAAAGGATGCCCAGATTTAGCTGAGAGAGATATTTCATAGCATGAGAGATGTTTCAAAACACTTTTTTACATGGAGCAGAAACATTTTTTTATAATTTTACTTATTTCCTGTCAACTTATTTCTTGTAAAACCTTCAACTTACAGTAGTAATGCCATGACACAATATCTGTCTCTTTTTCATGACTGCAGGCCACTACGTGGTCCCAGAGCGCCTGGGGCCTGTCTCAGGATGCACAGGCCTTAAGGCAGGAGATCACCATAGATGCAGGGTTGCCAACTTTGGTCAGCTGGCTGAAGTGAGATTTTCAATTCGAGACAAATCTGCACAGACATACACACTCATTTACATGTGTGTAACAGTATTACCTTAGTCTGTAGGGTTTGCAAACTACCCCAGTGCTTTTGATGTAGCTAATTTTAGGTTTATGATGGAATAATATAGATTTGCTGTAAAATAGTGAGATGCGTGAGAGTTGGCAACCCTGATACATGGGATGTCAGTCCATTACTGGGCACAGACTGCAGCAATACAGTGACACTGATTTGCTGAAAACAAACCCAGTGAGCCACACTGGTACCTCTGTGTCACAAAGAATAGGGAAAATCAATGTTTTACTGACAAAGTACAAAAAAACTTCAAGATTAATAAGATAATTTATTGTCGCTCAAAAGCACACCTTTTTACAAAGTACTAAACTTTTGTTTGTGTGGGAATGATAGACAGAGAAAATACAGTAATTTTAGAAAATCTCCAATCTCCCAGGATGCAACTGGCTTGAGCCACTCATGTTTTCCTGGTGCCTCTCAGAGCTGTCAGAGACTTTAATGGCTACTCTGCCGCTATGCTGCTGAGTGTGGAAAAGCTGTTTGAAATGTCAGCGGGGGGACTGAGTGGTCACTGTGGGCTTCCTGCTTCTCAGCTTCCTGGTAAATGTGACAAATTTTGCCAGGCCTGACAAAGAGGCGCAGGTGGTGACACTGGGACAGGAGGACGGTGCTCCGTGTGAGGAGAGAACAATAGAGGGGAAGCAGAGAGGAGTGAAAACAAGGGAATCCTTTCAACCTTGGGAAAGCGCAACGGAGATGGAAGGGCTAAGGTGAGGCATAGGATCCGACAGCAGGGTCGTACGGTGTGGGCTGGGACCAGAACCTGATGATGAATAATAAGGAAGAGGTGAAGCGAAATCAGCTTGTCGCCTGATTCTTCCCATCTCATGATGTCAACCCCTCACACCTCATGGTGAAACATCTACTGTTCATCCCGTTACTCCATTACCGCTTGACAACTTTAGAGCTGGTAAAAAGACGACTTTTCACAGCAGGACTGAAGATGACAGCATGTTCTGCATGACCGTAGAGGTGATCGGGTGCTTTTATGCAACCTTTGGCAGTTGTAAGTCAAACTGTGTCTGATGTTGTACTCAGAGCTGAGGCACGTCGAGAAGAACTCAAAGGTCTGCTGGTGACTTTCCACCTGAGCTAACGCTAATTTATATGCGTAATTTGTTAGATTTGTGGGTTTAAAGTTACATGCGGTGATCTGGTCTTATTAAACGCTTGTGTATGGTGTTTGTTTCTACAGTAGACGCCACACAGTTGATATTATTACTGGATACCATTTAGTTGATGTTGACTCCCACTCTTTTGGTCGGGTCTTCAACCACTCTGTACTGAATGTGAACTGAACCCAGATTGCGTGATCATGATGAATCCCTAAAGAGTCTTAATATTACTTTTAGTAATATTAACAAATATATAATGCTAAAAATATTAGCTAGCTAACAATGATGGATTAGCTCACCAGCTTGCTATATAACCAGCAAACTGTCACGTAAATCGTCCCTACATTTTCTCAATTAACTTCGTATTAGTAAGAAGCAAATCTTCCCACGCGTACAATAGCTTAATCACTCATAATGAGGGCAAGAAAATAGCCCAGATGTCCAGCAGTATGAGTTGGGAATTTTCAGAAACATCAATAATTGCTTCAGTGTGCTGTGACAACGGATGGAAAGTTCCGCCAGCTTCTGTTTCCCCAGAGAGCCGCCACGACACAGAGCCGAGGCACGACGGGGACGGGCGCATTGCGTTTCTGCAGGGGGGGCCTCTGTATGGCAACTTCCTCTGGAATATTACCTTGGCAACACTGGGAGGCGTGACCTTTGTGCTGGGACATGTGAGAAGGTGCCATGTAGGAGCTCTGCTGAATCGTGGTCTTGTGGTCTCCTGCTCTGGAAGCCACCCAGAGGGGCACTACACCTGGTACCGAGCCCAGCCAGGCCGGAACCTGCCAGGCGCTGACAGCCCCTGCTCCCAAACACAGAAAACGCTCTTATTCATGCCCCAGGCACAAACCCGGGGACTCACCTCCGCAACTCAAACATTCTCAGGCTGCTTTTCTTTGATGCCGAAAAAAATGTTTGACTTTTCACTTTCTTTACTGTAACCCTTCCTATGCCGGCTTGAATCCATTTCCTGGCCATATTCACACACCAGTTTTGAAATTTGTCGCGGAAGAGAAACGCAAGATTTCCAGCCTGGGGGACACAAGCACAGCACACCAGGACTGGGGTGTGATGTTATGGGGTTCGAGCTGGTGATCTCTAACTTAAACGTAGCCGTTGAGAGCTGGACTGCTGTTTACAGCTGTTCTGCCTCACACACAAAAAGCTGCTTTATACTTTTTGATCCTCTCCTGGAATGTGTCAGCCCACCCCTGCGCTTTACAGTCACTCTACCTATAGTCTAGTTTACAGTCTTTCTGTTCAGACCCAACACACAACCAGAAAGAAGATTCATTGTGATTTTCAAAAATCCAACAAACTAGGATGCCCTTTCTTTGCATTTCTGAGCAGAACTCGGATGGAAAACCTCCATTCGCCAGCTTGACACAGCACCTCCTGGAATGATGACATTACTTTCCTGTATAGCCACACACACCGTATTCAAAGGCTGCCATTGGCTCTGTGTGCCTGGGCGGGGTCAGAGACGTGTCAGCTGTCGTGCGATGGAAACCCCACACCTCCAGCCAATGGGAGGCTGCACAACACCCATGGCAATGAGAGAGAGAGCAAAAGTGGCCAGCTCAGAGGAGGGAGCTTTCAGATCCAAACTTCAGAACAGAGCCTCTCCTTTCACAGCCTTCACATTTTTATATACTTAAACCTAATGAAAAATGCCAAGTTTTAACCAGTGTAAATTTAAAACACCCCTCACTAGTAGATGCAGTGTGAAGACGATGATGATGATGATGATTATAACGATGATTTGAAATACCAACTAATCTTAAGCATAATGTAACTCTTTCTGAATAAATGATACCTTTCAGAAGCCTGTTTTTATGCTGTGTGTGGGTTATACATAACAGATCCTTTATAATAAAGGCACGTAGACATTAGAACAGCTCCCGTTACCTGCCTGGAAGAATAATCTGCACCTGGGTCACATTTTTCATTCTACAGCTGTCCTGAACCCCAAGGTCCAAACTGCGACACCGACACGAATCGGACCCCCGAAATAGCATCCCCTTTATGTTTCCCCGGCTGACACATCCTCTCATGTAACGACGCCGGGGTCCCCTGGCTGGCATTGAATGTTTCCGGAAACATCCTGGTCCTTGCTCTGCAGAATCCTAATCGATATACAGTGAGTTAAGGTGCCTCGGTGGCTCACTGGGCCGCACTGTTGCCTTGCGCTACCTGCCTTGGGGGTTTGGATCTGCCCCCTGCTGGTTGGGTGGCAGTTGGCTGCCTGCCCCAGATTACTGTCCCATTCTGGTTGGCATAGCTTTCTGACTCCCCTACTACTCTATACTGTTTTGCCCAGACTATGGAGGATCAATCCATGACTGTGTAGCTTGTCATTCTGACCAATCGCACTGCTGGTTGAAAGAAGCAGCTATGAAATTCCACTAATCAAAGAAAGGCCTGCAATTACTCTTGCTTTTCCCACTTTCAGGTAGGACCGACAGAATACAATTAGGTAATATCTTTTTTCCTGTAGCTTTAACCACAGTGGAATGAGGTAAGGTGACATGGACAGAGTCTAACACCGCACCACATAATTACTCTCCAATCATTTCTTTCTTAGCAAAATCCCAGGCCTTAGTCACATCTCCGGGAAATGTGGTCATTCCCAAAACAAGATCCACAATGTAACGTGCATGAGTATAGCCAACGTCTCACGCCCCCCCAACCCCTTACTGCGGGTTCTGCTTTCGCCACCTCAGATGGTGGGCAGCGTTTCCATGAGCAATAGTGCAAACAGTTTTCATACATACAGAAACATGCCAGTATGTGAAGTTTGTTTATGCTTTAAAAATTTTTTTATTTACTTTTTTTTTTTTCCAATGTTTTTTTTCAATATTTGACTTATTTTATTCTCTTTTTTACTTTGCATAGCACTTTGGTGTAACTTTGGTTGATTTTGGTGGCGTTGTATAAATAAATTTGACCTTTGACCTTTGACCTTTGGCTTATTGCTTGCCTATGGGAAAATTTATGGTTTAAAACTACTGCTAACAACAACTACAAACTGCCAGAAACAGGCAGATCTACATAATTTTGCATGGGTTGGCAACAGGGTAAGATTTTAAGGGGGTGTAATATGAGAACAGTCTTTCAGATGCACAAGTATATATGTATGAGGTACAATACGTATGATGTGAATACAATGTCATTACAAAGCTAAGTTTGCAGTTTATTCTTTGAAAGGGATCAACATGTTTTACAACTCTGACCCCAAAATGCAGGAAGGATCAACTGCAGATAAAAAAATCTTATAATCATAATTGAGAAGTGCAAATGTTATCTGGGAAAAAAAGTTTGGACTTCCAAAGTCTCTATACTGTAGTTAAAGTCACCCAAATACACACATACATACACACAAACACATACACACACAAAAACACACACACACACACACATGCACACGCACACACACAAACACACGCACGCATAAACACACGTGCACTCACACGCAAACAGACGCACACACACACATGCACACGCACATACAGACTGCTATTATTTTAACTCCTCATTTAGCACTTGAAGGCATCAGCATATGTGAATGTTGCTCGTAGTGGTGGTAGCTTACCGTAAGTTTGTGAATTACTGCTTTACATGACTGAAGACAATCTGTGACGATCATACAGTTTTTTCCAATCACTTTTTCACTAGTTACAGAACATTGATGTTATTTTCCAAAACTCTAGTCACAAAACACAAAATTTAGATCAGCCACACACAAGATACTAATAGTTTCACTGTTTGGTTGTCCTTCCAAGTATCAGATAAAGTAAGACAGAATTTGTGACACATTTCATTGTGGTGCTTCTTATAATGTCATTGTAAAGGAAAAAAGAAGCATAAAGTATATAGACGTAGTGGAATCATTTAAACAAATCCAAAATTTATTGATAAAATACACAACATAAATTCTCACAACAAAAGTTCTCTTTAATCCAAAAAAACCCTGCAATGTTCCTAACCAACCTTACAAAAAACTAAATAAGAGAACCCTGTCATGTGGATTTGGCCACAGGTTCTCATCCACATCACAATGAATGTTTTCTCTTGCCAAGCATCTTGGAAAGAATGTTCTGGAATAACAAATCCAGGCCTGACACTGGTCTGAAGTGATGTCATTGCATGCCTCATCCATGGCTTGGACAAGGGTCACTTGTTGATGTGGCTGCCTATCATACAATTTCCACCTCCAAGTTGAAAAAAAATCCTCAGTAGGGTCGAGGAAAGGAGAGTATGGTGGCAAGTACATGGTGGTGAAGTCAGGATGGGCCTGAAACCATGCCTGCACCAGTTGAGCATGGTGGAACCTGACATTGTCTCATACAATAACATACTGTAGGTCACACCAAGAGCTCTACAGACCACAGTTAGCTCATCACGGAAGGCAACAAGGAGCTCTGCATTGTATGAGCCAATACAAGGTCTGCCTGCCACCAAATTATCTTCAGATATAGCCACACACATGGTGATGCTGGTCCCACGTTGTCGAGGAGCTTCCATGGATGCCCGCTGGCCAATGAAATTCCGACCTCTCCTCCTTGTCTTGGTCAAGTTGAAGCCTGCCTCATCCACACAAATGAATTTATGATGGTTTTCATTGGCACCCAGGGCCAACACCTTCTAAAAAATATTATGAAAAGAGAAGTAATGATTACAGTGCAATGATGAAGAATCTTTCACTAACATGGATCATGGAATTGAACATACATGAACATACTGAATCCTCAGTTACTTCACTCTTTCTGTATTTCTCTCAGACGGCACACGGTATATCTGTTCCATGGAGATTTGGTGCCTTTTCGAGATGCGTGCAATGGTCTGCAAACTTATGGCTTCCACATTGCTGAAAATGTCTTCATCGCCCAGGATGTGCCGTCTGATTTCTGTAAGACGAGTGTCATTTCTCGCCTCGGACCAAGTTGACCACAGCCCGCTCTTGTTCATCATTTATGAGTCTGTTCCTCCACTGTTTGGTTTAGTCTTTATTCTGTAGGACAAATTAAAAGGAGAAACTAGACTTCAAACTCTAAAACACATAACTCTGTGCTGTACTCTGGCATGTAGTATACAGTCATCTGACAGCTAAGATTGGCCTACAGTCCTATGTTGTTTATTGTAGTGCTCTAACACGAGGCCCATGAACAGCCCTCAGATGTGGTGCTTGTCCCCTGCCAGTCCCATGTGCATCATGCCTCCCTCGTTCTTCTTGACCACTTGCCTGTTCTATTATTTCGTTTTCTATTTGTTTATTTTATGTTCTAGTATTTCAATGTCACTGTGGATTCCACTTTATACTCATTCATACTCATACCACAAGGTGAAAGTGATCATCCGTAACAAATTAGTGTCAATTCATCTCGATATGGTGATTCTTTTCTGATGTTCACCTGGGATATTGCTCCTCAGCTCTCACTGTGCTTTAAGTGGAATGTAACAGGTACTTATCATTTAGAGTAGTTGTATCCTTTACTAGTTAAATCACTGTAATAAAATGAGCAGGCAGTCATCACATATGCAATGTATGAATTTTATTCTGAAGTGGAAATGCTTTGATGTTCAGTTCTGTTCATTTGAACTGGTGATTTAAGTTAAACGAACAAGTGATCTTTGTTTTAAGTGTATTGTGTCCACGCAAATGAAAAATGTGTTAAGAGTTCTGGAAAATGTACATTTCGGTCATCCGTTGTGTGTTTTGTGACTAGTTTTGGAAAACAACATCAATGTTCTGTAACTAGTGAAAAAGTGATTGGAAAAAGCTGTAATTAAAACTGGCCAGCCAATTGCAGGGCATAACACATTGGGTCATTTGGAAGCAGCACTTCACCTAAATCCATATCTTTGGAGCGTGTTGGGGGGGGGGGGGGTATTTAGCAGATGCTTTTTGTCGAAAATGATAATAAATTGAAAGACACAGGCATCAAAGATTCAGTTCCGGATAGTGCTTGTTACTCCCCATGGGGAAGTTCGCTTTTCATCTACGCCATGATGCCGTTTATGAGACACACAGTCTGGCAAGTTGGGGGTGGGGCACAGCACAGGGTCAGCCAGCTTGTAGCACCCTCCGGCCAGGCTCAAACCAACAAACTTCCGATCACAGGCACAGAGGCTTAGTCCACTGAGCCGCAAGCCATTCCGGTACCGCTGCTGCTAGGCTGAGCTTCCAGTGACCAGGGACTGTGGCACAAGCTCAACTTATCATTGGAGCAGGAGCTGTCCCTTCACAGACAGCATGGGGGCAAGGTTTCTATTAGACATGAGTATCCAGCATTGCCGAAGGACCCTGTACAATAAAGGGCCGATGGTGGAGCAGGCCAGAAGCTGGCTGAGCTAGCTGCGCTGTTCCCGGGGTCTTCAGATGACTTTGGTGGTTCAGAAGGACTCTGATGACTGGATGTGGTTGGGTAGCTCCTTCCATTGAAGCAGACTTGGACTGGCCATCTGGCATATTGGGCATTTTCCCAGTGGGCCTATGGGTTTGTGAGCCATGGGCAAAATGTAGGGTTAGATTTGTTTTTATGGGGCGGAGGGACATGCAGGTCACGTCGGCTAACTGGCCCATCAGGCCCAGGTGGAGTCACTGGATGGTGCCTGTTTGGCGGTCGGTCGTGACCTCCATCCTCATCTGAGGTGTAGGAGGCAGCTACGCGAACATGGAGAAAAGAAAATGGAAAACAGGCTTGGAAAACAAACTGCCAGAACCCCCCTCCCTGAATGTGACGATGGAGTCCGCGGCATACAGGGTGTGATGAGTCACACCGGCTTTCTTTAGCTCTGGGAACGCTGCATGTTTTCTTATATCTAAGAGGAAATTCATTGATTAATTATGTCTCTAAGCTCTTAGGCGCTGGAACTTTCCAGTCCTTCTTCAGCCCACCCAGTAATTATTTTAGAAAGACAGCCGTGATCTAATGCCTTTCTTAGCGTTTAACATGAGGTTGGGCTTAAATTTGTATTATTATTTTATTTGTAATTAACGGAAGTTCCCAGTTTCCAGTTCAGACAGCATCCACAGGTTCTTAAATCACTGACCCCTCCTGGCCCACACAGGAAGTAGCTGCTTTCCCGCTTCCTCAGTTCATCTTTCCATCTTCCTGTAACTGCTTATTCTGGGCAGGTTCATTGGGCGTGGACAGCCCCCCCCCAAATGTACATGTCTCCTTCCAGGCTGTGTAAACACGGCATTTCGTGTCATTGGTCCACTTTTCCTTCTCACACTCACTTGTCACCTGTCATTGGCCTGCACACCTGCCCACATGCCCTTGACATGTCACTGTGTCTGCGTGCCTGCCCTCACCGCCTGTCATTGGCCCGGGCTCCTGTCCACACTGTTTCTCCCCCTATCATTGGCCCGTGCTCCTGTCCACATGACCTCACCTCCTGTCATTGGCCTGCACTTCTGTCCACACGCCCTTGCCTCCTGTCATTGGGTTGCGTGCCTGCCCACACGTCCTCGCCGCCTGTCATTGGCCTGCGCTCTTGCCCACACTCCCTCAACGCCTATCATTGGTCCGCTCACCTACCCACATACCCTCTCTGCCTGTCATTGTCCACGCTCCTGCCCACATGCCCTCGCTGACTGTCATCTGTCATTGGACCATGCTCCTGTTAACACACCCTCACCTCCTGTCATTGGGTCATGAGCCTACCCACATACCCTCGCCGCCTATCATGGGCCCTCACACCTACTCACACTCCCTCACTGCCTGTCATTCCCCCGTGCTCCTGCTCACATACCCTCCCCACCTACCATTGGCCCGCGCTTCTGCCCACACTCCCTCGCTTCCTGTCATTGGGCTGCACCTGCCCAGATGCCCTCATCTCCTATTATTGGCCTGTGCTCCCGCCCACATGCCCTCACTGCCTATCATTGGCCCACACTTCTGCCCACACACCGTCAGGGTCTCCCAAATCACTACCAGCAATGACCAGAAGTCATACCCTATGCCTACCCACACCATGATGCCGGGATTAAAACCAGTGTGTCTCTCCGCTGCATTGGCAAGATTGGTCATCTCCCCTCAGCACCACCATATGTGCACACGACGGTCATCCCTGTAATGCAAAACCGAGATACATCGTTGAACATGGTACAACGGCACTCGTCATCTGTCCATGCCTCCTGGTTATGGCACCACTTCAAACACAGCCATCTCTGGGCTGGTGTTAACAGCAGCCTAGGCATGGGATAGTGAACCCGTAGTCCAGCTGATGCCAGTCATGGAGACACGTTGTGTGATGACACTGAGTGTTGTAGAGCAGGGCTATTCAAATCATGGTCCTCAAGAGCCAAGCCATATTTTTCCAGCTTTCCTTACCTGAGAGCCAGTTGTGAAGCCTCTGGCCAATTAGAACCAGAAATTATTAAGATAACTACCTGGGAGACTTCAAAACAAGGCCTGGATTTGGAATCGAGGGCCAGATTTGAATAGGGGGGTTGTAGAGAGTCCAGTACCTTTGTCTGGATGGCAGGCACAGATGTCATGGGTTTCTATAATGCTTGGCACACAATATGATGGTCCTCCCTTTGTGTGGTCTGTCTTGGGTGACCAGAACCTTCAGGACGTGAGTGGGTGCCCTCACGTGCCCATTGGGCCAATGACACATGCCCATCTCCAACATCGGACAACTCTGACATCTGCATGCCCCACATCCCGGGCAGTTGCACGATACGACCATCTGGCCTCATGCAAAACTACAATGCAACGCCTATCAAACTCAAATGCTGGTGATGCTGTCTAATGCATCTACGAAGCCTCCTCTGTGTCTGGCGAATAGACGTGCCGGTTTCTTGCAAATCGAATCATTTACATACCCATCACTGGTCTGCACGTGTATCCAAATCGGACCATTACTTCTGGCTGCTTCACTTTTTTTGTCACTGAGTGTAAAAGCCTCATGCTGAGGCCATCATTGGGATGGGAAGCCAAGAGCCCTGCAATGTCTTTGGTCACTAGCAGGTGGCCAGCAGGTGCCCTGTTACTTTACGATCACACCTCCAGCAGACATTCTGAGGAGATCTCTTCTAATGCAGAGGATGAGGCTCTCGCTGGAGCCTGTCGGCAGCCAAGGGGCGGGGGTACTGAGTCATGCAGTGGGAGGAGAGAGGTCCTGCTCCCAGACCAGGAGGGGGCTGCGGCCGTCCCGGGAGCAGAGGCATCTTGGGCTATCAGTTGAACTTAAAAATGCATTTATTCTAATCGGCGTAAGTACAGCAGCTCATGCAAAAATCCAATGAAATGCCATTATTCAGGGGCCATTTATCAGCCATGCAAAGAGAGACTCCCTCCGTGTACACACGCTTCACTCGCTCACCCTGGATCCATCTTTCTTGTTGACAGCCCTCCCCCCCTCAAAACGATATCTGACCAATAGCAGGAGCATGAAGGTAAAAAAAAATGACTGTGACTTTCCAGCGACCTCCTGAAGACTGATTCTTCTCACTGCTCATGTCATTTTCTTAAAATAGCTTTCATTTTATACGCATATTTATATATTCTATTATATATTTGCACAGTTGTGGATCACAGGATTAATATCTGCTGTCCTGCCATCACACTTCTTACAGGTCTCTGTGTCTCGCTCCACAGCAGTTTCCCCATCCAGGTTCCTCAGTACCTGCCTCCACATCACCCCCACCCCCCAAACACCCGCCACCTCGCGCCCGACTTTCTCAGCCAATGAGGGCTGCCGCATGTGGGCAGGCTCCCTGTCTCTAGCTGCCTTCCCTGACAGCCTTCCGTCTCACACCGGGCCGACCCAGCCAATGGCATGCAGGTGGCTGCTGGCCTCCCATCCAATCAGATTCTAGTTGCTATGTTAGAAGAAGGTCTATATCCTGTTCACAAATTGCCGAACGTCATACCCTATCTTTAACAAAGAAATGTTATGCGGCAAACAAAAAATAAACATGGAAACTTGGGGGGAGGGGGGACAGGGGGTTTTCATTTTTCTTTACACTTTTCTTTTAGTCTCAGTTAACTAAACATAACTTGTCGATGAATGTGTCGGACACCTTAATCAAGCCTTGTGCCTTAGTGTGCTAATGCTACACTGCAGGTCCCACACCCACGGCTGGTGGTCGGAGAGGCTGATCTATGCCACAGTGACCGCTGAGTGTGGAGGAGGAACAACGAGAGAAAGACTAGAGTCCACTGAGTAAGGCAGTCTACGGTTGCACCCTTAAGACACACAGAGCACATGCTAAATCTCCAGTTTGTTGCGTTTTTTCAACTTTACACATAAGACCAATAATATTTAATACCTTGTCACCACAGGTCGTCAGGGATTATAATTACCACATATGGCTGGAGGAAATGGAAATGTTGAGTGGTTTTTATGACAGCTACTTACACAAATGCCACATCTAACTGAACAATTTATATAAGTAATACCAACTAAGTAATATAAATATGGACTGTATATTACACTGAAAGTCTTGTTTTATTGTTAAAGTAGTTAGTAGCTGATATCGCACATGATTTGCACTGTTTCCTTTCATGTACGGGACTTAAAACGATTTAAAGGCATTAGGCTACACATACAGCAAAGGAGATTTGGAACATATGGAGGCCTTCGTCCCACGCGAAGATTTAAATTCATTTTAGTATCAAGAAAATATCTGGTGGTTCGGGCTTCTCATGAAACAGCCTGGCCGGACCCCTTTGTGTAAACAAAACACTTCCAGAGGAATTAAATGCTATTTCAAAAGAAAGATTTCCCAAAGAATGCAGCAGGCTTTTGAAATTGCTTTAAAACAGCAAAACAGACCGTCCCGCGGGATTACGGCTAACTCAGATTCGGCTCAGGTCTTATCCAGAAAGCTAAATATTTTTAGGGCTTTTGAAATGTTTAATTCTCAAGATGTGTGCCAGCACTTGAGGGCATAAAAAAGTGTGTCTCTAAACATGCAGTCAATGCTTTGGGGATATTATGGCTGATAGCATGCGTGCCACACATAAAGACTCGTAACTAAAACTGTCACACAAACCAATGTGGAACTAGATATTTGTTCATTGTGCTCCTACATGATGCCGACGACTTTAGAGACATTTTCATATTAAGTTCTCTTGGAAGGAGCCCACACATTGATTCTGAAAGCGCATTTAAGTGTAAACATATTTCTCATCATTCTAACATCTAACACGTTAACATATCTTTGTTCTAACATATCTCACTCTGTCACAGCTGACTTCAAGCTTGCAGAGGAAAATACAAGGTAGTTTTCATGCAAGTAACTCAACCGCAACTCTGTTTATGGTAAATCACAATGAGCTGATAAAAATGCACACCTTTTTCTTCTTCGGTCGTTGAAAATGGCTACTTTGTGCAGTCTGCGCAGAACACAGAATGGAGCATGTCGATGAAGAGCTTCTCCATCTTTCTAAAAGTTGCGGCCTCGTTATGTGTATTACTTGTCTTATCTTGCTTGAATAATGTGTATCGTCTGTAAATTATATGTTCATTGTCTGTTTATTGTCTGTCTAACTTGAGAGACACAGTCGGCTGTGACCACATTCCTTATGTGAGCTAACATACTTGGCCCATAAATCTGATTCTGATTTAACTTGGGTGCGTTGGGCATGAAAAAACGCAGAGAGGCACTGTGTGGCTATTCATTTGTGTGGCTATTCGGCGCGATTCAGAGGGAGCCGCACAGTACTGGGGGGGCGGTGAGTCTTGCCCTCCATAGCTCCTCGAAGTCCTATCGGCCCATATTTCGGTTCCTCCTCATGCAATTACAGAGTTCATTAGGCTAAAAAACCCCCTGACTGTTTCATCATGACTACAAAGCAGGGTTGTCCGCCCAACCTCCCCCCCAGTGTGATTTTTACACGTGAATGACTTGTGCCAGCTTCGGAACTGAATGCTTTTTTTTCTAGTGGAACTGAACTATTAACTATCTACAGCTGGATGGAGCCAGGCTGGTCCAGGGACTGACGCATCACCAGCAGCCCCACTGCAGAACTATGCCCTGCTGGGTCAGCAGACATCTTGGTGGAACACAAGGCAGTCATGCTTCTGGTCAGGAGGTAACAGACTTTAATCCTGAGGGCAGGTTAAAGAAAGTGGCTCCAAGATGGAGGGAAAAAGAGAAGATCCTTCAGCATTCCTAACAATCAAATTGATCGATCAAACTTTCCAGGCAATTATATGGTGATTTGTGGTACTTTTTCCTCAAGGGAATCACGAAGCACAAAGACTAAACTGACAAATTTCATGAAAGATGAAAATCATTTCCCAGCTCTTTTCGTGCTCAATTGTGCACGTGTGTGAATCTGCTGCCCAGATACCATTAACGATCAAGTGACCCATCAGCCCCGAATGAGACAAAAGCAGAAAAAAAACATGTTTTGTTGTGCTGAGCAGGTAAAATAAGAACTTTAAGGGATACTTCAGTCAAATGTGGGGAGGCAGAAGACAATGGGATACCATTTCATACACCACCACTGTGCAGCACCCACCTAGATGATGTGACAGCAGCTATTCTGCGCCAGTATGCTCACCACACAGTAGCTAAGATGGAGAAGGGGCAGGACAATCACCAGTTAGATATAGAGGATGATTAAGAGGCCAGATTTGATTGGGTTACAGTCCAGGCATCAGGGTACCATTCCCACTCTTTCAAAAAATGCCCAGAGATCTTTTATGACCACAGAGAGGGAGGATCTCAGCTTTATATCTCATCTAAAGGACAGTACCATTTTTACAGCACAGATGGTCAAAGGTGGAACCACTACCATACAAACCACGGTGTTCAGGATTCATCTTCTTCTGATGATATGAGGGACTACAGAGGTAGATTTTTACTATAGATGTACATTTAAAATGTGTATGGATCCTGACATGAGCAGACAGATTATTCCTTCATATAGGAGCTCTGAGCTTCATATGTTTGAAGGCTTCCAAGATGAGAAACAGCATTCTCTATACTCTGACAGAGTAAAAGGATGTGAGTACAGGACTAATACATTTTAGACCTCTGGCAGTCACATTCTGTATGAGTCAAAAACGCTTTAGGGAAGCAGTTGTGCAGCCAGATAACAAACCGTTACAACAATCTAGCTCTGAGGTAACGAATGTGTAGGCCAGGTTTTCTCTATCGTACATACACCTCATTTCCGTGACCTTGCTCATGCTGTATAGATAAAAGAAAGACTGCAGAATTATTTCTACTATAAAACCAACTGTAAGGTCATTGTCAGTTGTAACACTAAGATCCAACATACTTATGAACAATACAATGACAACCTATATTTGAACAGAGCAGTGGGCCCATGACTGAGCCCTGAGGAACTATTTATCCATATACTGAGTAATAAGATGATTTATTGTTTACTCAAATAGGTTATTCGCAGTCTGATTGGTAAGTCATTTTGGTAACACTTCACTTGATGGTGCAAAAATAACTTACGCAGAAATTGGGAGACACAAGCAAAAAAATAAATTAATCAATGCATTAAATGTAACTGGGGTAGAAAAATAGTTTCATCCACTTAATTTCTGCTCTGCCACCTCTCTTTTTTTTGCACTTGCCCGTACCATCCAAGTTAGTGCCAGTGCTTGTGGTCAACCAATTAGCAAGTTTATTGCTATAAATGCCTCCCCAGTAGTTTGTGTTCAAACAAAAAATACCTAGTCGGGAATAGGGACTGAAATGGTTCTGGATCTGCCACTGAGGAACTATAGTCAGGCTGACTTCTTGCAGTGTGAACATGATAAAAATCCCTGGTTCCGGAAAAAGGTTCTGGTTCCAGAAAAACTTTTGCTGGTGTGCAAACACCTTTAGTTTCTGGTTAATTAATACATTAAGTAAGAGTGTACCACTACATTATTTATACTTCCTTAAGTACAGTATTACCAACATTTTTGTCTGTACATTGAGATGTGAAAAATAACAGAGACATTATCAGAGTTAGTGAATAGAAGCAGAGTGCTTTCATTGCTGTTGAGTTATCGGAAGCCACACTGAAACACAGATATTGCTGAATCATAAGAAGGCAGCTAACCTTGCACTATGTGCAAGAGGTCTGCCAAATGAATGTGAATGTAGATAAGCGGCACATACTTAACATAAACATAAAATAGAAAGATTAGCTAGTAACTATATACATCACAAGGATCCAGATTAGGCTTCTCGAGGAGAGGCTTGGTTGCGGTTTTCTTAAGAGACCTGGTAATAAATGCAGCTATTAATGGTGTTTGTATAATATTCAATAGGGGCTTTCCAGTTAAAGAAAGGCACTCATCCATTGGCCTTGTTGATACAGAATGCAATAAACAAGTGGATAAAAGCACATAACTAGTGTAAATACAGCTTTAGTTTAGTAAGAATGAATGACTCAAAATGTTAATTAATAGAAACACCTTGGATGGATATCCCCGATATTCATAATTTTGTCATCAGAAGTCATCATCTTAATTTTGCATATGCATCCTTATTGGCTTTTCTCTGGAGGAAACACTTAAGTTAAGGCCTTCATACACTTATTCTGATGTCACACTGATGTTATGCGTGTGACTGGTAGAGTGGTCATGCAAACAAGGAGAGCCTAATGGGTCTGCAACAAAAGCATTTTGAGTTGGAGTTTCAAGGATATAAGGATTCTCACCCCCCTGGGTCATGTGATTTAGCTCTCCAGCCGTCCTGGTTCTGCCTTCATAACTTGCAAAAGGATACAAGAAGAATCAGCTGTACTGATCTTATTTCTCATTTTTCAGACAAACACATCTCCAGTTATTCGCCCATGCTATCTGTGGAGGTGTCAACAGGATCAAACACCGAACGCTGAATTTCCTCTGATCTCTCATGTGACTCACAATCAAGCTCTCTCAGCGAACAGAGGTACACAAACGCAGCGTTCCAGCTCCCCGCTGCAAACCGTATAAATTACCACCCCCGCGATGTAAACATAAAACATCGTTATGGTGTTTCCGATTCATTGCATGGCCTGCTGTTAATTAAAGTTCAATCTAGTAGAAATAAAAGAAAATGTGCTAGTTCAACACATTGAGATATATAATTCATGTTTTAGAAAGAGAATAAAGCAAAAATACTTTCAAAGAAATATAAGGGCAGTAAAAGGTAGCCATTTCAATAAATTTAAATAGCGTGGCATAACATCTTTGTAATAGGACTGCAGTGTAGGGCCCACAGGAGATTAAAAACATCTCTGGGATTCCACCCGCTCCCCGATGTAAAAATCAGGAAATTAGCAGCTTTTGGCAGAGATGCCAGGGTCACGAGGCCGTGAAATGGACGTTAAACAGTTCATTATTTTTGCGCATCTAATGCGCGGCACTTTCAGACGCCTCGGCCAGACATCGCGGTAGAATCACTCAGCGATGCGCATTCCCAAGACAGACAGCAGGCCGCAGGCCTCCCGCTCACCTGTGCATGTGTCCCTGTGCACCATTTATTTTTCTGCAAATGCAGAACTGCCACCATGGTGAAGATCCACTTGACATTATACTATATAGGAATAATATCTTAAGAATGCTAATTTCACTGCAAACAAAACATATATGCAAAACTCTTTTTCTATTAAAAAAACACATATAAGGAGGGCTGCATGTGACATCACACTGTACCATCCACACCAAGCAAAGTCATCTGCCATGTTGGTGCATAGTCTGGTGCGTGATACTCTGTGTGTACTGTCTGCGTTCCATGTGTACTGTCAGTGCTCTTCTGCTGTCTTTGTCATGGTTGATGTGCTGTTGTCAGCTGCAACAACAGCAGAGTTTGTGACAAGGATAAAAGATCCTTTAGGATTCCAAATACTGTGGAAAAAAAACACTGATCCAGAGAGGAGAGATGAAATTTTATTTAGTAAGCTAATGATAGCTATTAGCTACATAACATCTCAAGAGCAGATCTCACTGAGAAGACCCTTAACAGTGCTAGATTTAACGGACATCACTTTGCCAAATGTTATGGATAAAACTAAAGTCACTATTGTTCCTACGTATTGGGTTCCGTAGACAGTACTGATCTCTGTTAGCTGGTTAACATCTGCTTTCTTTTTGTTAGCATGCTAATGCTACAGCATCCCCATTCTGTTTATGGCTGTGGTGACTGATGTAACCTAATGTGAATACAAGTAATTGTATGGCTTTTTGGGCCATGTGACTTATGGGCGGTAAGAGGATTACATAAAATTATTGTTTGGTTGTAAAAATACAAAATAGAAGCATATCCTAAAGGCCATTCTTATCTTTTCATGTTAGGCAAACCAGTCGCAATGTATGACAGGCAACATTGACCGGACACCAACAGTGAACATAGGACACAGCAGTCTGTCAGCATTGTGGGCATCAAGACAGGAAAGCAAAAAATGAACGGCAACTCAGACAGTCCCTTCAGCTCTGGCTGGTTTCTGGTCGTTCCCAGGGACTCCTGTTTTACCTTATTCTTGAATACTGCTGTGTTAGAAACTTTGAACCTAGAGTCAACCTGCTGCTCAGTGTAGCCTTCTGCCAGCAGAACCACAACTAAACCAGGATTTAAAAATGCAAAAAACATAGAATGGTTTCTTATTTTTTTCCAGAGATATAACAGACAATACATTAATAAGTATGAGATTTATACTTGTACTACATGAATACATCGAAATATTTTGTCCTCATTTTTATAATTTTTTGTATCCACCCAGATATAAAGAAATAGAACCTCCAGACATTTAGCCGCTTTCATTCTCTTCAGTGTTACACGACAGATAATTAAAGATATCCTCATAATGGACAGTGGGTGACTCGCAATCATTTTGCTTAAGTTTGTATGGGTCCAGTAGTGTCTGTTTTCTGTTTATATCATTTATTTTTATTTGGTTTACATTTATTTTGCTTTTATATAACGTTACTTCGCATCACCATATGCAGTGCAATGTTCTGATTGGTGTGAAAATAAAGCCCGCGTTGTCTTGCCGGCATTCACATGCTCAGAGTACTCAGGCCCATAGTCAGAAATAAATCTAACGGGGGCTCCAGTGGCCCTACCAATAGGTCTCCCCCAGTAAATTTCACCAGTCGGAGCATGGAAACAAACGTTGAAGGGGGTTTAGATTTGTAATTTTATTACTTGTTTTCATTCCTGATCAGTGACAAAAAATTTCAGGGGCTGGGGGGGAGGGGTTTAAACTGGTCATTTTACTATATGGCCCGGGAGAACTTCATTACCGTGACAGATTTGGGGGTACTTATTGTGACCCTCCAATATCATGAATGATAATGAACCGCTAACCGATTGGCTGTCAGTTCGCACTGAATTATTCACAGGTGAGTTAGGGGCTTGTCCCCAGAATTCATCCATCCCCATTTCTCACAGGAACGATTCATAATGTTAAAATGTATCGGGTCAAGATTCGTCAACTGCTTTAAAACTATTAGACATCGGCACAAAAGAATAGGTGGGAATAGGTATGAAGCTGTCTCTGTTTGGGGGTGTGAGTTGACACCAGTCAGCTGCACTATCTGCGCGTGGGCCACCACCTCGTTTCCGAATCTGGACTCACTGAACGGTGCACCATCAGGGTCTGGCTGTAGCCTCTATCTGCGCAAATGTTTTGTTTTTTCCACCATTCAGCATGTGTGTTCTGTTTTATAAGCCGGGTTATTGTGTCTTTAATTGCTTCTGAATAATTAGCTGGGGATAGTAGAGTGCCTACACTGTGTATGGCAATAACATGGTTCATAAAATTGAACTGGGTGAATTTTTCATTTTAACACCTTTAAAGTTCACTGCGCTCCCACTGCCATCTCTACTGGAAAGGAGTGAGCGAGTGAAGACCTCTCCCACACAGCGTGGGGGCTTCTGCTTACCCATCTGTCTTCTGTACACCTTGTCCCAGGAAGCACAGGGCACAAGGCTGGGGACAACCTTGGACGGGACACCAGTCCGTCACAGGACACATGCTCATACACGTCAGGCATCTGCTCGTTGAACCTTTTGGATGTTGGACTGCAGGAGAAAATCCACAGAGAAGATGCTAAACGCTCACACAGAGAGCCCGAGGGGATGATTCACACCTACAGCTCAGGAGGTGTATGGCCGCAGCGCGACCATGTGATGACACCCTCTTCTGCATCATATACCAAGAAAGTGTTCAAGGCAAGTAGCTGAAGATTCATCGTAAAAATTAGATTTAGAATAGAATAGGATAGAATAAAATAGATATTTATTGTCATTGCTTTAAAAACAACGAAAGACTGATGACATAAAAACAACAATAATATAACATATTAATATAAATGTAGAGATAACAGATATACATAACATTTTTGTTATGCTGTTTTTGTTGTTGTTTGACTGGCTTTAAGTATAACAAAACATATACTTAAAAACTATCAGTTTTATGTTTGTGAAGAGGAAGAATTCCACCAGTAAGGATAAAATCTTGAAAAATCCCCGGAACAAACACACGTGATTGTGTGACATGGCTGGATATGAATGATGTCATTGTTTATATAACGATTATGGCGGCAGCCTGGAAGCCTCCTTGGGCTTTCAGATCCAGCTGTGACCTCACTCACGTACACCTGAGATGTGGAAAATTTTTAGCGTGGAAAACGCTGCTCCCGATTCATCTGGCTCCCGCGTGCCCGTGATGCACGCTTGGCCTGAGCTAGGAGGCGGTGGACAGATTCATCTGGCATGCTTAGAAGAGACGTGCAATCACAGAAAAGGTCACTCCCCATGTGTATGTTTCAGTAAGAAGATACATTATAATGAAGGAAAAAAAGAGATTCATTCCAAACTTCTTTAATAATGAAAAGGTCATTTGTCACTGGTAAGTGAGTATCATAATAGCAAATATAATATAGAATTCTGTAAAAAAGCCATGTAGTCGATTGAAATCCTATCCTGCGCGTCTCCTGCCCAGTACCCTATCCTGCCTGAGTTAGGCTCCAGGCCCACAGCAGCCTTGTAGGTGCGATAAGTGAAGCACACAGACAAAGCTGGGCTGTATTAGTCAGGCGCTGGCTGGCTCTGTGTATGTTACTGTGCAAATCATCTCTGTACATGTGTCCTCGCTGAAATGCCCGCCAGCATATCAGCAGCGTCTTGTATAATACTGAGTCAATCGAACACGGAAGACAAACACTGAAACACTGAAAAACATGAAAATGACTTCAAATGAAAGGTGGCAGCTTCAGGTTATGTTAGATTACTCCAGGGTCCTTCAGATGGAGGCTTGATTTGTTTGTTTGCTTAAAAAGCTTAAACAGAATTAACAGATAGACTTTATACATTACATACCCTGAGCAAACTTTGACTTGTTAAGTGGTATATAGCCACATTTCTTCTGTTGGATTTGCATGAGCAATCCTACAAAAGTGCAGGCGAGCGCTTCCGGAACAGTCCGGAGCTGCCGCTCAGCCGAAGCCTCCATGCACAGACTGTAAAAAAAACAGGCAGCCGTTAATTGGATCCCAGAGCCGCTCATTTACACGATTCCTACCTTATAGCACGCCACCGCTTGAACTCGGCCCATCACAGTTTTACAGCACACTAAAAACGTGAAGGGGAGTGAGTGGGCCGGCCCCCTCACCCCCCTTACCACTCAGCAGATGGAGATACGTACGAAAAGCAAAGATTCATGGGACACCTGGACCGCGGCAATAAACCCGACTTGGAACCATCTGCCGGGGCATCGATCGTGAATGTCTAATGTGCCAGAGCCACGACTCGCTTAATGACTTCAATTGTTTTCTTGCTTATTTAACATTTCTATTTGAGCCTGTGTGTGATTACTTGGCCCTGGCTGTTTCATTTGAACGGCATCACTCTGTCCCTCAGTGAGGGTCCCTGTGCTGTCCTCTGTGTCACATGACACTCTCCCAAGCTGCACATTGGGCACTGGTGATCTACCCCTTACCCCAAAGACTTTAACCCAAAGCAGGGAGCATGATTCAGACTCACCTCTATGCCCTGTAACTACAGGCGCCAGCTGAAAATCTTTCATACACCTGCTCACACCCAGCTGTGCGTCTGTAGGGGAAGAGTGTTTCAGCACAGAGCTGTGGCGACATGCACTGTCACACTGAACTTTTCAAGGTATGACCCAGAGGGGCTAAATTTGTGAACGCAACTCTCCGAATTAATTGTACCACACATTTAACAAATTTCACTTTGATATCTCCCTAGTACAAAGTACAGACCGTTGACCCTCAGGTGTGAATGGAGGAGGGAGAAGATGAGATTCGGGAACTGCTGCAAATAAAACACGGTGGTTTCCACAGCAAACTTTTTATGTCATTCCTGGCCTCCTGCATGCAACGCCACCCCTCATCTAAACCAACTGGATTATTTCTAGTAGGTGTGAACCCGTGAAATGTCTAATTGTTTACCACAGGTGCGAAAGGGCAATTCTGGAAAATGTCCGGACCTGATTCTGGAGTTCATGTGTGTAATGTGTGGCTTTATGTAATGGAAAAAGGTCGTGATGTGACAGAAAAGTACTTGGGAAGAAATACTAAATAGCATATTGGTAGTAATGCAATAAAGCAGAGGTTCGTGTGACAGGGTTGGGGCCCGTCTTCAGGGATATGCACCAGACCCCTCGGGATACTGAATAGGACAAGTGGGTACAGAAAATGGATGGATGGATGTATGGATGGATGTTAATGGCATTGCCAAAGTGCTGTAACTAATAGACCGAGTAAGGTAAGTCTTAAAGTGTGCCTGTGTGTGTGTGTGGGGGGGGTGATTCAGGGGACCGTACCATCTGAGGGGTGATAATGGAGAAGAATGAGAGAATCTGGGCCTATAGCTTCACCCAGGAAGCACATGGCATTGGATGGGTTCTCGGAGCTCACTCTGACATGGCAAGCCGAGAATCGTCTCCCTGGCCGTCTTTGGCCTGGGGAAGGAAGCCCAAAGTACCCAGGGGAAACGACACTCATGCAGAGCGCAAAGTGCATACAAACAGCTAGAGCGGCTTCTGCCTGCAGCTTGGGGATCCCTGATCCGCCCCAGTCAAATTACAGCAATGTCGAGATGCAGATGAGGGAGATGTTATCAACCGTTGTACTTGCTTAGGACAAAGCAGGAAGCGAGCAAACCATGAATTGCTATGCTAGGAATTCTGCCTTTCAGATACTTACTTAGAGAGCCTTTAGGAGCTGCTGGAATTAGCATCCAGTTGTGCGTCACCAAAGCACAATGTTCAACAAGGATTTTTCTGTCTGCAGTCATTCATAAAAATAACACGGTAACTACCTGTGTCTACACCCAGGACTACTCGGGGCCATGATGTCACTAAAAGAGGGGAGGATGGTAAGGTTAAGTAGCACCACCCCGCACAAACCGTGTTGTGCGTTTTGTGCCGCTGTGGCAGGATGTAAGTACAGGGGGCGGGGTGGGGGGGTGTAATCTTCCACAGGAAGAGCAGGGCAGTGCTTCCCTGGCTGTGACCAAGACGGCCGACTGTGTTTCTTCACGTACTATAAACGGCGGCTGAGGTCACGCGCCTGCTGCGCCCACGGAGCGCAGTGGAAAGAGCCGGCGATGACACACAGCAGAACCCACCATCAGCAGCACATTTACACTTCATTCATCTAAGCACATGCATATTACCTTTTTGCCGGAATATTCCGTAATAGGTGACGGGTGTCACTCACACCTGAAGATGGCGCACCACCTTCGCATAGGAGAGCTCTGGTTGCTGCCGTCACGGGCGACAGGCCACAAGGCTGCGGGAACAAGCAGAGGTCTACATTTTTGGGTCAGCGCAGAGTTGTAGGGAGTAACTACCGCAGAAGACAGTCAGTGCAACAGGAAAACAAGCAGCTGGGTGCAGGACTGTTTCAATGGGGGGTGGGGGAGCGGGTGGGGGCTCAGGGTCGAGAGAAAAACAAAAGTTTATCAGACATAGGAGAAGTGAATAAATGATCAGCTGACGTCGGAGCAGCCTATTCTGACAGAGAATCTCCAACTCTGATGCCTGGAGACATGTTCCTGCTGGATACTGAACCCTAGCTCTGCCGAGGATAACGCTCCACTCTCCACTCTGACCCATCTAGTCTGTGTGTAAGTCTGTGTGGTGACACCCAGGAGCAGCCCCCCCCCCTCCAAGTCTGTGTAATAAATCCTGCAGCTCAGCCTCAAGCCGTTTGGTCGCAGTGATCGATGGTCCTGTAAAACCTGTCCCGATCGGCACCTCTGCCTCTCCCACCCTATCTGACAGGGGTCCCGTTCCCCGCCATGAGATATCTGCCCTGTCGTGGTTTAATACAGCTTTGTGGAACTAAGTGTGAGTATGAGAGCTCTCAGCCAGCACACAGCTGGACCACAGCTGGAACCAGTGCATGCCCCCCCCTCCCACTCCCTTTTCAGGGGCATGTTCCCCACATTTTAGCTTTAACACAAAAAAGCTTGACTCATCCACATGCTCCACACTATAAATAATCTCTCACATAATCCAATCAAACGGCTCGGAGGGACTGGTCAACGGATCGAGCACAGCTTTCTCATGGTACCACCGGCCAGTCACAGGACCATGGGCAGCAAGACTGTTTGGGAGGTTTTTTGCAGAGTAGCTCTGAATGGAAGGTCAGGTCAATGACAGCTAACCCATAATGAAGTCTTTGTGATCCCCAAATCAATCGATCAACCCGAGTCACCAAGAGTGCTGCATCTTGCTGAATCAGAATCATTTTTTTCCAATACTGCAGTGGGGGGCTTAACTCAAACCTATCCACAATGTCTTAACATTAGAGATTCCACAATATCTTTGTTTTTAGAAACTTCTTTTCAAGATATATGGAAGAGACCTTGGAGCCCACAGTGGGAAAGATTACCTCGTACTGTCGTCATTCACTGATTGGTTTAACCTTCATGGCATTGCCAATTTTATTGGTTCCTGCTGGGCTAAACAAGGCCCCAATTGGTAGGGCACAGTAATCCTGCCCACCACACATTTCCTGGCTTTACTTTCCCTATGTCTTTCCTGTAGCCCAAAACCTGTGTTTGAGGTGTGACACAAACAGACTGCATGAAATCTGAAAATCAAAACCCAGAAGGGTAACGGAAATGTCTTATTGTACCATTTCTCTTGTAGTCTTTCATATTTTGCTTGATTTATTTCACAGATGTATTTTTAGCTGTGCCCACCATACTGTGAAGTTGTCTCAGATTACATTTTTAAATAAAAAGCAGATTTTCATCATGGCAAATTCTCCCCAAACCTCACCCCAGCTGAATGAAACTTGAAAGCTTTGGAGCTTCTTGTAGTGGCCCAAACTTTGCTTTTGCTCTCATTCATGTTTCCATTAGAAACAGCTCTGTGAAGGGAGAAGCTGTGGCCATGATTTGTTTGAGGGCAGAACAAGTGAGGAACATCTAGATATTTATATTCCGAAACTGCTCATCCAGGGCAGGGTTGTGGTGAACCTGGGCAAGATGGTATGTATAGGTCTGCAGATGGAATGAATCTAGCCATCAATCCACATGGAGACCCGGTGAGGTTGGAGCCCATCTAAGGGCGTAGCTTTGGTTTCAACATTGGTAGCAATCAGATGAGCTCTATCCCCCTCCCCTAACATCAAACATTCAAGGCACTGCAACATTGGTAGATACATGTCTGTACCATCCATACCCAACTTTATACCCTTGAGTCCATCCCAGGGCTCAAGGCGAGGGCCACCCTTTTGTAATCCATCAAACACAAACAAAAAGGGCAAATTTAGAGACACCAGTTTACTTACATTTAATGTCATTACACAAGAAAACACATGCTAAAAAAGACACACAAGGTCCATACACACAGGGAGAAGTGAACCCAGAAGGTTAGAGGTGTAAGATCATGGTTTTACCCAATGACCCATCACACAGCACCATCTGTGAAGATCCTTCACAGCTATTTCACCTAAACCCCCTTTTCTATATAGGTGTGTGGGTCTCTTTCAGATGGTTTCCATACATACCTAAACAAATGCATTCTCTTCACTCAGTTTAATGACTTATTTTCCCTCCCAACATCTCATTTTCCAGGCCCCCAGCGAGGCAACAAGAGATAAATGAGGTTGTCACAGACCGTGTGCGTCGCGTGGTTCAGGTTGCCAGACACAGAAAGAAATCCCCCACACACTAGATACGGGATCCATTTCAAATCTTTTAATGGACTGACCAGATTGACCAAAGAGGTGTTTCAGGTCACCTGACACTTATCTGTTTGCTAGTGGATTTCAAAGTCACGTCCAGAAAATGGATTCCAGCCGACACCTGAGCCTGTTACCTCTGACCAGCTCTTTCCCTACCCTTGCACCCCCTTGTTTTCCCACAATGGGTGTAGTGGAATACTGGAAGTTCTGCCGATGAGTGCCTTCAGACAGAAGACCCTGTCAGATCTTGCTGGTCTCCACAGTGAATAGAAGCCAGGTGTTACAGCCAAAGCTCTCATGTTGAGGTAGCTGATCCTCTCTCCTGTTTCTTGAAACTTTTCTTCTGTTCAACAGGAAAACATTTATTGGACTTCATGCTCATAGCCAGGATCACATGACTGACAAAACCCAAATGCCAAGAATCCATCTTCTTCTGAAAGATATGAGCCAGAACTACTCAAAGCTGCATTCATTATGTGATGAAGTCTGGCTACAGGCTAAAGGTACAACTGAAGTTCCCTCCTAAGATTCCTGGGCTGTAAGATACCAGTTACGCTGCCACTCAAACCACAATGTTCCCTGTGGCTAAATATTATTACAACTCTCCCATCCCAATTTGGAAAATGTAAAATTCTCCACCAGTCAAGTATCAAATTTGTAATACTTCAACTCATTAGGATATGTTTCTGCTAATCAGATATTAGGAAATTTTAGGATTCAACGTAACGTCCCATCTCCCAGGTGTTGGAGGTATGTTTAGCATTTATAATATAAAATGTTACTCCTCTTGCATTCAAATCCGCCCAAAGACTGCCAGGGGATTTTGCAGTCTGTTACTTTTGACGTACAGCAACTTCTTTTTTTTCCACAGACGCAGAGGGCAGTGGGGGGTTAAATCTTCGGTTCCCTCCCCCCTCTCCCTCTCGCTGACGTTTGGCCGCTGTCCAAACACATCCAACGGTGCATAAGCGCCCTGTTGCATAATCCCCCGCCTTGGCAGGGTCTCAGGCCCTCAGAGCGCCCGCCTATCTGAGAGCCCCGCTGAGAAAGCCAGGCCTGTTTGTCCACTTGCCACAGGTCCCCGTTTTCACCTGGAGCCCGTCCAAAATGGCGACCCATGGGATGGTTTGCTCGTGGGTCCTGTGACCAGCTGGGTGTGACCTGCCTTCTGCCTGTCTCCATTATTCCTATATGTGCCAATAAATACATTTATTTTCATATATATTTCCTGTTAGACCACAATATCCATGGCAAACACATGGTTTAATCCTTTTTCCTGCAAAACAATCTTGAATGTATGGCCACTTTCGCATTACTTTGTCCCACAAGCCTGTATGAGCTTTTGTTTTGCTGGTTTCGCTTGCGGCATTAAACACTGAAGGCGTCCCACAAGCTCTAAGTGGATTAAGAATAAAGACCCAAAAGCATGAATTGTAAATATAACAAAAGTACATATAACAAAATTCTGCCTTTGGTGCTGTTAATAATGATCCTTTGCACTATTGTTGTTGAAACACATCAGTATTTCTGATTAAGTATTTACACTTTTATCTTGCGGCAACCACACATAAAATCTCCTGCAAATACTATGGGCTTAAAATACCTTTATTGCCTGGCAAGTAACTTGTCTTTTAATAATGTGGCAAAACTTGCACTTTCAACCCCAAAAACTGAGTTACATTGAAAGAACACAAATGTTGAATATTATAATGGGGTTCATAGCAAACGCGGGTCCAAGCAGCCAGCAAGATAACTGAATACTGCCCCCGAGTGGTTGAAATGTGTAATGACATAACTTTCTTATTGCCTTAATGTCTGTTATATCGATGTATTTTCTATTCCAACTTGTCCTATGCTGGGTGGCGGGGATCCAGAGCCTATCCAGGAAGCTATGGGTGCAAGTCAGGGAATAACCTAGGATGGGCAGCAATCCATCGCAGACCTATTTCATTAAGAAAATCAATGCCATTTACTAAAATTGTTCCTTGAGATTCATAATCAGCAAGAAGCTGTTGCTCCATTTCTATGCATAAAAGAAACATAAAAGAAAGTTGTTTATGTGCTTTTCACAATGATGGTGTAGTGTGAGGTAGGGTGTCTCTTTTGCACAATTAACAGTTAACGTTCAGCGTAAAGGAAAGACAGTTCTTGCCCATGCTGAAGTCCATTGTATACACAGCCACTCAATCAGCAGGCCACAGCAGGGCTGACCGACTCTCCATGTGGCTTTTCTGCACTTCAGATTCCAGGCAAATTAATGTGCCACAGGGCCCTTAGTTGGTCTCATTCATTCATTCTTTTATTGATTCATTCATTCATTCATTCACTGGACTCCATGTGAACTGAGCTGGATCATGCTAGAGCTGGGTCCTAGTTGGCAGTGATGGCTGATGTAACCATGTATAAGTTCTGTTCCCTGTGGTCATCCTTCTAAGTGCTGGACTGCAGATGGTAAAAGCAGAAGCTTTTTTTCAGAGGGAAAACTCGGAAGCCAAGACCATCCATTCAGTACATGGCATTGTAATAGCAAATGTAATAAATTATAGATTCAGCCAAATAAACCCATATATTTGACTGAATTCAGGACCCTGCTCCAAGGTACAACAGTGATTCCGCTCTTGGGAACTGTCCAAACCAGCTTTTGGTCTGTAGTTCAGCTCCATCCCCTCATGCTGACCATCTTCACATCTTCTTCTATGGCTGACAACCTGGTCGCTGCCAACTCACGTCGATGTCCCCTCATCGATCATCCTTAACCCCTCCCACTACCGAGCCCCAGGTCTCAGAGGTTTGGAGGATTTTGAGATTGTGGACGTCAGGGTGTCAGTTTTCATCTCGTCCGCTTACAATCCATTAAGCGGCCCCTGAAAGACCTGCCTCCCACAGACATCCCCACTAACCTTTGAAGGCCTCAGAGACGGAGTGCTAAACCGGGTCGGCAGATAACTCTGGGCAGCTAGCTTCAGCCAGCCTTAGTTATCACTTTGATGGACAGCTGTGAAATTCCCTGGGGCTGTAATTAAACAGCATTCCAGTAAGCTCAAGACCAGGCTTAAAGAACGAGATTTTATCAAAACACATTGGAAATATAAACCAGATACCTTAGTCAAAGGGATTCTAAAATATGCTCAGATTAACACGCTTTGGACCAGAAGACAGCAGACAGAAAGACCTTCCTTGAGGCGTCTCTCGTACACCTCGGAAATACGGTGACATGGTGGGTAGCATCACACCACCAGGGTTGTTGTGTCAAATCCCAGCCCAGCTCACTGTGTCCCTGTCCTTCTGCAGTGCAATGCAGTTTAGTGTGTTAAGGCTGTCACACAGTTATACTTCAACGCGAAGCGGACATGCTCAGCTGCGGACGCAGTCACAGACAGCAAGCATGGACTCAGTTCTGTTTATACTATAAAGGTGAGCAAATGCCTGCCTCGCACACGCAGTACTGTTGGTTCTGCAAATACTTCCATTCAATTAATCATTCAATCAATCAATAAATCAATTTTATTCTATCTTTTGCTTTTATCCAAAGTTTTCTCCCTTCTGTTTCTTCTTTTATGTTTGAGCGATTTCACGGCACTAATTTGTACACATTTGATTATTCTTGTTTTTTCTCAATGGATGGACTGTAATCCTGTGGGTTGCAGTGAATTTCTTTCACCGAGAGCTTCCATGATTTCTGCTGCACAGCACACAAAAATTCAGAAGCACGTGTTTAGGGTTGCGGTCGACCACTTGTTCTTGGCCGATGATGAAAATTGTGTCGCTTGACCATTGTGCACCCTTGTGTCTATGCAGAGAACAAGCCTGGTGCCCAGTGATGCTTGTGCCAGTGTACTGCCCAGCGTGTCCCCCGCCTTGTGCCCTTGCAATGTGCATCCTGGGACAGGCCCCAGACTCATCACGACCTGGTGGTGAATGGATGGATATCATACGTTTATTTCTAACGCAAACTCTAAATCAGAACCGTGAGCCCTAATCGGGGTTATTTGCTTGCTGTTTTGCAACTTTAAGAGCCTTGTCGCAACAGGCCAGAGAAAAAGGGAATTTCAGAGGCACCAGTGTGATTTGGTTCCACATTTCCTTGTTCTGGTAGATGGCGGCACTTGTTCTGGACCACTTTCTTCTCCAAGCGGAGACAGAAAGCAGCCAGTCAATCTCAATTGAAGGACAAAGGAGAGCAGCCATGTCTTACCTCTGTACCCCGCTGGCCTCGCCCGCTGCCTCCATCCATTCCCTCCCATTCTTCCCCATTTACTCTCTGTCAGCAGTTGGGGGTGTCTCATTTTCTGCCCGCTGCCCTTAATGAGAGCTCGGCCCTGCAGGCGGGGCGGGCCGTAACGTGACGGCCGGCCGCGAGGGCCGCTGTCAGCAGTGGGCCAGGGCAGCCATTCATCATCGGCGGGGCCGGCTGTCAGGGCTCGCCGTCGGGGTGGGGGGGGGGGGGGGCACACCCCCCCCCACAGCAAGACTAAATCCAGGGACTGAGCAGCCACCCAAACTCAGAACAGGCAGCCCCAGGGGCCAAGGGTGTTTTTATCCAGCTCGCTGAGGTGAAATACTGGGCTCTCATGCAATAATGTGCTGAGGTGCTTCCTCCTCCCAATATCAGGGTCCATTGTCAGTCACTTCCTGATTTAAACCATTTCCCATTGTATACCTAATTCACTCTCATTGGCTAAAACTGGGCTGTGATTAACAGAATATGACAGTGACACATTATTCATCCCCATGGAGCAATTATGTCTTCACCAATCCCGCCTTGTTCTCCATGAGACACACAGACACTGGAGAGAGCGAGCGTGGGGGTCTCAGCTCTAAGTCGGCCATCCTCTATCCTGGAGCAATCGGGGATTAAGGGCCCAAAGGCGCCAGCAGTGTGTTATCCGTGGGATTTGAACCTACAATCTGATAACAGGCAACCTGATAACCCGCTGAGCTTCCATCATGGCTCAGCAATCTTCAAAGCCTTGTTTTCAAGTCTCACAACTACTAAAGGTCAAGCTAAAAAAATCAGCCACATTTTCGTTTTTAAATTTTATTATAATAAAGAAAGCTTCATGGCAACATTGACTTACTGCAGTTATCAAACACCGCACTGATTTTGCCATAACCACATGAACAGACCCATGCACCTACTAATCCACAACGCTCTGCCTTACACACATGCACTGAAGAGCACTGAGCTAAGTCAGTTTATAAACAAGATGGCTGACCCTTGTATCCTACAGAAACCACAAAGTCCCGCTCTCAGGCCCTCCAACACTGACAGCAACCTGTGTGCAAATGGGGGCTTCAGACGTGGCAAGGAGGTCTTAGAGGTCCTCCAGCAACACATGCTTCAGTTTTGGAGTCGAACATCTGTTCCTAAGAGTACTGCAGGGGTTCTACTCTGAACTTCTGTATCGCTAGGTGACCCCTAGAATCCACGTCCACGCCATTCCCCATAAGACGTCGTACAGTAAATTCAGGGGTGCCATATAGTTCCCATACAGCAGAAACTATTAACAGCATGGTGGCTCAATAGGCAGCACTGACGGCTCACAGCAGCACAGCTCAGGGGTTTGGATCCTGCTGGGTGTATGGGGGCATCTTGCATGCTCTCCACATGTCACATGGGTTTCCTCCAAAAACAAAACTGAAGATTATAAGTGAGTCACTGTGCCCAATGATCGCCTGGCATCCTGTCCGGGGTGCCCCCAGCACAGGGCTCTGGGCTTCCCTGAAGTTGCAAGAGGGATGTAAAATGACATTTCTCTTTAATTTATCGGTGGTATTAAGAGAATGTTTAGTTAGATTTAATCACCTTAAACATGAACTCATCTTGCGCTCCTGGAGTCTCACCTTCATTCCCACACAGCATGAGCTGCTGGCCAGCTCCTACACGGACTGAAACCCAACTGAGTCCGGGCTGCAATGTTTTGTGAAATATCAAGTTATACTCAACTTGAAATAAAAAACTTAGCTAACCGAATAAAATGGTGATATAATGTGACCAGTGGCCCTTCCTGGGAGGGTGAGTCAGGTGATGTTTTCCCCTCCCTGGTTTCTTGTGCATCTGTTTTGACCTTCACTGACTGTTTACATTTATCCTGGCCCCCTTTTTTTATCAAACCTGCCTCTACTCCCATCTCTGTGTACCATCCGTGAACCCCCCTCCCCACCAGTGTCACATGACCATCTGCCGTCACGCCTAGAGGAAGTGTCACACTGTAGAAACATGACTGGCAGTGGTTAAACGTCTCCTCCTCTTACAGAGCGGGAGATGTCGCATTGCTGCTGCTCATTACGGCCGTGATCTGTGAGGTGAGGTGCAAACAAATTGGATATTGATCTATATGCTAACCATCGCAGTGTAGCGTCCTGGCATGCACTTAGCAGAGCCAGATGGGAGCTGCCCATGTCCTCGGGCCTCCAGTCAGCGCGGACTAATTAGTGGCGCTCGGCTTCCACTCCTTCCCATTCCTGTGCCTCATTTGTGACGCGGTTCTTGCCCTCTGCGGGTCTGTCGCAGCAGAAACGCTGACTCCACACAGCCATGAACCTCAGGGGTGGGTGTCCAACAAGCCAAGCAGGTAGCAATGAAACGATGCAAGAGCAGAATGAGTCAATCGGCCCGGTCTGTCATTTATAAAGCAGAACAGGCCTTGTAACCAGAAGGTTGCTGGGTCAAGTCCCAGGTGCCCCCCCCCCCCCTGCAATCACCAGAATCAGAAAAAAAGCGACGTGTGGCCAATCTAGTGGGCGATGGTGGTAGGGAGTGGCTGAGAGGAATGTACACGGACCAAGATGGCCACCTCTCTCAGGACTACAAGCAGAATGTAAGTACAAAAAGCACACACACTCAGTGAGCACTTGAAAAGGCACCCCTAAAGAGTAGCAGGCAGGACCCAGCTTTGCACCTTATCCATTGTATCGCATAGCCAAACAGTAACTCAACCTCCTAACCTTGTCTTTGTATGCGCTGTGAGGCACGTTATTGGCTATCTACATGTAAGAGCAGGTGTACCTGAAAAAGTGACCACTAAGGTTTTACAGCACAGAACAAGAAGGGAACAGATGAGAAAACAGACAAAAAACAAATATATTCAGCAGCAATCTGAAGGATTCTCCAAGAGGGGGTGAAAATGAATAAATTGCCTTTCTGAGGCTTCATGTTTTGACTGATTGAAATGACTATTCTATTGATGAATGACTATCTCAGTAATTAAATGACAATTTAAGAAATCAAATGACGATCCCAGTGATGAAATTACTATTGCATCAATGGAATTATTGTCCTGGTGGTAAGGTGAAAATCCCAATGATTAAATGATTAGCGATGGAAGGACAGGCCCACTAATGAAATGGCTATTCCATACACACCTGGAAAACACACACAGGTCAGGGACATATCCTGAGGACCATGTCACCAAATGGGCTCTGAATGAAAATCACTGAAAACCATCATGAAAAACAATCCTGGGCAAGAAAGCCTAGATATTACAGTGCAGAACCACACATGTTCTTCAGAACAACAGTCTGTGAATGAGGAAAGGCCAAAATAAATCTGGTTTTTAAAACCTCTGTCCCAAATATAAAAAGAATAGTTCATTTAGCCTCTATAATGACAAAATAAAAAAAACAACACACATCGGAAATAGAAAAAAGTTGATTCTGTATGCTTGGTTTATACAGGAAGTCTGCTAAATGTATATGTGATGTAAACTGCTAAACATATGCTTTCTTTATTGCTGAGATACACCCACCCTCCCAGGGGTGGCTAACGGAGTAGGAGGTGGCTGAACGTGAATTATTATGTTCATTAAGGCACAACCTGCTCCGCTGTTCGGGAACAGATGGAGGGCTTGACACTTTCTATGACGTGACAAGCGTCAGTGAAATAGGCCACCAAAAAGCCATCCATGTGGCCCCCCAGAAGATTCCTTACTATGGGAGGACAGTCTCCGAGCCCTTGAGAATTGCAAATTTTGATAATGAAATAAAAAAACACAGAAAACACTAAGAGTGGCGTTTGCGGAACTGGTCCAGAATGGACTTCTCTCCACTCGCTATGTTTTCTTGAGTGATTGATCCTGCAACTTTGATGCCGGACCTGGAGTCGTTTGTCTCCCTGTTTGCTCTGCCACCAAGCCCTGTGTCTGTAGGAGTCGCTCCATCTGCAGGCGCTTCTCTACAGTCAGTCCTGTCTCAGCTAATCCACCAGGGAGCGCTTGGTTCAGGTCCTTAACCATAGCGGCTCTCCACCCATCCCGAGGGGCAGCCAGGTCCGGAGCAAATGGGGGCTGCCTTGGGAGCGGCTCTCTTTTGAAAGAATCTTGGTTGGAAGCCACCCTGTAGGACCCAGGCAGAGTGTAGGGGTCCCTGCAGAACAGCGACACGCCGGCAGTGGTGGGGGTTCTCTGGTCCTGCTTCTGCTCCTTACTCTTTGACTGTGACATTGCCACTGACTGCGGGTCCTTGGACTTCTCAGAAACCCTCATACTGGGCATGTTCATGCGGACTGGTGGCATCATGGTCTTGGCCATGCTGATTGGGTGGGAGACCAACTGCTCCAGCTGCTGAGTGGCTGTAGTGCTCATAGCCTGCTTCCTCTTCTCTGTCTCCTTCCTTTCCTCACTGGTGCCTGTTACGGGCATCCAATCCCTGGACTGGGTGGTCTTCATGGGTGGCACCTCTTGGGTAACCTTCGCCTCATTCATGGAGGAGTTTTGGTCTGCAGGGAGCGGCCTCTGGGGGGCGCCCTTGGTCATAAAGGAGAAGGCACCGTGTGTCAGTTGCTGCGGGAACAGGGACAATCGAGCGCTAACAGCAGACTCCGCCGGCTTCCCAACACTCTTCCCAGTGGCCCCTTTGACTGCTGCCCCAGCGCTTCTCTCAGGGAAGGGGGTGGAGGGTGGCACCTTGGGCATGGCAGGGGAGGGGAACCCAGGAGAAAATGACAAGAGGCTACTTTTTAGAGGAGGGTCCTCTGGATTGACCGCAAGCCTCTGAGGACGGGAAGTAGATCCCCTGGCCTGGCTTTCCTTGGGGGTCTCGTCCGCATCGTCCTCAGAGGAGTCTACCTCATGGATGGCGTCCTGCTTTGGCAAGGACTCTCGCCACTCGGCCCGGTCCTGCCGGATGGCTGAGAGTTTGTCCTTCAGGTTGCTCTTCCCCGGGCCCAGCCTTAGGGCGTCGGACACTGCCTCCGTGTCCTCTGTAGACACCAGCTTACGGGCTGGGTGCTTCTGCAGACTGCCCATCTGCACCAGGACCACCGAGGAAGAGGATGAGGAAGAAGAAGAGGACGAGTAGGAGATAGACAGTTTCTCAGTGGACTGCACACGCCTGAGCAGCGGCGAACGGGGAGACTCGGCGGGCTTGGGCCGGCTGATGGACCGCACCATCGGAGGCGACGAGTGCAGCCTGGTGGGGAAGGGCTGAGCGGTGCCGGAGGCTCCCGGGGCGTGGGTGGGCAGCGGGGAGGGCGAGCGCTGTGGTGAGCGACCCGACGGGGTAGGTGAGGGAGTACGGGCCAGTGGCGACAGCGGCATGTTAGCGGCAGGCTTGCGGTGGGGCGAGCGGTACTGGCGCTGCAGTTTGGGAGCCAGGCCGTGCAGGGAGCTGGGTCGCATGTGGCCAGAGCTGGCCGGGGAGTTGGGAACGCTGGAGCCGGGAGAACTGCTTTGGGATGAGGTACCCCCTTTTTGGAGAGAGCAGGACAAGCACATTTAATAAAAGACCACAAAAATCCAGCTGAAATGTACAGAATAGACCCGAATTTAAGAGAAGATTGTCAAACCTGTCTAGACTGTCTTGAGCAATAATGTTAAAAAGAATCCTCGCTAGTAGTCTTGTGTTCATAACAGCTGCAGTTTGCCAGGGGTTAAGACAATGCTCACCTGACAGGGCCAAGTCCACAGTAGAGCGGTAGGCCTGGGTGGGGGAGCGAGGGGACAGGGCCAGCGTGGGGGAGCGGGAGATGCCATCCCCAGAGGACAGGGAACGGCTAAGGGAGGTCAGGCTCTGGCTAGTGTGCAGGAAGGAAGCTTGCTTTGTAATTTTGTGAAATAGGGATGTCGTCTTCTTACTGCTGCGCAAACATGCAGAAAACCGTCCTGGTTAGCAATATAACAAATGCATTTATCCACAGCTTGATACAGAGATCATACATAGTTTATGTCATCAGCTCTTTCATGACCACGCCAACTACTGGTGTACTCCAGGAGGTGAAGCCCCACCTGTCTTGGGCCTCTTTGGTCCGGCTCGCCTTGTGGCGGCGTGCCATCTTAGACTTGTAGCTAGCCTTGCGGGCCGGCCCGACCTTGATGGAAGTGTTTTCAAAGGGGGTTGCGCAGATCGACACCTTGCTGCCACTCTGAGGGGGGTGGAAGCAGGGACTTACTGAGTGTGTGTTTTTCCCAAGTATCTGTCTGTGTGGATGCATGTGGTTGCATGATCCTCACCTTGAGGATGAGCTCCACCACCTCCGTGTGCACAAGGCCATGCACAGACTCCCCGTTCACATGCGTGATGAGGTCACCTTCTCCAAGCCCCGCCTCTTGGGCTGGGCCCCCCTCCTCCACGTGCTTGAGGGCGAAGGAGAACCAGAGCTATAGCTTTACAAGCATGTTTCACTACATAAACAGATTCCTACACTAACCAAACCTTCTACTGTTAAATTATTTAGATTTATAGTTAGAATCTGTGTAAGGTGTGTGATTTATAGTGTGAGTGGATCAGTGGTCAGTAATCACAGCTGCAGACCTCCAGGGCTGGGAGGAATTGAGCTCCCGTGTGTGTGTGTGTGTGTGTGTGTGTGTGTGTGTGTGTGTGTGTGTGTGTGTGTATGTGGTCATGTATACATCATGTATATCAACCTGGGTAACATGCCATGTCTATAAGAATCTCTGAACACATTCATACAATATTATAATCCATTCATAAAGCATTATAAACACGGCTATAAGTTCTTAAAAAAAGGCAGAACACGTTATAGTCATGTCTATATACATAGGTACACCAAGTGTGTGTATGTATATATGTGTGTGTGTGTGTGTGTGTGTGTGTGCGTAGTTTTCTTTTTCCTTTTTCCTACTGAGATTCTTCCCAAAGTCTGATAGTGAGGTGAAATGGCAATTCTGAAGTGTGTAAGTGCCTGTTCTGCAATGGAGTGTCCCTTGCCCTGAATTCCGATCCCTAGGAGAGGATCCAGGATTTTCATGACCTTGTACTGCACAAGCATCATCATCATCATCATCATCATCATCATCATCATCATCATCATCATCATCATCATCAGCGGCAGCGGCAAGCTTGACCAAATAAAGAGGTGAACGCGGAGTGGTGCCACTGCTCTCCTCTACAGCCCACTCACCCAAACCATGTGCTGCATGGTGTAGACGTCCGTGTGACCCATGTAGACACGGATGGCACGCAGAGTGAAGCCATACTTCATGCCGGAGCGATGGATGATGACGGCTGGCTTTGTGCGGAATGTGGCGGGCGACAGTTCCCGGCTGGGGGAGGAGTCCCGTGAGGAGGGGTTGGAGGACAGCGAGTGGGGAGACATGGGGCTGGCGAGGGGCGAGGTGCCGTGCTGCTCTGCTAGAGAGACGGCGACTCTTAGGTCATGTGACAGGAAGCATGGAGGCAGGCCTGTGGGAGGAGCCATGCAGGTTTACCTCCTGGGATCAGGAGCGACAGAGTGGTGGCCGAGGCCGACTTGATGACCTTGCTGAGCGGCCGCAGGGCGTGCTTCTCCGCCGGCTCCCCCGAGAGCAGCCTGTGGCGGGCGCGGCGGGCTGCCAGGTCACTGATGGCCCTGGGGGCATCGGTGCCGGGGGGCCCCATGGTGGCCCCGCAGTCTGATACGTTACCCTTGCTGCCTGCTGCAAACTCACAAGGTCATTTGTTCTGCATACTTGCTATTCACACACGGGCCATTTATTGTGCATACAGTCGACACTCTGTATCCATGAGGGAATGGATCCAGGACCCCTTGTGGATACCAAAGTGCGCAGATGCTCAAGGCCCCTGTATAAAATGGCATAGTATTTGCATATAACCTACTCACATGTACTTTACCTCATCCCTAGATGACTTATAATACCTAATACAGTATATATAATATGTTAATGGTTTTAATATTGTATTGTTTCGGGAATAATAAAAATAAAAAGTCAGTATATGTTCAGTACAGACTAGACCGTCATAATACATACAGACAATATAATTATAAATAGAGAAAATATAAATTCATTCTCTCTCTCACACTCTAACACACAAACTGTGTTATCACTCACCAACACCCAAAGCTACGTCACTTCATTCACATGGATTCAGCGTAGTGTTTGAAGCACAGCAAATTCAACTTTTGGCTTTTCAGTATTTCCTGGATATTTCTTTTAGCATACTTTCGATCCGCAGATACAGTGGGCTGAACGTACATGTTACTCATGCATGGGTCATTCACTGAACATACACGTCAGGTCAGGTCGCCCAGGTTATGCTCTAGATTAAAAATCAGGTACATGTCACCAGGACAAACATTAGAAACGTTATAATACAAGAATACAGATTTAAGGTTTCCCCCTTTAAGAGGAAAGAAGGTCTGAGCTGTTAAAAATACAGGCTTCAGATGAGATCATAGTATGTAACAAGCTTTCCTAGTCACAGGAGGATATTGTGATGTGCATCCATCCATCCATTTTCCAACCTTTATCCTAATGGGTCGCGGGGGGTCCGGAGCCTATCCCGGAAGCAACGGGCACGAGGCAGGGAAAAACCCTGGATGGGGGCCAGCCGATCGCAGGGCACACTCACACACCATTCACTCACACATGCACTCCTATGGGCAATTTATCAACTCCAATTAGCCTCAGCATGTCTTTGGACTGTGGGGGGAAACTGGAGTACCCGGAGAAAACCCCACGACAACACAGGGAGAATATACAAACTCCACAACCCAGGCAACAGTGCTAGCCATTGCACCACCATGCCGCCCCAATGTGATGTGCATTCCGACCCAAACTCACCAGCTGGGGGGATTTCGCTGAGCTGGCTGCTGGTGGGTGATGCTTCCAGCTTTAGCCGCCTCTCGGCAGGCTGCTCTGGAATGGGGAGGAAGAGCTTTTCCCCAAGGGCCCCACCAATCAGGGCGTGGAAGGGCTGAGCGGGGCTGGGTACCTCCCCCTCGCCGGAGATGGAGAAACGTGGCATCTCGATGATGGCCGAACAGCAGCGGCGCCTCCCCATCAGCGGCGGGCTGGAGTCGCTCTCCGTGTGGGATGACTCCGACATGGACAGTCTCTTGCGCAAACTGAGGGCAGACACATGCAGCTGTTCCGTCCTGCAATCAGCTCAGAGCCTCAGAGACGCTTTACGGCTGCACTCACATCTCAGGGGAGCCTGCTATCCAGTTACGGTCATGTGACCTGGAGCCGCACAGGCTGTGGGTGCGATCCCTTCCTTCCTCACTGAGGCTACACTTAGTCACAGGTGGTGTCTGCTTCTCCTCGGCGAGACACAGACGCTCCATGCTGCTGTAAACCTAGAGGGAGAAGGCAGAAAATCTTTGTCACTGACATAGAGAACTGGGTAAAAGCCTTAGGCAGTGCAAAGAAATGTTTAAAGCTATTTATCTGGGTAGTAAGTGCACATTTGCTCAGAACAAAAACACTATTTGACATTAGAACATATGCAAATTAAGAGTAACACAACAAATACTAGTAATAATTTCTTCAGTTTACCAAAATATTACTGATATCTAGTTGGATGGCTGGATGAACACCACTTCAGTTCCCTAACCAATCTTCAGGGGCACCTCAGCCATTCCAGTATTTATTAAATTTCATCACCAGTTCATTTAATTAATTAAATAGTAAAAACATGCGTGTGTGCACTGGGTGGTTGCTGCAAATATTGGGGTGATTTTAGCAGAAGTTTTGAAATGGCTAAGCTAATACACTTTGACAGTTTGATATATATAATAGCATAGTTTTACACCAACATGAATATTATTTATACATCATTTTCTTTGGCTGCCTAAGACTTTTGCATAGTACTGTATATCCCTGAACTGAAAGTGGAGATCTGAACAGATCAATAATGAGTATGGGAGGGGGATCGGTTAGGTCACTGCTTGCCATGCGGTGACTTGCCTTGTTGAATCGAGGAGAGCAGGATGAGAACTGGCGCATCTCTACAAGCTTATCATCATTGGTGTCCTCTTCAGAATCCAGATGCTGATACCTGTCGGATCGAGCTGGACAGAGAAATGCAAGGAAGACTGTAAGAGGGCAAGGAGATGGGTCCTCACTGCTGAATTCATGCACGGGCCAACAGCTGGGAGTGGGATAGACTGAAGTGGCTTACTGTCAAAGTAGCTGGTGTCGTCTTCTGACTCGAGCTGAGGGATGAATTCGGCCTTTTGCCTCAGCAGACCGGTCCAGTCCAGGCCCATGAAGAAGCGATGCTGTTTCACCTCAAAGGCACTGCCTGCACACAGACACACATCCATGGTAGGTGCACACCCACTTCAGGATGCAGCTGGAATTTCTGAGGTATTGGGCAGGGCTCTTCAAATTTGGCCTTCGATTCCAAATCTAGACCTTGTTTTCAGTTCTCCTTAAAGTATTTAGCTTTATAATTACTGATTCTGACTGGTCAGAGGCTTCATACCTGCCTCACAGGTCAAGGAAGGCTGAAAAATCAGCAGTGCTCAGACCTTGAGGACCATGGTTTGAGTAGCCCTGGTATAGAGAAACACCTGTTCCAAGCCGATCCAGGGGACTCTGACGGAGCAGTTTAGAGATGATGTCGTGGGCTTCAGCTGGCAGGGCCTCATCCTCTTCTGGCCAGATAATCTTGTCTATATAATGAAAGAGGCATGTGACGCACCAAGACGTCGCATAATTAATGGAATATAGAGAGCACTTGGGTGAAGATACAAATCTGAACTACTTCAGAATTTGCCAGGTACCAACCACTGATGACTTGTCCAAAGAGCTCCTCTGGTGTATTTCCAAAGAATGGGGCGCATCCCACCAAAAACTCATATAGGATGACCCCCATGGCCCACCAGTCCACTGGTTTACCATAGCCTTGCCGAAGAATCACTTCTGGAGCGATGTACTCTGGAGTGCCGCAGACCTGTGAACACGCATCAGATGAAGTAATCCAAAACTGCAGGTTGAGATATCAATTGGATCGGCAGGCAGGATCTACCTGTTTGTCCAAGAACTCTCGTGTGTCCTTCTCGATGTGCCCCTCATAAAGGTTGGTGGTCAGGCTCATCAGCCCAATCTTGGAGAGCCCAAAATCTGTGAGCTTGATGTGTCCCATCGATGTGATGAGCAAACTGTGCAGAAGAAGAGCTCAGTCACAACTAAACGGGAAACAAAAGTCTGACCATCAATAACTACACATAAAGAAATGTTAGAAAAGTATGGATTCAGGCAATTACATTTCAAAGTCAAAATACGAAATGCCCAACAGCATATCCAGACACATACTGCAAATTTGCTGTGCCAGATATGTAAGCTAAACTGTCTTACTTATCAGGTTTCAGGTCCCGGTGAACGATGCCATAGTTGTGCAGGTACTCGAGAGCCAGAACAGTTTCGGCAAAGTACATCCGGGCCATGTCAACGGGTAGAGCCCCGATGTTCTTCAGAAGGGTGGCACAGTCCCCACCTGGCAGGAACCAGCAAATGCCCCAGGACCAAAGTGGTTAGTGAAGACAGCAATACATCATTAATCATTCATCATTCCACTCCTGCCATCATCAAAATAAAGTACCAGCTCCAGCACACATTATTTTTCAGAGGTTCCTCAAACCTTCAATCCCTTTTCAAATGGTAAGGAACTGTTAATTTGACAATGCTTTACATTAGGTATACCTTCATAATGCAGTATTCAGTGCACCAGTAGGACTTTCTATGAATGCCACTTCTGTAAGAATATACATTATAATGCATTCATAAAGCCATATTTGTAATGCATTATGAAGCTTTCATGTATAATGAAATATATATACCTTCATAATGCAGTAAAAAGCATCCTTAATTCTTAAATCAACCATTATAATGCATTATGAATGTATCTATGGTGCATTATAGATGAGAGCTTTATTGGAGGTTATGAAATATTGTAACCAACTCCATAATGCCTTATGACTGTCAATAGAACATGCTGTAATACTATATTAATTCTTATACCAGTCTTTGTAATGCATTATGAAGGTATCTATAGAACATAATAGATGACATCTTTAAGTGCTGCCAGCCAGTTGAATGTCAGTTGAATAAGTGCTTGAGAATAGCCTATGTTTAGGCTAAAATCTGGACTTATTCTACATTGATTGACGGTACCAATGCATCTGTTCGTGAGCGTTGGGCTTGTTGGGACCAGTATTATTACCGCAAAATAAAACTGAAAGGAAACGGAATCTAATGAAAAAAAAATCGTTAACTGAAATAAAAATTAAAACTATATTTACAAAATAAACAAGTCGGACCTTAATCAGCAAAACATGCTCCGCTAACCGAATTTAATGCGCATAATTTAATTAAGGATACACCAAATGTATACAGATTACTAATTGACTAACTGCAAAAACATACAGTTTGTTGTTGTCAACTTAAATTAAACGAGCAATTTGATCCGTTTGTAAAGGTACTAAACATTTTTCTATATTTACATTTAAAATTTATATTTACATTTAATATTTATATTTACATTTTTACACTTTTAACATTTATATTTAGCATTTACATTTAATATTTATATATAGGCATACCATTTATGGTGAACAATTTTGAAAATAATCCACGCAGCAAAAGAATCTGATGATCCACAACACCATTGACTTCCAGCTAAATGTCAGAAAATTGCAGTAAATGTTGAAAAAGTGGCAAGTAGAAAAATGTTTAGTACCTTTACAAACGGCGCCCCATAATTTTCTGCGGGAAAATTTATCATTTAGATTAATCGACCAATCGGTAATGTAGTCGATAGATTCATCCATAGAAAAATAGTCGTTAGTTACAGCCCTATACCATTTATAAGTGGCAAAGGGGAGTCTTATTGTATTGGGAGTAGACCAACGTGTTTTATGTGTGTAGGTATGACCCACAGAGGTTCACTGTACCTTCCACGTACTCCATGACCATACAGAGGTGCCGGCGCGTCTCAAAGGAGCAGAACAGGCTGACCACGAATGGGTTCTCCGCGAAGGTCAGGATGTCCCTCTCCACAAAGGCCTGCTGGACCTGGTTTCTCAGAATTAGGTTCTGCTTGTTGATCTTCTTCATGGCAAAGCGCTGCCGTGTCTCCTTGTGCCGCACCAGGTAGACCGCACTTCAGAGAGGACACACAACATAGAATTTACGCATCCAGTTGGAACTTGTGTCTCCACACACAGCCTGCAGTCCATCCGACCCAATAGTGACCCATTCAATGTGACCATGCACGATGGCTTCTGAAATGAGTATTCTCCATTGTCATGGAAACAGTCGGGTTCTGCTGTCCCAGGGTGGCTCACCCATAAGCTCCATTACTGATCAGCTTAATGTTCTCAAAGTCTTCCTCTCGGGGGGCCTTGGCTTTGACCTGCTGTACCGAGGCACTGCGACTCTGCAGGGCAGGAATAGGGACGGGGGTCAGCCTGAGGATGGGGGGGACACTCTCTGCTGCTCAGGGACAGCCGGCTCACCTCAGTGGAGTCGTCTGTCTCGGGGGTGTCGGGGTGGCCGCTGTCATAGCTGCTCAGCTGGGCCATTTCTGCATGGGGGGGGGGATACTGACACCCTTAGCTCTCGTATGGCCTTCCCTCCCCCAGTGCATAATTATATCAGTGTCTATTGAGACAGTTTATCTGCATTTCCGTAGCCTGTTCAGGGGGACTTGTGGGTACTTACCCTCCAGGGGATCCCTGGTGAGGCCCAGCTGGCTGATGATGTAGCGGGGGATGTCCGACTTGATGCCCTGACCCGTTTTGGCATGGCCCTCCGCAGCTTCCAGAAGGTGGTAGAACTCTTCAGGGTCAAACTCCTACGAAACAGGGTGAAAGTTTACAACCACCTTAAGTCTTCTCTCAACCCAGTAGATACTCCTGTAATATTCATAAACCAATACCTTACCTGGATCACTTTTTAAGCCTCTTTCACATACACTATTATTAATAACTGACAATACTGCACATCTTGGAGTATACCATGACATGATAAAATAGTTCCGTCAGCCAATAAGAATTGTTTTTACTTTATTGCTTGCCTAATAAAACCTCCCAGGACTGGCAAAATTTATCAAGGCCATTCTATATGCTGTCGCAAGGGTGACTGAGTTCTTGATATAAGTGGCCAGCAGACTGGCTTATAGGCTTCAATACAAGTAGGAGGGTCCAATCAGCCAGGCCATTTGCCAGCTAGAAGCGTTACTGAAAATTATGCAGTTACAGGTAAGACAATTAACAATAATGGCATTCAATTTCAAGCAAGCTACAACTGCAATGATAATGAGGGGACAGGCTTCCCGTTTTCAGGTTGCAAAGCTTTCAACAGGAACATGGGACCTGCTTAACTAAGTAAAGAGTAACAGGCTCCTGTCTGTAATGTTCTCATCCAAGCTGAAGTACCTGATAATTAAAAAAGAAAAAGCAGTAAATCCTAGATTTGATTGAACCACGCAAATCCTGGTAATGTAATTTAATTGGAAAAAGCACACTTATTAATTGGCAATGCTGCTGCATACGTTAGGATGCCCTTGTTGGAAAGCACTACCTAGGGTTTGGGTTTGGGATACCACCCCCCCCCCCCCCCCCCACTTGGCCTTACCAGACACTCCAGCAGCCGTGCAGGCCGGGCGATGACGAACATCAGCTTCCTTACCAGCTGCGTGACGAAGGCCACCTCTGCACTCTCTGACCGCTCGTGAGCCTGTCCATGATTACATCACCTGGCTGTCATGACCCGCCATTGGAGGGAACCACATGATCACACAGTGGAGGGTGGGGCTAAACACTTTGCACTTCCATCATTCTGCAAAAACTCACGATACCACTCCATAACACTTACTGCTCCCCAGACTATTTCAATCTACATCCTGCATCCCCACATCTGTTATTTCCTTGATATTACCTCCAGGGCTGTCAGGTTCATTCCTCTGTTAACTGAGTGTGTGCATGTTCTCCCCATGTTTACTCAGAGTAATCAAAAATATGCAAGTAGGTAAACTGGAGTCTCAAAATTGCCCATTGTGTGTGTGTGTGTGTGTGTGTGTGTGTGTGTGTGTGTGTGTGTGTGTGTGTGTGTGTGTGTGTGTGTGTGTG
>JAODKE010000047.1:16516467-16536903 GCA_026779605.1 Mormyrus hasselquistii | reverse complement strand
GTGTGTGTGTGTGTGTGTGTGTGTGTGTGTGTGTGTGTGTGTGTGTGTGTGTGTGTGTGTGTGTGTGTGTGTGTATGGAGGGGAGGTGGTAGTATGTATATTTCAGCAATAACATGCGAGATAAGATGCGGCTGTACTCCAACACATCACAAAGATACCTACAGCCATAATATATTAGAGTACAACTACTGTACACAACATTGATACAACACTTCATCGAGTAGCATTTGAGTTAAAAGTAATAAGCCACAGCAGGTAATATTGTACTTGATTATTTACTTATTTAAAAAGCCGCATGACAAACACTCACTCCCAACTGCTCTGCATCATTTAAATTTAACTAAATTTTTAGATACTCATGTAAAGCGAAGTGATACATCTGATGTGAAATTTCCGAATGTGATTATACTCTAATAACAGCACTTATAGAAAACTTCTTTTCTAATCTGATTTCTTGGCTGGGGCTAACTGTTGTATAAATTACATTATGGGGACCAAATGTACCCCACAATGTGATAAAAACGTGCTTTTTCATATTCTGCGGACAATTTTTCAGCAATCAAAAAACTCAAAGTCTCGTATTTTGTTTGGTTACTTATGGTTACTTACCTGAAAAACCAAAAAATGATTCACAAGAACCGCTCGCAAAGAACATGGATGCATGACAGCAGAGAAAATGGGGGTAGAGTGTCAGCAATGGGGAGATGTACAGGCAGTCCCCAGGTTATGAACAAGATTTGGTCCCTAAATCTGTCTTTAAGTTAACTATGAAGGTAAGTCGGAACATTACTACTATACATAGTATTAATAATATTACAGTAATAATAAAAAGGTCATATGGTACTATACCGTACCTCAAGCTGACAAACTGTACAATATTTTCACGAGTGTCACAAAGTACTAGGTGCGTTATTATTACAAACCATTGCATTTAACCCATAATTATTAATATAACAAATATGGCAATCTGTAAATACGAGTCGTCCATAAGTCAGACTTCAGTTGTGTGAGAGCGGGGTCAGCCCCGACAGTGAAATGTGAAGTGTGGGAGGAAATGAATTAAGCAAGACAGCACGTCTCTTTCAGCATACAACAAAGTCAACGTTCCCCCACACCAGGAGGCTGAGAGGTATACACGTACGATCAGCTTTTGATTCTACACCACAACACACGCACAACATAAATGGCTCCATTCTAGGTAGAGGATTATGGGTAATTAATGAGTAAAGTGGGGAGGACTAGGCTGATTGAGTGAGAGGCGGCATCGGCTCGCCCCGCCAGCACCCCTGTGGTGACATCCCGGGCATCCTACACAGAGCCCTCGTTCCCGCACACAGTCCGGACGCTGTGTAAGGCCATCGGTTCACTCCCGCTTTCCACACTATGGCCAGTCGCGGTTTTGGTCTCCAACTGACAGTTTATACTCCAGCTAATGTTTGATGGCCTGGGCCCCACAAATGGTAAGGATTGATTAAGTACACAGTCCCTCCCCACTACCACCTCCCCTTCGTGACCCCTCCCACACACAAACAGCCCTCCAAATCAGCCATCTCTGCTCGGCGTGAGAGCCCCTCCCTCCATACAGTGTGATTCACCTTTCTGTCATGTACAGTGAGCCGGGGAAAAATAACACCCCCTCCCCCCCAACAATAAGACAATGGAGACAGCACTGAAGGAGCGATGTGATGGACGAGTGACTAATGATGTCAACCATCTCAGGCATGCGTGCCATCTGCGATGACATTACTTCCCACCTAAATCCATCTAAGAAGCATGACAATAAAACCCGGCTGTGAGGGGAGACGACTATCAGAGAGTGGCATGTTTCTAACAGAACTCATGCGATTGATCTTGATCTTCAAGATGGAACTATGAATCCATCTTCTAACTACATATCCTGGTCATGGTCATGGATGGGGGGAGGCCTGGAGCCTATCGTAGGCAGCACAGAGCACAAGGCTGGGGGGGGACAGCCCAGACAGGATGCCAGTCATGCCGGAACCATTAAAGGAAAACAAATCCGATCCACACAGAACCCACCAAACAAACATTATTTTATATTTTATAACTAGCTAACGATTACCTGCAACCCCGAAACTCTCAGAATTGAAAATCAATTGATGCACGTGTGAAATTTTTGGTGAATAATATTACACAAAGGCATTATAGTACCTATTTTCCGTGTGTCCCAGCAGAGCTCAATTAAAAATCAACCACTGGAATCTGTAGGTAAATGTTTTTGCTGTGGGTTGCATGGTGCACTGCAGTGGTTAGCACTGTTGCCTCACGCCCCTGGGACCAGGGTTTGAGGTTCTGCCCGGGCTCCATGTATGTGAAGTTTGCATGTCCTCCGCATGGCATTTCCTCACCGAATAGCCTGTACATGTGATTGTGCCCTGTGATGGGTTGGTGCCTCATCCTGGGGTGTTCCCTGCCTTGTGCCCATAGGCCCTTGACCCTCATTTGGACAAGTGGTTACAGAAATAGGAGAAATGCTTCCGCTGACTATAAAATTGTCCCGTGGCCATGTTACTCACGTCCAAAAAAATACACAAGTCTATACAAACTATTAATTTATGAATTAAAATCAATGTCATGCATAGATCCCCCCAGCCCAAAATTCAGTGTGTGATGTCATGTGACCCTGCTGACTCACATCCTGCAGCAGCTTCTCCAGGTTGTCCTGCAGCTCGTGGAAATAGCGAGAGGTGATGAGGCCCTGCTGGGATTTTTGCAGGCAGTCACGGGACAGCTTGACCAGCTGCTGTTGGATGAAGCTGAGCACCCCGTCCGCCAGGGGAATCACCTTCTCCGGAGAGAAGGAGCCCAGATAGTCGGCCAGACGCTCTTCCATCTGGGCTGTCGCCTGCAACCGGTGGAGAGCGAGTGTGGGTTGGGAATCAGCTTGGAAAAGGGCTGTTCTGCAAACCGTGGATCAAGGGAGTGCCACCAGTACCAGGTACAATCTGAACTGGCAACCCACAGAGTTGCCCACCCCCCCAACTCCAACAAATATTTTCTTTTGTTTAATACTGTTTTTTGTCATTGCGTTAGTCCATATGTGTTTATATGTCTTTATAATTCTTCTGAAATGCAGACAATTGTACATATAAACCTTTCTATGGAGTTTTGACTGGTACTGTATGTCAGCCCTCTTTCATTATAAGTTGAACATTTCTTGCATTAACACACTCCGGTCATTCACATTAGGCTCACCTTTGGGAACCGTTCCTTGTAGACATGATTCATCATGATGATCTCGTGGTCAAATGGAACTGGAGAGCGTCCAGGGCTGCAACAGGATCAGACGCAGAACTCAACAGTCAACTCAGATGTGCAGAGCGTTTGATCAAGGCTTCCCCATGAGAGTAGGACCTGAGGATGCAGTCACTGTAAAGTGGATGGGCTTCAGCCCAGATCTCCCAAGGCTTCTGAGCACCTTGTCGTTTTCCCGTTTGATTTGACACATCAAAGAGGAGAAGGAGAAAGCTAGGGCCTTAAAGAATGATGAAATTCCAAGTCAGCTTCCATCATAAATAACAGGCTGTGGTTGATCATAGCCTGATCTAAGGTGCATGTCAGAGCTTCTCGTGATCAGGGGGAGGGAGGGGCAGCAGCTTCAGGCTTTCTAGTCATTTAAGAGAAAACGTAGGCAGGCCTGGGCTCTGTGGAAGGAAATTTAAATTTGGGGAGAAGGGAGTGGTTGAGAAAAACAGCAAGTCAACGTCATAGAGCAGTGAGAACAGGAAATGAGCATGTCGTCTCAGGGGAAGGCACTCAACCGCCATGTGAGGTCATGCATAAGTCATTTTGAGTAGAGTGAGGAACTGGTCACTAGGGCAACCGCACAGCATCCTCATGAAGTACCAGCACAGCCAATGCCAGTGTGTCAGCTTCCCAACCAGTATGCCTCCCCATTGGCCCAGCAGGCACATAACATGAGGAATAACAGGGGCCTCCCCATTTGCCCATAAGGCAGCCAATCATCTTTCTAACAGGACACATCACATGAGGAATAACAGGGGCCTCACACTGGCTTTTTCGGGAACTTTTTCAAAGCATCATAAAACAAATGGCAAAGGTCAAACATGACACTGACTGATTACTGCTTTGACTTTGGTATTGACGTTGGCAGATTTTAAGAAGACAGAAGAAACTGGAATTCCATCGAAGCATTTTCTCGTGCTCGTGTCAGATCTTGATGAAAAGCGTTGGGGGTATTGCTGTCATCATTTTGTATTTCAACGAGCTTCTTCACAAAAAACTTTTAAGCAAAAGACAAGTAAGGGCTGTATCTTTGCGCAGGAAGTCTTTCTTCTTGAACTGAGCATGATTTTGTACCTACTAGGTATCTTAACTAATAAAGTAAACTTGCATAACCTGACACAACAATAACAATCTCCAGTCAGGGTACTAAAAAGACAACAGCCATTTGATTTTGCCTTTCTTCACCTTCCTGATTTAAGATAAGGAGTCCAAAGACCAAAAAAAAAAAAAAAAAAGTGAAAAAAATTCATTGAAGTCAAGCGATTCTCGAGATACTTCAAAACCTGCCTCCTGAGTGACCATGTGAGCCTTAGTGAAAAATGTTGCCTTCTGTATTATCAACAAAGGGACTAAATTTACAAACGAGAAGAGGCCATTCGGCCCATCAAGCTCGTTTGGGGAGAACTTAACTAACAGCTCAGAGCTTTTCTAGCTCTGACATAAAGGAACCCAGGGTTTTAGCTTGCACTACACTAAGAGAGAAACTATTTCATACTCTAACTACACGCTGTGTAAAGAAGTGCTTTCAGAAATTCATTTTAAAATGTTCTCCCACTAATTTCCAGTTACGGACACAAATTCTAGAGCATGCTACAGAAGCCTGAAAGGGTGGATTGTGGGGGTGAAGATAATGACTCCCCAGTCGAGTTAACTCTCAACACCATCAGACCAGTAATGACCAATTTGCCACAAAGATCAGAGAAGACCATGGACCAGGAACGGGGAGTCAAATTGGGAGGGGGGCAAATATTTTCAGGGAAACAAGATATGCTTAAGGCATTGAAAAGATATGCCTCCTGGAGAGAGATGTACCTCTCATCCTATGCCTCTACCATCTTTGCAAAGAAAGACATCTCTCAGGAACGATTCGGAGAGTAAACCCTTGGGTGCAACATCATCAAAGCTGTCGATCAAACTGGGATCTCCCACCCACATGACGGCGCTTCAGGTCCCTAGGTGCCAACTTCTGATGACATGTAAGTTTATTGCCTTGAAATCAGGCCTGAGTATTCTGCATGCACCACAGGGGTGATATGGCAGCGATAAAGAAACCATTGTTAATGGCTCATACAGGTTTTGTTTCGATTTCGGAATGGTTTGCTCCACGGAATAAGTTCAGATTTTCTGCAGATTCAAGTTATTTCTTATTTAATGATTAGCGGCTTAATTTAAGACCCCGGACTATGGAATTTCTGCTGCCACCATCCAAAAGTTAACAGGAGCCGGGGCTTTTGCAAACATCTACCAGAATCTCTCCCCTGGGAATAAAGAGGAGATTTGGAAGATAGGGTGTGTTCTCATGAATCTCCAGTCAAGTCACAGACCACACACAGTGCACATGACATGACAGGAGAACAGACACACAGTATACATACATGAACTGGGTGAATGGAACAATGTATGTGGACTCTTTATAAATAACAATACTAAATATAAACTTTCTATATATAATATATAGTATGTAAAATAATTTAGCAGCAGGTAATGTAGCCGCAGATAAGAGAAAGTGCTAAAAATCTTGAATCATAAATTGAACAGCAAAATTCCAAAAGTCAATCCATTTTTTGTTGTTTTTCAGATAGATGACACCACCAGTAAAGTCAGGCCTCCTCATCATATATTACAATACTGGGAACCAGAACCATCCACAAAAATGTTCTTGAAAACGTATCCTGTGAACTCGGTGAGTTTTGGAAATTCAATTGTGCATCGCCTGCAGATTTGGTATGAACAGAACAGAACACTGACAGACAGGGCCAGGAGATGGAGGGGGAGGATATCTGTCAGGCAGCAGCAGGGTCGTGCATGTGATTTTTGTTTTAATCTTTCTGGCATGTCAGTCCTTTGAGCTGGAGAAAAAAGATCACCCACGACTCGATGAAAGGCCGTCAAAACCCAAAGCCCTCTCCCAGAGTGTGACCTTTAAATCCCTGTCAGTGCTAAAGAAAGTTGAGTCGTGTGAGTGATATTGCATAGAGAGGAGCGGAGACGAGGGCAGGGCGAGGATCGGCACAGACCTGAGGCTGCGTGAGCGGGGCCGCAGGGGGGGTGAACACTGGCCCTCTTCGTCCGCGATGCCCTCAGAGCTGAAGTGCTTGGTGAGGAAGTGCAGCTCATCCGCTGTAGGCTGAAAGGGCAGCTGGTGCAGCCGCTCCTGGGAGGAGCATGATGACTGGGAGAGGCAGATGGGCGGGGTTAAAAGCCAAGGAGGCGGGTTTTCCACACACTCACTCTTCTTATGTATCACCTGACTAGAGGAACTCCATGCAGAGGAGCCACTTTTACACCTTTGTCACCAGATTTATTGCCATCAGTGATTTCTTTTCTCAAAGCAAATTTAAACTGAGCAGAAAAGTTCAGATCTTCGGGTTTTTATTGATTTGAAGTAAAAAATGGTAAAACAGGTAAAGGTAAAACATTTTGGGGGAAGGTAGCGACCAAGACAGCGACCAATATTTGAATGCAGAACATTAATATGATTTTTGATTTCATAGATAGAAATGCGACACTCTCCTTTAGTTTTTTTACAGTGTAAAAGGTGTCCAGCATGACACTCTAATGTCCTGCACTGGTACAATTCCCAATAATTTGCTCAGAGCTGCAGTAAAGGAACCGCCATACCGTCAGACGTCACTCACCGACACTGTCGAACTGGGCGTATTGCTCCCATAACCCGACGAGGGAAGAGAGGCCAGGGACCAGCGGCGGCCATCGGTTCTGTCATGCAGGGTGGGGGGAGCACATAAGAGGGCCAGAGCTACTCCCCTACCCCCCCAGTATGATAGCAAATACTACACAGAGAGACATTACATACTAAGCTACCACCACTGGCTTTTGGGTTTGAAATCTGATGGGAATCTTGAATTCCTTAATTTACGCACACAGATACTCCTAACCTACTCCATGTTTCCATATAGTTATATCATATACACTGAGGCAACAGCACTACCTACTGAGCACTGTACTCCAAATCAAATTGTGTTCCATCCACAGCATCAGAAAGGCAGATAGAGCCACTTTAATCGGCTGAGCCGAGGGTCACAGGGGCACCGAGGAGTCGGCCGTAACAGGGCAGTGTGAGCGTAAGCCCCTCCCCCTAGGATGCATTGCAGGCAACTCAAAGAAGTAAAAATGGGAGGGGGTGATGGATTACCTTTCAGCCTGGTGTCCGTGACTGCGTAGAGAGAAGAATAGCATTACTGCCTGGTCAAGCCCCCCTGCCCCCTGCCATATACACACACACACATCAGCATGTGGAGACAATTGGCACAATCTATTCATCGATCTTCTAACACCTTCTCTCACTTATAGAAAGTAACATTTTCTTAATCACACCAGCATCTTATAGCTAGCGCAGGCATGCTGACACCCACTAGAGGGCGCCCTTGATTCAAAGTCTTCAAAGTGTCCTCTCTCCTAGATGCTGGGATCAGTAACAAAGCTTTTCTCATAAAACAAAGAAACCCCCAGAGACACTAAGGCGTTATTATCTTCAGTGGTATTTTTCCCCGTTGGATTCAAATGCAAGCAGTAATGGACACTGAATCTCATTGTACTTGATAATAAAAGCTATCGTCCATCATTCCATCTCTCCATTTAATGACAAATTAATAATATTCAAAAGCTATTTTTTTCAGAGGTCAAAAGCTATGAGGCCATGCTAATGTTTATATAAGACAATATTGTAATATGTGGCTTGCTTGAAGTCTGCAGATCTAACAATCAGCGGTTGAGTGCAGTACAATAGATTTTTCTTGAGACCCTAGCTAGTTCATGCTTCTTCCTCAGCTTACCTGCGTGCTTGGATGAAGGAGAAATGGACCGCAGTATTAGGGGAGAAGTTTCGTGGGCTGTCCAGGGGGCTGCTCCCTGAAACAGAGGGGAGGGGGGCATGGGGGGATGGAGGGATGGAAAAAATGAGTACAGATGCACTGTATATTACAGAACCAGCGGCGACTGAATCGGCAGTGGTGTGTTGTCAGCTGATCTAAAGCTCTTCCTGGTCACGTGACCAAAAAAGCGATCAAGAATCATATTCTATTTCCCTCCAGCAGTACAAAAACATGCATTCGAAAATATGTCTAATTTGCCCATAATGTGTGAGTGCACATCCTATGATGGACTGACTGGCCATTTCAAAATGAAATAAACTTGATTCTTTAAAACTAACAAAATAAACCTTTGAAGCTGCTCAGGATATCTGATTGTGAATGACGGTGAAAACAGCTTAAGGTGTAGAGGAACCCCAGCCAGGATCAGCCTGGGGCCTATGCTCATTAATTATGCATGCGCCCTAGGTTCTTATGGGACGTTACATATTAATGACCACGTAATTGTCCCTGGAGAATAAGGGCACCTGAATGAAGATAGAGAAGCGAGGAGCCGTCAGGATGAATGACACCCTGAAAAAGGGGAGGCCGCTGTGTTTCTCATGCCACATGCCCGGCAGTACATTTCGGTCAATGCTCAAGAGTGACATCATTAGCTGATATTTTCTCCGAGGGGCATGTGATATGAACCTCGTTCGACCCAAAGATCTTACCCAGACGTCTCATCCTACGTGTCCGGGGAAAAGTCAGCAGGCCTGGACCAAAGTCTCGGTTCCTCTGTCCCTTTCAATTAGACCCTGGCCTTGTCCTCTGCATATTTTATCCCTACACAGCATCAGCAATTTTCACCAGCCTAACTGGACTTTTAAAACGATAATTGGACCCTTAAGAGCTCTCCGCCTTGATCCCCCCAAACCCCTGCTGGGGTAGAATATACCCCCCCCCATCAATCAGAGTTCAAAGTAGTTGATGGTAACAACTTTAACTGGCAGTAGGTGGGTGGCTTATTTTTATGCAGCTGATATAGAGTGAGTGGGACTTCATCAGAAACCTGTCAGCCGAGATGGGAGATGGGGGCCATGTCTCTGAAAACAAGGACAATCCCGGCATCCCCCCTCTCTGCCCAGACAGTACAGAGTTACAGTGAATACAACATCCATCCATCCACCTAGATCCAGCAGAGTCACTGTGGAGGAGCTTGCAGACTTGGAACTCTAGTCCTGCTGGTGGTTTGGCAGTAACTAGGCGGGGGGAAACCATTTCTAATAAAAAAAGGACTAATGCACCCCCTTGTTATTTTAATGAAACCTCACCTACAGTACTAGGCTCAAACAGCCAATAATAACCAGCAGGGTCTCGGTGTACCTAGAACAGCATCCCATACTTAGGGGCATTACGCAGGTTCTGGTTTCAGCAAATTGTGCCAGGAGGATAGAGCCACTGCATCTGTGATGGCAGGACTGACTGGCGGGCCTGAGGGGAATGTGCTCGCTCGCATTAACAATGCTGTCCATCTCCTTTCAAGGAGTTCAGAAAAAAGACATCGATTCTGGCTCACGGTGAGCCCACAACCTAGCCTTGGTCACGTGACGTGATGGACGCAGGGAGGGATAATCTGTATGCAGTTACAATGCGGTATTTGGTTGTTTTCTGGCTGATCCAGAGGGAGCCGGAGGCTCTTGATCCTTTGAGGAGCCGTGTCACTCTCCTGTAAGTTGGGGGGCTGGTCTTTCTGAAAAGTGGGTGTGACATGTAGGTGTGTCCTTGCCCAACTGCTGCAAGTCTTTGACCAGCAGGGAACACCAGCATAGCAACACATCACAATTTGTGAAATGCTCCTTGAGTGTTTGGAGGCTTCCAGCCAGTGTTTCCATTCTCATTAATAAGGAGCTGCTCCAGAGAGGGGGAGGGGAGGGATGGGGGGCAGCTTAAGCAAATGCCCCCGAGGTAAAATGAACTATATCTGTGATGCCAATTACGAAGCACAAAATGGAGGTTGTTCAGGCGCCCTGAGAAACTGAAAGCCCAGGGCATTTATTTGGCTCTCCTGAAGGATATGTAAGCTTCTGGAAGCCTGGAGCAACAAACAGCACCCTGCATTTCCAGCTCAGGTGGAACACACTCAACCTTCATTAGCAGCTATAAATTTGCATTTTAAGCAGAATCAAGGCTCCGAACAAACGCCTTTGTGAGGCGGCACACCGTGACCCTACCTCACATTAAGTGTTGTGTTTGCTCCGTGCTCAGGCTCAAGGGTGTGGAGGCGGGAATTTCATGTGTAACAAGCTGCAGCTTTTATGCACATGCATCTCTGTTTACCACCCCCACCAGACATAATGCACCTGCCCCACTGAGACAAACAACGCTAACACACTGCTCCTTTAAGGGAGATTAAAGGATGGTCACATGATCCCAGCTGAGAACGCCTGGGTATTTCACATTGGAAATGGCGAACGAGGAGGAAAAAAAAAACATAAGGTTTGGGTGGATTTTGGATTGATGTATGCAGTGGGTTCCACTGGGAACAAACAGTTTGCGCTGGGAAATAAGGGGAAAGCCTGTCAAGATGGCCGACGTCCTCATCGTTTGTCGTTTTCCTGCAGTGCAAACCATAGCAGATGGGCTTAGTTGAAATGTTCAGAACAGACAGTTCATTAGGGGCAGAAAGTGGGAATAAATGCTACAGATATATGATTTTAAAGGAATAGTCTGACTGGGACATTCAGCAGAGGTCTATCGGGCGGGGTGCAACACCACAGGCAAACAGTTGCGAGAGCTGGTTTTATCATCTGAAGAGGTTACATGGTCAACCATGCGGACATTTTTACAGCTGCATCTGGCTGGTGCTGGGACGGCGGAACATGCCCCGCCACCCCCCACCCCACCCCCCGCTGATTTCTGTCACACAGTTGACCAATGAGCAAGACTCCACCCACTGCTTTATCCATAAAAATCTATAGATTGTCATTTGTGAGAGCAGCTTGGTGTTCCATTAAAGCTAGCAAGCATAATTACTCAATAAGGACCATGCTATCTTTTAGCTTAATAGAGCCATGCTTCTTGTCTGTAAGGAAATTAGCCCTTGATCTGGGATGGAACCTTACAGGACCTCACAAAATCCCAGAGCAACATCATGACGTTTCAGCATCATCTAGCCAAGATGGATGGTATTCCTATAGAAATGCTTACCTGGCGGGGGGCCGTGTGAGGGGGAGTGGGGTCTGGGCAGGGTGGGCGAGGTGCTGGAGGTCACGATCAGGCTCTTCCTGTTGCTGGTCCGGCAGCTGAGGAGATGGATGCCTGGTCAGCAGGTCTTCAGTAACCAGGTGGGACAAAAATGCCGTCCATGTTTCAGCCAGCTGGCACAGTGGCGCCCAGACAGGAAATGGGCCTGCGTCATCCCATAATTACCTTGCTCCTTTTAAACATTCTAAACTCAAAGTAAAGTCTACGTAAACTCAACTGTTACGCAGGTGTCGCTGGATTCTCAAAAGACCCAGTTCTGATTCTGCTTAAGTGAACTTATTATATACTGAGGAGCTTAGCTGGAAGCCTCAGGCTGCAGGGCGCCCCAGTCCTTCCCCGGAGCATGTGCGCAGCCTATCCAGCTCCAGATTAGACTTTTGGGGCTGAGCAGGACATTCATTTCGGATGCGGTGCCGGGATACCTGTCGGGAACTCCACAGGGGTGGTCCGGCCCACTTACCACTGTGCTCAAACAAGGCAGTCTCCTTATTTAACCATGTCCCACTAAAACCCTGAACAGTGTTACAGATGGGGTGTGTGTGTGTGCTGGCCTTTGGAAGGGAACCGAGAATGGGAATAACTGGATGTTCCGGCAAGGGAGGGTGAAGGGAAACTGCAAATGAAGGGCATGCTGGACTGACACATGACCTCCCTGACCAAGGCTAATCTCCTTTTGGGTGTAATTCTGGTCTTAGTGTCAATTTAAATTCCAAAATAATAGGACCGATAGCCAGCTAAGAAAATGAATATCTCAAGTTTGACCATATAAAAGACTGGAGTCCACAGAACTCATAGAGCATCATGGGAAATCAAACCTGGGGGCAGGCGAGGAATCAGACGGGTTTCATTTCTCACTTGTCTTCTTGTGAGCCGGACAAACCGTACTCAGTCACCGTCTTACATCACCGCAGGAAGTCTGGGGAGTCGTGGCACCTCCCCTCCAGAAAGTACATGTGACGATGCCGTCAGGTGTGGAGAGGGTGGCGGCCATGACAGGCACTGTGCCACTGGGTAGCTGGTATGCTTGTTTTGTTAGCCACTCATCCCCCACCAGGTAAGGCATGCAATGGCCAATAGGTAAACAGAGAGATGGCGACTCAGGCCCCAGAAGTGGACAGGGGGATCAAAAGAGGGACTAAGCATGAGCACAGGACGCCACGCACGGCTGAAGCTTAAGGATCAGGAGAGGGCATCCATCTTGGTGAGAGGAGGCTTGTGGATGAAGAGCCAGGGGTCACGGCGTACCCCATGTAGTCCTGAAGCACGTCGGGTTCCGGAAACAAGTAAGCAGAGAGAACAGCCCAAAAGGTATCAGACATGGTCCATGGCTGATCAAGGAGCGTGTGCGTGTGCGTGTGCGTGCTCTTTCCTTTCCACTCTGTGAGCCCTCACATATGTACATGGGTCCCAAGAACAAAGTGACACTATTTAAAGGCACAGACTGCTAGAAAAACAGAAGAGCTTCTCCAATTTTTGCCTGGTCTTTAGAGCATTTTGTTATGGTGCCAGGGCATGCCACAAGGATGATCCATATTGTCACTTCACAAAACAAGGGACTAGAAACAAAAGGGACCAGAAACAAAAGGGACCATGAGGGGTCTATGAAAGGTAGGTAGGTAGAACACAGGGAGCAAAACACAAAGCAATACCCATATCTAAACTGAAGCCAACACAACAACAACCACAAAGAACAACCAGGGAACAACATAAGGGCAGGAGCTAAATATACATGGTAATGGATACAAAACAAGGGACAGATGTAACCCACAGAAATTAAACAAAATGCTAAGAACAAAGAGTAACAAATTAACAAATAACACATTAGGAGCTAAAACCAAGGTGCACTAGGGGAACACAGAACAGGATGACCAGCAACACCTGCTGGCCAAACAAGGGAATGACAGATAAAGGGACAGATCCTGACACATTTACTCCGCGTTGTGCCATCATGTAATTAGGACCCGTATTCTAATTCACTTTCATTACAGGAAGATTCCGGTTAACCTCAAAAATGCAGGCCACGGATATTTACACATGCCCTACAAGCAACGGCTGATTGGTTGGGAGCAGGACCCTCTCTGTCTATTGCCAGCTTTTACATGGAGAGAACACACCTCATTGCTGCTTCTCAGAGCTTTACGGTGTGAGACAGACCCATGTGATACAGTATAAATGTGAGCAATAGCATTTAGAGCACGACCACATTCAATAATCCTGCTTGGTATCGTCCAATCAGAACAGCATACGGAGGCAGTTACCTGAAGAACACTGCGCAATCAGCAAAACCATTCCTATACTCATTCATAGTTACTGGGCAAGAAAGATGCAGCAGGCCATCAGTCACAAGGTAAACGAATAGCGTGCACGCAAAAGGATAAAACTAGAGGCAATTGGTCTGTTCTGTCAGACGAGGGAGGAGTCATAGGTCAGTCCCAGCTATCAGCTAATCAGGAACGGCGGCACTACATGCACATGGGGCATGTTGCCGGGGAATGATGCCAGGGGAAGAGATGTGAAGGTGGAGCCTGTTACCATAGCAACAGTATCATACAGCTGGCCGGATTCTAGCACAGACCAAGGACACAGCTAGGGAGGGAAGGGTGAAAGGTCAGGATTATCCAATGATAATCCACAAGACTTGTCTTACTGCCCACCCATAAAACTGGTTTGCTCTCCTAGCAGGGTTACTGAGATTGCAGCAAATGAGTCAAAACTTAATACAGAATTTAACAGGCCAGCTGCAGGAGAGACACCGTCAGTCAGAACCATCACAACCGATGTCACATATGAGAAACCTGCTGGGAACAAGGAGGAATAGAGCAGAAAGGTGTCCTTGCAAAGTTGGGGTGAAAACATTCCCCAGCAGATCTCAGCCAAACAAACTCCAGCAGGAGTCACAATATGCTACTTCAGTCCAAAAATCACAAAAAGCACATAGTAACAGACTGTAAAGGTTTGGTTAGGGTGGCCGGATAATCCATGTCAGGGAGACACACTGAACTAGTCAATTAGTTCATCTCTTCTCGTGTGTTGACTGGTTTGTTTTCTTAACTGAAAGACTCATCCAGCAGTGTTACATTTTTTTTTAACATTTGTGACACATGCATGATTATATAAGACTAACCAATCAGCACAAAGCAAGTATTCAGTGCTAAAGTGAAATCCAAGTCTTTTTAATTGAATTGGGAGTTTACAAACCCTTTCCTAGTTCATACTGTCCCCCCTGACATGGATTAGGTCGCCATCCTGTCTGATACTTACAAGCTGCCTCTCCTGGGAAGACTCAGCTCCTTCTGAAAAAGAGGAGAAACAGAGAACTATAAAAACACATCCAGACCAGAATCATAACTATGCATCACTATATTCTAATCAAAAGAACCACGCACATGCCACTAGATGCAATACAGATAAACCCTTCACAACATGCAATGGAGTTTTAAAAACGACCACCCGTAATTTCTAAAAACTCTTTTTGTATTTCACTGTTGAATTATAACATATCAGTAGCTGTACTGCTTATTCAATATTCCCAAGGAAAACTCTTATAGCACTCTGTGGTTGTCAGTCAATATTACAGTACGATGTATGATATGAGAATCATTATTCAAGTCAAGGCAATTATTGAACATCACCACTAGATGGTGCCAGTTTGCTGCTGGCGGATATACTTCACTTCCAAGCACATCTGAAATCACCTGCTAGGCGCTTTTTTGGTATGAATAATGTGAACATGTTACGTCATATAATCATTATGAGGAAGCCTGAGAGCACTGCTGGTCCATACTCCAGTGGTCAGCCTCAGAGGACACATGGCAATACTTCACACAGTAAATCAGCGTTTCCCAGTCCCAGTCCTCTTGGACCCACAGGTGGTCTATATTTTTTCTCCCTCCCAACTCCTTGCTGGACAGTCCACATTTTTGCTCCCTGATAAGGAACTAGGAGGGAGCAAAAACAGGATCAGATTTTGGAAACATTGCTGTAATTCACACCCAGCCTCCCCCCCCCCCAACCACATTCTTGTTATTCATTCCATATATATATATATATCCCCTGGTTGCATTGCTAAGATATGCACATAGTGGGCTATAACAAAGACACTAACTGCTGCTTAAGTTATTAAAGGTTTTGAAAACTACATCAGGGCCCTGTGCGATTGAGCTACAAAACAGCAGCTCCTTAGTTTCATTCAAGACTATAAGACAAACAAATCATAAATTTATAAGCCATAAAACCAACTGGGCGGACAGGTAGCGATCCCACTGGAAAAGCTGGAAGCAAAAGAGGGGGTGAAGAGTAATGTGTCAACAACCACTGATTGGTGAAACCTCCTTCCCATTACTTATCTGATTGGTTCTTGTTGGGTTAAAACACAAGAGAGGTAGAGGTTTTGTCAGCGGTACAAATGCAAGAAAATGGTCCTTCAAATGCTGTGGACAAGCAGGAGGGGGCTGAAAGGCTGGTCACCAGAGTTTAAAAGGGTGCACAAGCTGGGAGCCGTGGTTTTGGACTGGCAAGTGGCGTGATGCACCCGTCAGCAAATATCCAGAACCACTGGAGCAGATCCATTTCTCCCCACAGAAAGATAAGCCATTTTCCTTCCATAGGATGGTATTTGTGGATCAGTAATATTTCCCATGGATGACCCTAAGGGGACTACAGAACAGGCATTTCTGACCTTGCAGAGACTCAATATTTTTTCAGTTCCTGTTTTGCAGTCAATAAAACGTATGTTTTTCAAATGCACTGAAATCCAATTGAAAGGCTGGTTCTTCATTCTACACTGTGAGAAATTGTTCTGTGTCTGAAATAAAACATTCATTGCCTTTATAAATCTGTCCATCCATCAGCCAACAACTTACCCAGTGTCACTGTGAGCTTAGGGCCTGCCTCTGGCAGGACAGGACAGCAGGTTGGGGACACCCTGGACAAGGAGTTTATTTAAGCCACCTATTTTATGTCATTGTGTCCTTGTTCAGCTGCCCTGTGTGCCTTTAATTGCCCCTTGGGGACAAATAAAGTTATTTTGAATTTGAATTTATCGTGAAGGTTTTCCAATTCCCTTTACAACACTGCAGTTCCTTAACTTGCATTCCAGTAGATAAGAGCAGCTAGCCATAATACCAACTGGGTAGGCAGGTAGTGATCACACTGCTAAAGCTGGAAGCAAAAGAGGGTGGGGTAATGTGCTATTAGTTACCTGATTGTGTACAGCAGGGTTCCGCAGTGCAGTTCCTGGAGGGTCAGTCTGTCCTGCTCAAACACATTCAGTTCACCAGCTAATTGCCAGGTTTAATAGGTGTGTCTGAGCAGGAAAATCTGAAAACTGCATTCTGGATTCTGACCCTCCAGGACCAGAATTGGGGAACCCTGGGTTGCAGTATCCTCTGCATCCTGGTCCCTCTTATGACTGTAAGGGACACATTAGGGTGAAGTCATTCTCAGGTTGGAGTGCCAGCCCATCGCAGTGCTCACTCACACACCGTTCATACCTACGGGTAATTTAGTAACTCCAATTAATCTCAGCATGTTTTTGGACTGTGGGGGAAAACTGGTGTACCAAGAGGAACCCCCACAACAACAGGGTAAACATGCAAACTTCACACACACAGAGCCATGGCAAGGACACCAACACTGAACCCAGAGGTGTGTGAGGCAACAGCGCTAACCCCATCTTCTAAGCCTTAGCATTAAAATATGTATCCCTATGTAATTAGCCTGAGGCTGTGTGCACAAAGGGCAGCAACACCAGCTTGCCAGTAGGGGGCATGATAAGGCAATTTTACTACTCACAGCACCTGACAAATCTGCCTGACTGAAAACTGCAGATGACTCGTCTTAATTCTGACCGCCACAAAGCAACACGACACCAAAATTAAATATCCAGGTTAGCCAGGAATGACAGGTAACCTGACAAGCCAGTGCGCACATTCATCTATTATTCCATGACACTCACACACAAATTTATCACTTTCCAGCGACAGATTTCAGACACATTCATTTCTTGAATTAATCGTCTGTCTCATCCCCAGTGGTTTACGCATAATTACATGCTGGATCCCAGACCCAACAAAAATCTGAAAAATACTTTTTAAATTGCCATGACAACTTTTAACATTTATTCAGCATTAGCCCTGCACACCAAGGACATTGACATAATTAAAACAAAGGCCATCTTTGCATTTCTTTCCAGTCAGTTGCCCCTAAACCCTGTTTTCAATATTGTGAAAGTGAAACTGCAATTCTAAGCAGCCTGGTTGTGTTGTGGGTTCAAGCCTGGGGTCCCATGGAGTGTCTGGCTCAGTGGGTTAGGACTTTGTATCCCTGATCAGAGGGTTACCAGTTCAAATCCCCAGCTCGGTAGACTGAGTCCATTGTTGGACCCTTGAGCAAAGGCCCTCGACCCCCAGCTGCTCCAGGCACAGGAAGACCCAGCTTTCAACTGCATTCTTGAAATAAAAACATCTGCTAAAGAATATTTAAACAAATTGAACCCCCCCAGACACCAACATGGATTGTGATTTGTTTCCGGCCACCTACATCCTCTTCTCATTACCAGAAACACAGCAAACACGCAAAAGCGAAGGAATGATGAGCAAAGGGTGGCTGCTCGCTTCTCTGGGGGGGGGGGGGGGTCGAGCATCCTGCTTGAATCTCTTGCTTTTTCATTCAGAGGTACTGCAAGGAGGTTCTGAAACCCCAGGCTGGGGACAGACCCTGCCGACTTAACCAGCCTCTTACATCTCACATCAGGACTGTATCTGTCTCCAAGCACATACAAATACGTCTATGCAGATGAAGAAATTATTGTGCATTTTTTAATCTCACATCTCGGGTGTTTCGTAGCTCCATGGGCTAAGCACCTGTGATTAAAAGGATTGCTGGTTCAATCCCTGACCTTGGCATGTCTGCTGGTCCTTGAGCAAGGCCCTTAACCCGCAGCTCCCTGGGTGCTGCTATGGGTGGCTGCCCTTCACAGCCAGCTTGCGCTCACCAACAGAACAGAGCAAGTTGAGGGAGGCATAAAGAGAATTACCCCATGGGGATCAATAAAGTATCAACTACTACATAAACCTATATGAGCCCTGGCTGTGAATCTGAATCACGTGTGCAGCCCAGTGTGTGTGTCTGCAAAAACATGACGTGATCAACCTCCTTTTGCAGCTTGCAGATAAGCAGGGAAGTTAATTCAGGGCATTCCAACCCCAATATAGGATTAATGCTGGTTTGTGATCCAGGAAGTTAGCTAGAGATCATTACCATGATTTCGTGCAGAAAGAACAGGCAAACTCTAAACACACCGTGATGAGATTTATTCCCCAACCCTGGAGATCTGAGGCAAAAGCACTACCGCATATTATAATATAATAATATAGTTCTTATAGTGAAATATAATTGTTTATATTACATACAGTTTCTATGCATGCAGGACTTGGTCTAGTGTAGTCAGCAGTGTTATCTAATACCACTAAATACCATAGCAGTTCCACTGCAATTTGTCCAGTGCAGGGTCACAGCGATCCTCCAGCCTACTCCAAATGGTTTATGATGTAAAATACCATAACAGTTCCATATTTGTGTGGCCAGTGCAGAGTCAAGGGGGTGCGGGGGCCTGTTCCAGACAGCACGGGGATGGGGCTGCTTTCAGTCCACTGCAAGTCAGAGCACGAGACTTCAGGTTAACTAACAGCATGTTTCTGGACTGACAAGGAGACCAACACAAATGCAGAGTCACACAACTGGGGGTGGGAATGAACTTCACAGCGTTGGAGGCGTGAGGGGACAGGTCGCCACACTGGGCCAGCATGCCACCCGAAGCAACGAGTGTTTGAATCCTGAAAGCCCCCCCCGGAGCTGCTAAAATAACGGAGCATTGGAGGGGCAGCTTAAGGTCAGTGTTTTAATCATGCAAATTCAAACATTACATTACCCGGGGGGTCCTGGGCACACCATGTGCTCCAGAAACTTCCATGGCCTACTTAACCAGGCCCAAACCCAGGACCAAAATAGCTGCTGAGTCCCAGATACCAGCCTGCCGGAAACTGCAGACTACAGCTCTGAGAAGACCAGGGTCAAAGGTCAGAACCTGGAAGGAGGCACTCAGTTGGATGTGATTGGGCGGCATCCTCACAAGCGCAGCCCTGCCAGCAGCCACAAGATGGCACTCAACCTGGTTCACTTTTAACGAGTGCAACCAATTACCTGACTGTGAAACGATCGCTCTTGTTAACAGATGGTATTCAAGGCCCTTGCATGGCTGACCCATAAATCTCTAATTCCAGAGTGGGATTAATCACAGCATTCATACAGGGGGCAACAAGGACTGAGATTTCTCAAAGTTTCCCAGCTTTCTGGAATAAGAGTCACACGTGAAGAAATGCACTGAATACACTACCCCGGCCAACCATCACAAATTCCCCGTATTCCCTCCTCTCCTTCCTGTCACTGTGATACTGTATCACCTTCCTGCTGCGGCTAAACCCTACCGTCTTGCTGTCATTCCCCCAAACCTCACCATTCCTGCTGAAAAAGCACTTTCTTCAAAACCTCTGCAAGCCCACAGAAAGATGATATCTGAAAAATGATAAGTGCCTGTTCACTCGGGCCCTTGCCCTCTTGGTTGTTTAATCCACTGAGACTTTGTGGTGTCTAGGCAGCATTCTTGTGTGGCTTGCACCTCAAGTCAAATGACACCATCAGATAATCCAAGAAGAGAGCTTTATCTTCCAGCTCCTGGTCCTACTGCCAGCTACCAGCTGCAGTGTATTATGGGAACATATCATATACAGCACATTCCTGTATGAACAAGGACATATACTGATAACTGCAAAAAGATTATTAAAATATATAATTACACAATAATAGATTGTAATGTATTGCATTTAAATACAAATCAATGTACAGTCAGCATTTCTGCATCAGAACTTTCCCTATCTCGGTTAGTGTGTAGTCATAAGAAATAATTATTTGGGGGGGGGGGGGGGGGGGGGCTGGCAAAAACCCAAGATAACACACAACAAATTTAGTAACTCAAGGAGGCAAAAAATATTGGTGTGGTGTTGGTTTGGGGGATACCAATGGGGTTTACGGGAGC
>JAODKE010000047.1:16501938-16516457 GCA_026779605.1 Mormyrus hasselquistii | reverse complement strand
AGATGTACATTCTTCTTATTTACTGCTGCGGTACGTGTGGTGGTGGGTGGGTAGGAGGGCGGGAGAGGCGGGGGGGGGGGGGGGGGAGGGTGGGGGGGCGCTTGCAAAAGCCGCAGATGACACACAACAGATTTAGTAACTCAGAGATGCATATAATATATGTATGGTGCTGGCTTGGAGGATACCAAGTGTGTTTACGGTAGCCTCCCACATGATCTCTCGCACTGATCTTTGTATTTCGCATTTCTATGGCCTTATATTTGGCTTAATTCCTGAGTGCGCAGCGGGACCTTTGCAAGCAACCTGTCTGCTCTGTGCACGCTCAACTCGGCCTAGACACTTACTCACCCGGCTCTGCACAGGCGCTACGTTCGCTCAATTCAAGATTGTACTGTGCATGGAAACGCAGAAATAGTTTTACCTCTTGCAGATATTGAAATGTCATATACTACGATGACAGCTTAGCTAACGCCCTGCTGTCTGAGATAGTCCAATACAAAAAAAAAAAACCATGATGTGATTGTAGTTAAAAAAACAACTCACCTGTGACATAGTGATTTTTAAGTATTTGACATCATATTTTGTAAAATAGGCAGTGCTTGACTAATAGGTAACGTATGAGCAAAAATTTATATCTCTGTATTTTTAAAGCCTTTATATCAATAAAATATGTTTACGAATTTTTTTATGTGTGGTTTTATTAATTAGGCTATTATAAGAAATCATTTACATTTAGCTTGATAGTGAAACCGACATGTCTTATTGTAGATGAAAGTCCCTCAGACACACATATGATTCTCATGCGTTTTACATGGTTTCTCCGGATCTTGGTGGGGCGGCTGCGCTCCTAAGGGCGGATCGTATAGTAAATCATAAAACATTACACTTAATATTAAGTACACGAGGTTGAAAACAAAACCGTCTTTCTGCTCTAAGATTACTACGTAATTCTCTTCACTCCCTTCACATATTACATTAATGTGTGCAGTGTAAATGCTCACGCGTGGAACTTTTTTATGGTTCTGAAAACAAGCTCATGATGGTGGTGTTTTTGGTGTGGATCTCTGCAGTGGCGTGTTGCCCGTTTCTATTGCATTATTTATCCAATCAGCATTAAGGGACCAGCATTAGCTCAGGGGGCACCTAACAGCTCAATTCAGAGCGTGGTCCCGTGCGTTTTGTGCAGGACAGAAAGATCCCCACCCCACCCCTTTAAGTACTGGACTACTGGTGCAACTTGATCGGATCCCTCGTGACTGCAGAGGCCTTTAATCTGCAGAAAAGTAAAACTCCGGCAGATATAGGAAACCGATAACCACCCCATTCATACACCAAGGACAAGCCTCATCAGCTATTACCTACACATTATTCATTGATTATACGACAGTTCTGACCAAAAATGTGATTACACAAGAGTATAAGCCCACTGGACATTTCACATTAGCTGTATCACTTCGCTTTACATATGCCTCTGCTCCACCAATACGGTACTGGTGCTGAGACGGTTCCTGCTCGGTGCCTGAGAACCTGCCCGCGTTTCCACCTGTTTCAAAAATGAACGTAGGTGTAAGTGAAAGTAAAGCAAAGGTTCATATGTATTCCGTTTTGTTAGATTTATTTTGATATGTTTCAGATTTGAAATTTTTATAAGCTGCAGAACCAAAAAAAGTTTTCAGAGTATGAATCGTTTCACTGTCTCTACTGTCAGTATCCACTTGTGTCTCCTTAAAGGGTCCCTGTCTGCGTGTGTGAGTTTATTATTCATTCCCGCTCATTGTTTTACAACTGTCCTTTTAAGGACTGTGCAATAAAAGAGTCTGATAATAGCTGAACTTCACTGTCCGCCTCATGATCTCCTCACCACTTCAGGGTCACAATATTTTACTTATTAGACTTGGCATGCAGCATGGTTTTAATTTACGTTCCAAGGTGATTCCACTAATAAACTGGCTAGTCATTCCACTGCTGATACCAGCGATGTTAGATTAAACTATATCGGTTATGGACAGAATTTTCCAAATATGCGTAAGGTTTGGATGCAATAGCTCGTCCCACTTTCGCTGACATTATGGGAACTATTATTTTGAGGAGGCCCACAAATGTTTTTAAAAAATAAGCAAAATATGCTGTATCTTGTTACTGTTACCTTATAAATGCTACTAGATGAACTGTTGTATAAAAGCAATAACATATCAGACGGAGTGTGGTTGTACTCCAATATATCACGACTGTGACTCGGTCATAGGCACAAGGCCGCAGGCCGAGTATGACTGCAATCCTCGTATGTTATTGCTTAATTAGAAAACAGTTTATATAAATCTAGTTATTGTACAAGTTAACGGATGTATGACTGATTAAACACCCCCCTTTTCCTTCCATTAAATGCCAAACACTATTCTAATAAAGCGAGAAAAAGTAAAAAAAAAAAAAAAAAAACTCAGAAAAACACACTGGGCTGTGGGTACTGCGCCTCACCTGCAGCGCTCTGCCTTGTGGCTCCATCAGCAAGCCGAGCCGTGCTCCGTACCAAGTGAGCGAGCGACGGGCGCCTGAGGCTGTCCAATCTGTGGACATTGTGTGTTGCGGGACTGAATGCTAGCGCCTAGCACCTTTTTAAGAACTCGTAATCCCTTAAACACAAAAGGAGATTATATGTTTTTTTTCGTCCTGAAATTCCACAATCAGTTAAGCGCTTGCGTTTGCATTATTTTGAAGCCAAAACAGACCTAGAGTGTTTTTGCAGGGGCTCCTTTATTATAACTTTATTGGAGTGTTAACTAGTGGTTTGTAGGTTTGTAAGATGTGTCTAACAGTGGTACATGACTATCTGCCCACAATCCTGGAGGTGTAATGGTCTGGGCCTGCTCTCGGATCCGCTGTTTTTCACACTTACTGCATGTTTGATTTGTTTGCTTTTTTAATACAAAACATTATGTGACTTGTGTAGTCATCTAATATTAAAAACAACATAAAGGCTTCCCTGGCAGAATGAAGACAATCTCCAAACACACATTCTCCAGATCAATAAGGAAAACTTCTACAGAAGTACACAAATCACATTGAAGGCAGTATTTGGCAGTATACATGATTGATAATGAAGCATGTCTCTGATCAGGAAGGAAATCAGAATGGAGGAACATGAGACTGTAGCAGGTGGGCGATCTTTATTTAGAGGAATGGGTTTTATTACTGATAGACTGCATTCAAACAGCAAAAGTCCTGAATGCAGGGTAGCATGGGTCCTCCCCGTGACTATTGCCCAAAAAACATATGCAAATATATACACTTCACTGCGAGCAAAGGATGGATGGGATTAACTAATCACTACGCCTGGATCCAGTCATCTGTCTCCCTCCAGACAGCTACCCCGCCCAAAAAAAAAAAATGAAACCGTAAATAATGACTCGTGAGTGGGAGAAAACATCCACAATGTTTCCTTGAAGGTCACACTGAGGGTCTGAGAGCTACCTTCACGGATAGGATGAGGACAGATGAGCGGAGGGACCTGGTTAAACCTTCCAGACTTTCTTCGGGGTCTCGTCCATCTCAGACTGTATTTGAAAGACTTTTAAATAGATGTTTATTGTTTTTTAATTCGGTGACTCTGTCAGGGGATGTTAGGTGCTGCATAGTGTGGGAGTCACGCTTGGGTGTGCCAGGTCTTGGTTCAGTCCTTAAGTCAATCTACACTGTTAAGTGTCTTGCAGGAGCCATGCCAAGCTGGACACTCAATAAATGGGCTCTTGCCATCTCCACCCCCCTGCACCCCCCACCCCAAACAGGGCTCTGTGGTATTAAGTGGTAGGCTAACCTTTTCCGTAAACAGTTTCTAGAACCTTCAGAATCACAGAGTGGAGTGAACAGATCACCTCCCCTGTACACGCATCCGCCCGAAACGCTCCGAGCCGTACGCTTTGGGGCCTGCCTGCACATCGCTGTGCGCGGGATGTGATCCTTCCAGGAATGCCGGTCGGCACCTGCAGCTAGCAGAATAAGCAGCATGTGCAAATGTGACCACACCCCTCCCTGCACCATGCGAGGTGCCCGTTTCCACGACAGCACACCAGTCTGGGTGCAAGGGGGAGAGGTTGTGCCGGCCCTCGGGGGTTCATGGTGGGTCTCACATCAGTTACCCGCTCTCTCTGAAAGAGCAGTACCACTGGACCCAGGAAAACTGGGCAGCCGGCCATTTGTCTCCCCAGTGATTGTCATGCCAACTCAGACCATTACAGGAAAAAAACAGTACGGTCCATTAAACAAGCACTGCCTGATCAGAACTATGGCTCTATTCAAGCTGTCTGTACTGGGCATCTCCATTCAAACTGTATTGTCTGCCCTGGAGCTCCTCAAGTAATTATAAAAGTTAAATAAATAGTTACAGCCAGAGGTCCCAAGTGGACCAAATGACCAGTTAGGGCACAAGTGTCCCAATCTGTAGTCACAGGGAAATGATTCATACGGTTAAATGCTGATGATATGGAATATTTTACATAATAGCGAAGAGACAAACAAAATGTGTTTAATGACTTTTTACCGAGTCTTAACTGAGCTGTTGCTGTGTTGACATGCAAGGCTTACCTGGAAACCTCTGCGTCTCAAGATGCTGGAGTCGTCCATGTTGGCACGGATCCCAGTCCACTTCCTCAAGACACGCGATTCCTGCTCAGGGTAGGGCTCCTGCTTCCTTAAGATTCCTGCTAAGGGTGGGGCAGTGTGACTCTTCAGGAACCGACATTCACAGATTATGAGGCCTCCACCTGCACCGGGCACGTCTGTACTTTTCGGTCCGAAGTTTAATGTCCAAACTGGTGCGACTCCTCTTGGGAGAGACTCAAAAGGGAGTCCCGTTACTTGAAATAAGGTCTGAGCTCGATTTACATAAAAAGATTCTTATTTTATGAAGTCAAGCATTGCAACGACACGTGCAACATTCTTAACATGTACCTGGTGGTGACAATCCATCTCACAATGGTCCTCTACACACCCCCTCGATCACTGATGGCTCGAGTTGCTTGTCCAGCTACCTCTGGGACAGAAACAGCAATTTTTTCCCTTCCCCTGCAGTGTGCGGGGTCCTGTCGCCCAATGTGAGCACCACAGTGGGTAAGTCGTCTTCCAGGCAGCGGGGGCTGGGGGTGTCCGTCCACCAGTGACACTGTCTCTCTGTCTCCTGGGCTCGGTGTGAGAGGGTAGGCTCAGTAACTCAGGAATGCAAAAGCTGATGTCCTCTCTCTCTCCCTCCCTCTCTCTGTGTCCCGGAGCACAGTGGGCTGATCATTCCTCCTGTTCTTCCCTCCCTGCACGTGATCACGACGTCGCCCCCTGCTGACCATGCCCGGATGCTTTCCTGGAGCACAAGCCTCCGGACCATCTTCTCATGTTCTTATCAGTCGATTCCCCTGATGCCGCCGTTACTCTGACTTTTGACTGCCTCCCCTGTCAGAGCTTTTATTCTTAAAGGCCAAACAGGAACTGACACAAACGAAAAACCTCCATATTAATTGCACACACAAATCTGACCATGCATATAACAATAATAGCGTATAATTAAAGCTTAATTGCCCCTCTGTTTCAATTTGTTGTTCTTAAAGGCCAAACAGGAATTGACACCAATGATAAATCTGCTGCACCAAATTAACTATGCAAATAACAATACTTAGTAATAATTATTTCTATATAATTAGTTAACAATTGTACATGCACAAAATTAACTACACAAATAGGAATACTGTCAGTACTTAAAATTATTTAAGCTGCTTATTCTGTTACGAACCCATCACTGTGTGATAAGTGTGCTTCCAAATCACACTGGTGAGCAGGACGACCAGGGAGTTCCCGCCACTCTCAGTCAGGTCTCTGCACGTGGTTTTTCCTCAGAGCTCAGCAGACCGGTGGAAGCTGAGGGCCAGGGCTCGGCGTCCAGGTCCGATCTGTTCTCAGAAATGGTCACGGCTGTCCGCGTCCATAAGAAAGGCACGAGGGTGGATCATGGTACAAGAGGCGTCTCCAGAGCCTGTCAGGCACGTTCCAGCCCGCTGGTGAGGGCTGATCCCAGCCGGCACGTGGGCAAGGGGCGCTGGCCCGGAAGAGGGCTCGGCACGTTTTCCGCCACCTCTGGTCTGCGGCAGACCACAAAAAGTCCCCCCTCCTGGGCTCCTTACACCCCCACACGCACATGCACTCCTCCCTTGCACCTAGAATCCCAGTACAGGTAGGGATGGGTTTAGGCGGCTGCCGATGGGATGCGGCTTCCCTTCACAAAGCTTCCCCCGCTTAGCCTGCTTCAGTTTCCCCCTCCCTCTGCAAACAGGGCAGCTCCTTCCCTCCCACCTCCTCTCTCTCCTGTCAGCTAGAGCTCCTATCACAGTAGCAGCCCGCTGGCCAATCACACGCAGGCAAGCCAGGCATGGGTTTACAGAAAATACATAGGAGCTTGTAAGCCCCGCCCCTGCCCAACCCCCAAGCAAACACATTTACCCCAGGCACATCCCATCTGGTGAACGAGAATTAAATATCTCCCCCCTCCCCCAAGCACACACACTCTGATCACTGCAGCAAAGCGGGAGTGACCTGGGGAGGTGGGGCAGAAATAAATATGAATAAATAAATAAATTAGTAAATAATTAAATAAGCAGGGCTGCCTGTAGCAAGGCCCCAACACTATCGGCAGTGAGGTGCAGTCTGCTTGTTCTAGCACCCCCTGCTGGACAAAATGAGGGAACAGCTCATGAGACTTTGCATCCAGGAGGTGTACATCATACTTAACACGCTTCACCTCAATAATGGCGAGACTCAGTTTTGCTATGGTCTTTAGGAACACTAAACAGAGAATATTTGCAAGTTTAAAAACAATGGAGGCCACATAACCCCAGGACTAGCTCTGTCTAAAAATGCCCAAGCTGGCATCGGAGAAAAAACGAATAAAGTGTAGTGAAGCAGGAAAAAACTGACCTGAACCTGGGTGGGGCATGGGAGGCAGGGTCTGGAGCGGGGCGCTGGAAGCGAGGCTGGTGGCTGAGAAGGGGAGGTCTGGGGTTGGAAGGTGGGTCCAGGGGCTGGGGGCAAGGTGTACGAGGCGGGGCCTAGAGGCAGGGGCAGGAAAAACAAAATGCTGTTCTACACACTACAGAGTTTTCAATAAAATCCTCTGTTTCGGTAGTAGTCCTAAAATATAAAATGGCATTGTATTGTTTTTTTTTTTTAGTGAGTATGCTATCCAATCTACACACCTGAGGCCCCAGATATTGAAAACTGGGGCAGAAACCATGGATAGCTTTTGTTCCAAATTAAAATCTCATCTTTTAATGCCATGCAGAGGATCTAAATAAAGAACAAATGATGTGTGAATCTGATGTGGAGAATAGTCTCTAAAAGGAGGATTAGTGTCATAAATTCTTTTAATAATGTTTTATTATTATTATTATTATTATTATTATTATTATTATTATTATTATTATTAGGGTTGTGAGTTCAAATCTACCTGTTGTGAGGCACTTCTTGTACTTCCTGAGTCAAAACAAAGGAAACCCAACCATCTTGATAAATGACACCTACGGTGGCCATTTTGAAAAAGAGCAGATATTTATGACTTTTGTGAAGGTGCTTCTCCCAGCAGCTGGCCCTCTTCTCTACATGCCAATAGCAGCATGTACGGGCCGTCGTTCTCTCAGACTCGTTGTGGGCCTGGGGTTTAACACAGAGATGGGGCACCCTAAATGGAGACACAGCATGTGATGGTTAAAGAAACACAAGCACACAGAGATGCAGCTAGTCCAACACCAAGGAAATACACTGAAATATGCCCCCCTACCCCTGGTGCCCCCAGAGGATCATGGGAGTTGGAGTTCAAGCAGCACAAACATGTGTCTGTTTATGTTTATGGTGGATGAAATACCTTACATAATGCAGGGAAAATTAATATATAAACAATACGTATGTTGTGATGAATAAACAAAGACTTTGCATAATGTGAATCATTTTAAATTTAAACAAACTTTATGATTTAACTACCTTTTTAACTTAATCTGCTCATCTGAAATTCATTATTCATTGTGCAGGTATACATGCACGCGCACACACACACACACACACACACACACATAAACACGCAGAGACACACACACTCTGTCTCTTAGGATCACAGCTCATCACGATCGATCTGTAACAAAGTCTCCGCCTCTGTCTGGACCTTGATCTCTCCCTGCAGAACTGCTTGTGATATAACAGCATGCTTCTGTGGCATCGATCCTCAGCCTTCCGGGATATCAAAGCCATTCCGGGATATCAAAGCCATCAAATCCCAGTGGAATCATCTTTTTTAAGGCTGAGGACATCCTGTCTTCACATAGGTGACTCTGAGCCATGTGGACAATAACTGTAAGTGTTACATTCACATTCAATTTAAATTATTGGTTTTATTTAACATAAAAGTAGAAGTTATACAGAACTTTTCTCAAGAACCCAACTGTGAAATGACTCTGACAGTCATGGGATTGGAACTGGCAACCATGAGATTACAAGCACAGAGTCAGAACCCACAGAACGACATCCCATCTCCAAGCTGCCCAAACAACGAGGACACGATTTAAAAACCCCTTGCAGTGATGTTCTGTAGGACTGGTCCTACTGGTCTGGAAGTAATGGGAACATTATATATAGCATGTGTGCATGTATGTAGGTATGTGTGTGTATAATTTAAAATATTAAGTCTAAGTCCTTGTCCTACTTCTGTTTCTGGAACCGTATGTTCTAAAACCTGCTTTCACAGGGAATGGGAAAAAAGCCTGAAAAGGTAGTTAATTATTTTGGAAAGTAAGTAGCTGTATAACCCCTGACTACAGGGTATTAATATCTCAGTAAACGACAGAGATTCGGAATGAGGTCGCTAATCACTAATGCTGGGAGAGAAAGAAAGGAATGGCTAGTACGTGCTGTCATGTGTTCCCATGCCACAAACTGTGACTTGTCACAAGTGGAAGGGGGCTGGCACAGGAGAGCTGTCATATTGCCAAATATTGTCAATTCCGTCAATTTCATCTGAAGTATATGGCCACCCTAATAATAAGAGTAATATCAAACACGCGCACACACACACTGATCTGTACTCATATATGTCCATTCATTTCTATGTGCAAAACCCTAATCCTGAATATGACAGCCTTAACCATAAGAATCAAACTTAATCAGTTTTTTTACCTTTTTGATAGCATTCACAGATTTTTATAAAACTGAATTTCCATTTTTGAGGACCACAAAAATGGTCCCCACAATGTAACGTATACCTGAAGCACACACGAACACACACATGCACACACACATATCTGTGCATACAGACACACAGGTAAATGGTGTACCTATGTAAACGGATGGTGTACCTATCTAAATGAGGACCTTCTTTCTATGGGAAAAACTCTTATACCAATCACGACACCTTTAATCCTAGCCAGTCCTAACCATAACCATAAGTAACCAAACAAAATGCAAGTTTTTTACTTTTTTTATAGCATTCACAAAATTTTGTAAAAGTAGGGAAGTTACAAGCGGTACCGCACTTTGGGGAGATTTTGGTACCCGAATGTGATCTTTGCAACAACCCCCCCCCTACACACACACACACACACACACACACACAATCTGTCTACATGGAGCACGTTCTACTCGATATTCAGCTCCTCAGATCTCAGAAAGAGAAGCCTCACTCAAGATTCACCCTTTTAAGATGGAAATAAGGTTTTTAGGGAGGCGATGCTCTAACATGAAAGATGAAAGCCGTGGCTCAAGCCACTTCAAACTGTTTTTTTTTTCTTCAAGGATGCTAGCCTGTAAATTCATTTTTGAGTATTGCAAATCCGTGATGGGGTTCGGAGCTCGCTGGGCATTCAGCATCTTCCGGGGCTTGCTCTCTGAATCTAATGAGCTGCTATTCTGAGGGGCTGCATCCCTGTTTCGTTGGGGTTTCATCCTCCCACTGCACCTCGTGCGTCTAACGTCTGCAGCATCTCGACTGGGTTTCAGAGATTGCAAAACAGCGGTACAAACGGACAAACAAACAAACAAATAAAAATCAGACCATACGTTTCGAAAGCAAATGAGTGTAGATAAAAATGAGTAGGGCACAGATAGTCTGGAAACCCTAAGAAGTTTATCTAATGCCAGCCTAATGCCACACGCACCTCTATATTGTAAATGGCCAATTGTGTTCTGCAAACAAACATCTGAAGCTTGGATTGACAGTGCCATCTGTTTTCCAAAAAATTGGAACCGTATTATGTGTAAAAAGGTCTTTTCCCTGTGATCTTGGTGGACACAAAAGCTTCTAACTAAAAAGCCTCCAGGGACCAGAAACCAATACCTAAGGCGGTTAAAATGGGCAAGTAATCCTGTGCTTACTACCTGCATGGTACTAGCGGTAGCTGGGTGGCATCTTCAGGCCTGACTCTAACACACGATTGAAAAGATTTTATCATCAAAGGCATCAGTGAAAACAAGATGAGATAAATCACAATGGGCACAAAGGGCTTAACAGGCAAACTGCTGTAGCTACATAGCTAACCTTTGATTAGCAGCAACAGACTATGAAGGCCTTGTCATCAGTCATTGGAGACCAAGCAGTGAAAAGCAGCACTTGAGGCTCTTTGGTGGTACACATGCAGGGAAAATGGTCTGATTCCCATCCTGCCACCTTACCTGTCTCTGCCGAGTCATCCCACATTATTATAAATGAGTTCCTCATACCCTAATTGATCCCTAGCGCCCTCTCCTGTCGGCCTAATGCAAGTCATCCAGTGACTTGAGGCAGGAGACGGACAGCGCCCAGGGATTAATTCAGCATTCCACACTGGAGGAAAATTGGAAGAAAATGAATTCCGTTACAGCTGAAATGATGCTGATGAAAAACCTTTTGCGTGCAGCTAGACAGAATGGACGCTTTAATTGTGCAACCGGCAGTTTTTAATGGCCCCCGTTAAGAATGAACGCACTGCCGCATGTTTACTGATCCTCCAGGAGCGTCTGGGGACCCAGCGGCACATGAGCCCTCAGACAGGGGAATCGATTTTTCATGGGCAACGCCAGCCCTGCCAAGGTCGGGGGAGCTCTGAGTTTCTGTTGATGCCCCATTCACAAGCCCCCTTTTTTTTGGGGGGGGGGGGAGACACAGGAAGATCCACTAATAAGTAACAACATTACAGGCCACTCAGCCGTTATTCAGCCGTGCCAGCATGAAAGATGATTTCAGAAACTTTCCCATCCTATCCCATCATTGCTATTCCAGTGCAACATTGCTCACTGCTACATAACGTGATTCATATTTCATTACCATGTACTACTGAGATACTGTATTATTACCTCAGCCAATAAACCTTTACAGCACAAAATAAAGCATTAATTTAGAATTCTGTGGACCAGATATTCATGTGGATAAGAGCACATGTGACAAGGGACTGGGATGGGAGAAGTCTGTCGCACACACCTCGGGAGGAGCATTCCTAACTACATGATGTTTCATCACGGAACTGGATATTTCCAACATCTCGCTAAGCCAGGAATGTTGGAAATAACCCCAGGTGGAGAACATACACGCTGCACATGCATGGAGCCAACAGCGCTAACCACTGCACCACCATGTCACCCCCTGCCTATCGAATTCATTTCAATATGATGAAGAGCAATCAGAACACCCTATGGGGTGAACGGTGCATTATGAATGGCGTTTGCAAGGATCGTTCACAACATGATGCACCTGTACTGTTGGTCACATACACAGGAAGTCGTTGCAGAGTTAAAACAATCCACAACATACTTTCACAGGTAATTGAGAGCAAAAAAATACAGATCAGACAACACACAGTATCGATGGAAGATTAGTCAGGCCACTAAACAAAGTCACACGTCCTTTAGAGAGTCACAAAAGAAAAAGGTCACGTTAGTTTTGCTGCCATCAACGCTAGGCTCAGTGGTTACTGTACATGAGAACAGTGGCCTGTCTTAACCACTGCATCACCCAGCAAACCCTTTTGTGACCCTTTAAGGGAGGAGGAGACCCCGACCATAATTGAAAAAAGAATTATAGCTCAGCTATATTCAACTTGATTGCTTTGTGTCTAAAACAGAAATTGTCAGCAAAGCTGCTGAAAAGCACGGTGACTATTATTGGGCAGCTATCAGGAGCAGGTCATTGACCATGAAACGCATGCAAACATGCCGATACGGCTTAAATTATGGCAACGAAAACCCAAAGACTTTGATTAGCCCGCCCATGTGTAAGAGAAAAAGTCCTGGGGGGAGACATGGGGGAAGATTTAGACCACAAATTCCAAGCTGTGGGCAGAGAGGTCCAGGAGATGAGGCCTATATTCATAAGCAGGAGGATTTGGCATCCTTGTACCCAAGAGGCACGTTTTCAGAGAGACCATTGTCCAGCAATGAAGTACCTTAATGGTTGGTGTGAACATAATAATTTCTCTCTCACAGTGAACAAGATAAAGAAACATATTGTTGACTGAGCACGGAAAGCAGAGCGAGCCGCTTTGCACGCCAACCAGGCTCAGGCTTTCAGGTTCCTGGGAATTCGCGTCACTGAGAGCCTCCCGTGCACCACAAACAGCTCTTCTCTGGGCAATAAGAGCAGTGCCTTCCCCGTTGAGTTAGTGGTCCTGTGCAGACCAGAGCACACAGGACAGCACTGGGAGCATCTGTGAAAGATGCCCTCAGGCCAACGAGAGCCAGGCCAGAACAACTGAGGTTGCTGTCATCTCGGTAGAAACGCATAGACTCCAATACGGATTGGCTCTGAAATTCATTTCTTTACAGACAAGGAAAAAAACAGAGAGTGAAAAAGCAACAGTGAGAATAAATCAATACTGGTATTTATTTTATCCTTAAGACAAAAAAAGACAACAACAACATTTAATACATTTAATTGTTTTGTTTTTAGATGCATTCAGTAACTTACAATTTTAGTTCTTGCATTTTAAAGTAAACTAAAAAGAGCCCCTCAGTCCCTTCATAACCATTTACCCCATACTGGGTAACTGGGAGGTTAGAGCAGGAAGCCCACCTGAGGGATCACAGGGCAAAAAGCCCACCCGATGAAGCACGGAGCATTTAAAGCATATCACATGATGTAGTTATGTGACAGTGTGTGACATCACACAATGGACCCCTAGAAGACCCTGTCTCTGTGTCCCTGTCTCAAATATGTGATGATCTTACATTTTTACCTACTACTAACATTTGGAACCAAGACACGTCCTTCAGCACAGAGAACATACTTTTAATGTTATCATGTTATCGTTATACTGTAGATGCCATTGTCTAATAAGGAGAGGGCCGCATGACACAGACAGATGGTCACCTTAGGGTCCAGTTGCTAGGCAGGAGACTACCCAGAAGAAAGGAAAGATGCTATTTTCATGGTTTCATGCAACCGAATAGGATACAATAGGATAATGCAATAGCTGGGTGGGAAACACTTCACATTAAATGGCACAGTTACACTGCACTTAAAGCTTTATTGCACTGGGGTTTAAGTATATCTGATGGAATATATTATTATAATAAGATAATATTATTTAGTCATACACAGTAATATCCATGTTCTCTCTCTCTCTCTCTCTCTCTGTCATATGGAAGTGAGTTCAGCTAGTCTGCACATTTCAAATTTCTTATCCTGTTTTTTTAACTGCATTCTATTTTTCCAGAATGTCTGTTTGCAGTAAAACATGTCTTACTAAATATAATGTCCTTTGTGTCTCCTCCTTTGCCATCCTGGCCATCCTGTCCTCCTCCCTTGCTCTTGCTTTTCAGCCCCATTATATTTAGCCCCAAGTGAGTTTCACCTGCTGTCTCAACTGCCGCTTAGCTCAGTGGGCTGAATGTGTAGTATAGAGGCTATAGTCCTTCAGTCATGGATTCAAAGCAAGTCTTAACTGTTTTGTTTTACTATTGATTTTTGTTCCTAGTGTTTCTTGTTATTTTGCTTCTGTTTCGTTTGCCCTGTTTTCATCCTGTTGATTTTGGGTTTTGTGTAGCATAGTCAGCCCTCTTTGTTATGTCTCTTAGTTTCTAGTTTTAGTGTATGTTAGGGTTCCTTAGTTTCATACTAGTTTGACTGCAATCTACCCCACCTGTTCCTTGTTGGCCTTGGTGTTCCTGTATTTAAGTGCCTGCCTGTGTTCAGAACCTTAGTGAGTCATTAAGTCTGTGCTATGTTTCTGTGTCTTCATTGCTCTGTTCTTACTCCTAGTGTTGCCTTGTTCCTGGACCTTGTTTCCTTGTCATTTCATGCAGTTAGTTGTTGTTTCCCCCATTTTGCTTTTTTGACCCCTCCTGGTCCTTTTGTTTGTAGTTTTACCCAGTGTATTTAGTTTCCTTAATAAACCCCCTTGTGTCTTAGAGCCGCTAGTGGATTGTCACTTCTTTTTCCTGCTTACACCATGTTACTGTAACGTTCAGCTCCGTTCCATCCTCCCGTGTGCCACGCCCACCTCATTACCCTGTGTTCCTGCCTGATTGTTTTC
>JAODKE010000047.1:16489571-16501838 GCA_026779605.1 Mormyrus hasselquistii | reverse complement strand
AGTCGGAACTTTACAGCCTCGCACACCAGCTCAGGCTCCTTCCCCACCAGAGAGGTGACATTCCATGTCCCTAGAGCCAGCTTCTGTAGCCGAGGTTCAGATCGCCAAGGTCCCCACCTTCGGCCACTGTCCAACTCACACTGCACCCGACCCCTATGGCCCCTCCTACAGGTGGTGAGCCCGTTGCAGGGGGGACCCACGTGCCTTGTTTGGGCTGTGCCCGACCAGGCCCCATGGGTGCAGGTCTGGCTAACAGGCGCTCGTCATCGAGCCCCACCCCTAGGGCTGGCTCCAGGGGGGGCCCCGGTGACCCGTGTCCGGGCAAGGGAAATCGTGGATCCATGTTGTGATTCATCATAAAGGGTCTTGTGAGCCGCACATGGTATGGTTCCTCACTTGGTCTGGGTGACTCTACCAGGGGCATAAAGCCCCGGGCAACTTATTTCCTGGGATCATTGGAACACGCAAACCCCTCCACCACGATAAGGTGTCGGCTCCAGGAGAGGTTGCACCCATCCAATACTCAAAATATGGTATTTTCCCAATGGACTTATACTATCAAGTTTATATATTGTGGGTTCATGATAATTCTTGCTTGTGCACTTAGCCTGTGCAGGCTGCTGCATGACAAGAACACATAGTACCAGTTCCAAAACATCTTCATGCCAAAGCCCTAATACATAACAACCATCCCACAATGCCTCCCTCCCCTGGCCTACCATTGTTTTTAATGAAGTGTCTCGCTCCTTCAGTACTCTGAGGTTGATAATGGCTTTAATGTTATCTGGGTGAGCCTCGATCCCTTCAGTACTTATTTTATGTCCCAGGAACTTCACATAATTCACCCCAAACTCATGTCTTCCATTTAGCGTGAGTCCTGCATTGTCAAACTTCTGGAGAACTTCACATTGTCTCTCCTCATGATCCGGTCTTTGCTAAACACCAAAATGTCGTCATCATGACCCAGTGTTCCTGGTATGCCTGGAACAATCTGAGATATTCTCAACTGGAAGTGCCGAGGAGATCCAAACAGGCAGTCTTTTAAGACTACCTGTCGAAAGGTGGAATATCTGCCAAAACCTCAGTGCCATATGGAAAGAAACATAGAATTTGTGGTAAATATGATGCAGCAGGCAGTTAATGCAGTGGGAAAATGGGCCCTTCAATGGTCTTTTAGGATTTCATTGGATCCCTTTTTTTCAGAAAGGAAATAGCTACGAATCTGAAGATTAAATTGAACTAGAAAGGGTTGAATATTATAAATATTTGGATATATGGTTTGACAAAAGACAAGGTCAATGCGTATACAAAAAAATGATTGACAAATGTAAGAATGTAGACCGTAGATGTTGTGGCTAGCACGACGGGGAATATTTTGTATTGATCACTTTGGGTTGATTAATTGTTTTGGGGAATTGATCTTTTTATTGTGGGACTCTTGGTTTTGGTTGGTTGTGTTATTTTCCCCAGGCAGCGCCATGGACAATTATGGGGACTTTGCACTACACATCGGGGTGGCAATCAAATTGACTGGGATAGACTGATTGGGGGTTGAAGGTGAGACTTTGCCTTTTAAAGATGGCCACCCCCAGGCTCCGGCAGATTCCGGGGGGGTGGGAAATGTTAGTTAGTCGGAGACAAAGCTGGGAGGAAAAAAAAGCTTACTGTATGTGTGGCAGGAGTAGCTGTGCCGCTGGGAGCCATCTTTGTGTTTTTGTCTGTTATCTCTAGGTGTAGGTCTCCATCGGGGGAGAGCCAGAGTACAGGGGGGAAGCAGACAGACAGCTGCAGAGCTCTCAAGCTTATTCCAGTCTCGCGGAAACGACATGGAGGCAAGCGAGCGAGCGATGCAGCAACACTGACTATGACGGTGAGGATGGAGCAAGTAAGTTGCACTGCACCCTCGATCCCACCTTGGAGGCCAAAGCTGATCAGTGGATGATTTTAGAGGAGCTGGCTATAGCTCTCCAGGCCATTGAATGTGCTACAGTCTACTTGAGTAGCTGTTATGTCACTGTCTCTGCTCTGCCTCCACTGATGAAAGGGCTTCTGAAATCCACCCACACTGCTTATGATACAGTTGCTATGCAGGCCTTCCAGGCAGCTGCTTCAGAGGAGATCACTGCACGTTGGTCAAGAGAGGTCACCTTAAATGATCATCCAAACAAACTGATCATTGCAACTGCAATAGTCCCACGTTTTCAAAAGTTGAAATTCCTGAAACCAGTAGAGAGGATCAGTGTTCAGAACAAAATACAGGCTCTGGTCCCCTAGTCCATGAATCGGAGTATTACTCAAAACAACCAGCTTGCCACGGGGCACGAAGAAGCAACAGGACCAGATGATGAGGGTGCTTCAACCTCAGCTGAGAGAATTTCAAATAGATCTCAACTAACTTTTGATTCACTGCTCGCCAACTCAACAGACAGCGACAATGAGAACACCGAAGAAGATGCTCACAAACAATTAATCACCAATCAAGTAAGATTTATTTATATATTGAAATAAGAATATAATAAACATATTAAACATTTCAGATGCAGCCAACTGGGTTTATCTGTTATCCCATGCCAGGTGTTGATGTTCTTTGGAGAGCAGCTCATCTCGAAGACAGAAAGTCCTCTGTCTTGGTGGAAGGCGAATGAGGCAAAGAATCCCACTCTTGCCTCATTGGCAAAATCATTCTTATGTATTCCTGCTACCTCTACTCCTTCTGAGCGTCTCTTCTCAGCAGCTGGGAACATTGTCTCGAAGAAGAGAGCCAGTCTCACACCAGAGCATGTCGAAATGCTCACGTTCCTGCACTGCAATATGGAATATATAAACTGAATCATTTATACATTTTTATTTTATTTGAATTTAAGCTTTTCTTTAAACGTTTGGACAGACACACCAATGTCACCAATGTGCACTTTAGTTTGTATTGTTTAATGTATTTCTTTCATATTGTGATGGTCATAATATAAAAACATTTGATTATTTTCAAATTCATATGTTTCACTGGTTTTATTTTAATTTTATTATAAATTTGAATGCAGACACATCAGGGGGACAGACGTGAGTTAGGACATGCACTGGGTGTACAACCACAGTTCGCAGGCATCAAAATAGTCAGGCATGAAATAATCGTGAGTAATCGACAAATGATTTGAATGATTAGTCGACTACCAAAATAATCATTAGTTGCAGCCCTAAAATGAAGGCCTGGATGGGGCTTGCTGAGGGTAGGTTTCAGGGTCGTTCAATCGCAGTGCAAAAGTTTCTGGCCGAAGCCATGATGGGTGTCGCGGAAGGTACGGGTCTGTATCATCCATTCACAGGCCAGAAGCCTGAACCCATGACGATTGTATCGGTGGCAGTAGGGTGGCTTCAGGAAATGCAGGGCTGGGTGATGTCAGTTCACTCGCCATTGCTTGCTGAGAGATGTGTCTCGTCCTGACTGATGGCTCACAGGATGGCAGGGTTTTAATACGTTTTCAACATGGTCTTCTCTCATCTCATTGGTTGTCATGACCAGAAGGGGGCTGATCCCCCACCGACCACACTTCGTTCAAAATGTTTTTCTCGAGTTTTATATAGATGCATTCATTATGTGAGAATATGCTGCAGAGTGCACCATGCTTGCGCTCTCTCAGTGGCTTGCGTGGAGCCCACGTCGGGTTTAGCGGTACAGAGTTGTGGGTCAGTGTCGTCAAACTCCTTGCTGTCTGTATGAGATTGGCAACAATTTGTCCGCCGGTAGCCATTTTGCCCCCAATTTGACAGCGATGCGGCTCTTTAAAGAAAATGGTGTCTCTATGCGCATGTGCTACAGGAGAGCGAGTGAGAGACAGAGAGCGCATAGACTCATTTTAAGAAGGATTACCCGCGTTATTCCTTGATTCTTGTTGTCAAAATGCTTAGAGCGCTTTACTTTATTATTCACATTGGTATGAAAGTGCTACATTACTTAAAAAACGTTATGGTTAAGGGGTTTATTTGAAATAATGAACGGGCCGTTGTTGTCGCCATTTTGAAATGGGACGTCTGTGTGAGTGCGCTTGCGCAAGCTTCGGATTGCTTAGGTTGTATGGGGAGCCGTATAGGACAAAATACATTGAAACACTTGCGCGCGCTCACCGCTTGCGCAAACCACTGAAATACTTGAGCATGCGCTGCCTGTGCATGATTGAGAGAGCACAGGTAACGGTGTGCGCGTGACAGTTGTCAGTGCGCCCGGAAGTCATTTCGTTGTAACAGGAAGGCAAAGCAGAGTTTTCTTTGCAGCAGGAAAGACTTTCAGCCTCTTTTAATGCGAGCGCTCACTTTAGTTTTATTCATCATTTTCATTTTTAATCAGTCGCAGAGTGTTGTTGCCCTCAGTGAGGATATTTTTACTTTTTTCTCCTTCTGGTTACAATGAAATTATTTCCGGCCGCACTGAAAATTGATTCGCCGGCGCAACACCTATACACACACGCACTGAGTTAGCTCTTAAGTGAAGGAAGGGAAGAGGCTCCTGTTCAGAGCCGTTTGTTTTGTATTTATTTATTTATTTACTTAGTTATTTATAAGTAGTATCACTACAATGTTCATTATGAATAAAATGCTCTACAAGCATGTAATACAGTTTTTACTTCTTTTTTTTACATCAAACATTAAATGATGGTATAATGGGAATTATAAGGTTTAGTGTAATTGGGACATGCCACAACACCTTTGAACTGTTTTATTAATACAAACTGAACTCTCTGTAAACTTTACTTCACTGTCATTCCCCTGCCTTAGTGCACATAAAACCTACAATGAACACACTTCACTTTACAGTGCATAGATATTCTATATTACACTGCATAAATACTGTTTACAGTAATAATGTCTGTGAGCACGGGTGGGCTGTCAGTCTGTGCGTTCAGAAAAAGTCCAGAAAAGTCCTTTCTCCTTCACTGAGAATTTAGCTAACAACAGCAAAGGGCGCTGTTTGTCACGTGTAGAATCCATAGGTTAGAGCCAACAAAAAAAAGTGAATCATCCGTTGGGGTTGCAGGAATAATGGCCAGTTGGTGAGCCTATTTGACATAAAGTCTACAGAGAGTTCAGTTTGTGTTATAAAAACAGTTAAAATTGTTGTGGCATATATATATATATATTAGTCAGAGTCGCTGAGAAGGATGAGGCGGGAACTCCAGAATCCACAAAGACGAGGGTTTATTAAGCAGACAGGGCAGACTGTGACGCACAGTACATAATTGTCAGAGCTGACGGGACTGAACTCAGACACGGACTAAATACAAAAGACAAATCAAAAGGAACAGGAAACAGGTGATAACAATCAGGGATGAACACGAGGTGATGAGGTGGGCGTGGTTCACACGAGGATCGGACGGAGCTGGATGTGAAGTTGGTTTCTCTCCTTGCATGGTTAAAAGACTTATTGACTGGGATGAGTGCGTAGCGATTTGCAGTGTGATTAATTGGGGTACAACCTTGGGACCGGCTCTCGCATTGAAGGGTGTTGCACCAGGTTGAGGCAGATCCGTGCATGGGAAAGAGGCTGGAGAAAAAGCTGTCACTAGTCTCCAAGGTAACACTCATACACTTCCCAGGTACACTAGAGAACAGCTGGTTGAATTTAAAAAAAAACAACCCTGTACTGAAAGAATTTAGAAGGTTCTGGGACAAGGAACAGAGACCAGTACACCCAGAAAGAAAGTCTTTGTCGAGTTTGATTAGAGAACGCAGTGGGTTATTGTATCGCAAAGTAGATCATTCTTCTGAGGAGAGCTGTTGGCAACTGTTGTTGCCGGTATGTTTGAAAGAACGAGTGCTACAGAGTGTGCATGATGATATGGGGCACCAGGGCATCAAGTGGACAGTGGGCTTGTTGAAGCAGAGATATTTTTGGTCCGGCATGCATGACGATGTGGAGGAATGGGTAAAGAAGTGTCAACGATGCATCCTCACAAAGATGCTGCAGCTCAAATTTTGTGCCCCGGTGAGGGCATTTTTGGCCTCCAGGCCCCTTGAAGTGGTTGCGGTGGACTTCACAGTCCTAGAGCCTGCTTCTGATGGGCGTGAAAATGTTCTGGTTGTTACAGACATGTTCACAAAGTTTACGCAGGCATTTCCTATCAAGGATCAAAAGGCCGATACCACAGCAAAGATCCTGTTAAAGGAGTGGTTTATGAAGTTTGGCGTTCCAGAGAGGTTGCACTCCGATCAAAAACTTTGAGAGTTAAGTTATAGCTGAGCTGTGCAGACTCTATGGGGTGAAAAAGACCTGTACGACACCTTATAGGCCATAAGGAAATGCCCAGTGTGAACAATACAACCGTACTCTTCACAATCTGCTACGTACATTACCCCCAGAACGAAAGTGGTGTTGGCCTGAGTATTTGCCAGAGCTAGTCCACGCGTACAATGTGACTCCATATGCTACTACCGGTTTCTCCCCTTATCATCTTCTTTTTGGAGTACAGCCGCATCTGCCCATTGATGCATTGTTGGGTGGTGAAGAAATCTCAGAGGGGAAACAAGACTGGTCATCTGTTCACCAGGAGAGGTTGAGGTACGCCAATGAGAAAGCTAGAGAGTACACAGAGGAAAAAGCCCTAGAGAGAGTGTCCCGGTTGAATGAAAAGGCATTTTGTCCCTAGGTCTGTGTAGACGAGTTGGTGTATTTGTGTCAGCAGCTTCCAGGTAGGAAGAAGATTCAAGATGCCTGGAGCCCTGTTGTGTACCAAGTAGTGGAAATAATAGGCATGACTTACACGGTGAAACCTTTAGAGGGAGGGCCCTCGAAAAGGATTCACCGGTCAGAGTTGCGCTCAGGTGCTGTGCCCACTCCTAGGCCTAGGACAAATCTCAGCCAGATACACAGAATGTCACCATGGTAGGCAATGACTCTTCAGAGCCAGATTTTGTGATAGTAGAGGAGGTGGTGCAACCCTCTGTAAAGGGGGCCACTAATACTCAAGTTGACTGGGAAACACCCAGTACTTGGGAGTTGGAAGGCAACAGCTCTGAGGGTAATCCGGTACTAGGGTCATCTGATGTTACAAATTATGCAGAATCTGATGGTGAGGTCCTGAATGCATAGGGTGCAGATGGGACTGACCACTCTAAGGAGTTCTACACTGATCGGAAAGCAGAGTTGCCTGATATAGGGAAACCGAAACCGGGGAAAACAAGACACAGCACAGCTGCGAGAAGAGTGTCCAGAACGGGAGCAACCAGTACGAAAGCCACGAAAGCAATATGTCACGAAATCCAAAACAATATGTGACCAGGGTTGCCGAGGAATAGCTAGGGGTTGCAACAGACCAACCAGAGACTGAGACGGAGCCTTGTTTCGTGCACAGACCTGGCAAGCAGCAATATAGCCCGTACGTCCTGAAGCATAGTGGGCCACCAAAAACGTTGCTTTAGAAGGGTGACAGTTCCCTGGATTCCTGGGTGGCAAGCTAGGAGGGAAGCATGTCCCCACTGGAGCATTCGGGGATATAGAAACTTGGGAACGTAGAGCCTGTTTGGAGGACCCCCTGCAGGAGGGTGATAGAATTGCTGAACAGCCTGGCCGGGCATTCAGGCGTTTAGCGGTCTGTAAGTACTCTAGGTTCTTATAGTCGGTTAAGACCAGGAACGAGTCCGTTGTCCCCTCCAACCAGTGCCTCCATTCCTCCAGAGCTAATTTCACCGCCAGCAGTTTGCGGTTTCCAGTGTCATAATTCCTCTCACCGACGTCAGCTTACGAGAGAAAAAGGGACAGGGGTGCACCTTGTCATCCTTAACAGAGCACTGGGACAGAATGGCCCCAACTCCTGTACCCGAGGCATCCATCTCGACGATGAACTGGCGAGAAGGATCTGGTAACTACAAAATAGGAGCAGAGGTAAACCTATTCCGTAGGTCAGTGAAGGCGTCTTGGGCCTCAGGAGTCCACCTGAACCTTGGAAGATGTGAGAGCTGTGTGAGGGGCAGCAACCATACTCTATGGATTAAACATCGGTAGAAATTGGCGAACCCTAAAAAGCGTTGCAGATCCTTCCATTTGCGAGGCTGCGGCCACTGGTTGACAGTCCTCACCTTAGCGGAATCCATCCTGACAGTGCCCTCTGCGAGAATGAAGCCCAAAAAGGAGATGGTGCGTTGGTGGAACTCGCACTTCTCTACCTTCACAAATAACCCATTCACCAGGAACCTCTGGAGGACTTTGCGGACGTGCTGCACATGATCTCTCTCATTCTGGGAAAAGATCAGTATGTCATCCAGGTACACAAACACGAAGTGATTAAGTATATCCTGAATGACCGCATTGACCAGGTTCTGGAACACAGCGGGAGCATTAGTAATATCAAAAGGTATCATCAGATACTCATAGTGACCTGTGGGTGGTCTTCCACTCGTCATGCTCCCTGATCCTGATAAGATGGTAGGCATTCCTTAGGTCTAGTTTCGTAAAGATCTGTGCTCCCTGTAACTGGTCCAGGACAGAAGATAACAATGGCAGGGGGGTATCGGTTCTTAATGGTGACCTCATTCAAACCTCTATAATCAATACAAGGGCGGAGCGAACCATCCTTCTTGCCAACAAAAAAGAAACCCGCCCCCATGGGTGATGAGGATGGTCGTATAATACCAGCTGCTAAAGACTGTCCTATGCATTCCTCCATGGCTGTCCTCTCTGGAGCAGAAAGGGAATATTGATGTACCCTAGGTGTACTAGTACACGGGAGCAAGTTGATGGAACAATCGAAATGGCGTAGAGGTGGAAGAGCCGACGCCCAGGACTTACTAAACACCTCCTGAAGGTCCTGGTATTCAGCGGGTATCTTGGAGAGGTCCAGGGTCTCCCCAGGGGCTGTAGACGCCACTGGCAACCGGGCAAAGTGTAGGCAATGAGAATAGCATGATGGGGCCCAGGTGGTGATAAAACCCCTTCCCCAATCGATCTGAGGGTTATGTCTGAGGAGGCAAGGATGACCTAACACTAAGGGGACCTGTGGTGTGTCAATTATAAACAGAGAAATGCCCTCAACATGGTTGCCAGACAAACGGAGACTCACAGGGATAGTAGCGTGGGTCACTGTAGCCATTTTTCTTCCCGTGAGGGATTCAGCCACCAGGGGCACTTGAATTGGCATTGTGGGTATCTTCCACTGCTGGACCAGGGCAGCATCTATAAAACTATCCTCGTCCCCAGAATCAATCAGGGCAGACAATGACTGCAGCTTCTCCGCCGGATCTGGAGTGATCTAAAACACGCCTCATCTCTTCCGCGAAGCTGTAAAAGCGCGCGCAGATCGGAGCTTTGGTGTCCCAGGCTGCAGTCCCCCATTCCCTTGCCGGTCCAGTGAGTAGGGTAATCACATAAGCAACTCTGCAGCGCTCGGTCGGGCAGGTGGAGGGTTGCAGTTCAAAAATGATTGAACAAAAAAGACCGGCATGAACCCGGATCCCCATTATATTGACTGGGAGGTGACAGGGGAGGTTCGTTCGTTGATCGGCTTACCGAAGCGGTGAGGGCACTGGAATGGAGCTGCTGGACCTGTGAGACTAATCCTGTCAAGCCTGCGTGAAACATTTCCAAGGACTCCCCGATCGCCGACGATTCGGACTGATGCTGTCCCAGGATGATCCCCTGTTTACCCAGGGCTTCCGTAACGCACTGGACTTCATCCTGATCCGCTCGGTCCACATTGTTGGCGAGATCTTCTGTTATGAAGGCAAGAAGATGGACACCGACGTGGCTCCGCTGTAAGTATCACTGTTTATTTAATATTTTGCATAGAAAAGTCAGAGGAGCCCAAGACTGTAACCGAAACTCATGCGGGAAAGTTGGGTGATCGGCGTCGGTACAGATGGGAGGCAGGCAGAACACATTGTTGGAAATCCAAGCAGGGTTTGGGCGATTGGCATCGGTCCAGAAGGGGGCAGGGGTTGAAAAACATGGTCGTGAGTCCAGGCAGAGGACGGGCGATTGCCGTCGGTCCAAAGGGGTGCAGGCACAAACTCAGAGTGTAGGAAACGTAGCAGAGGTCAAGATACAAATAAACACACGACGGGGAAAACGCTAGAACTTAGGGCACACCATGAAGATCTCGCACTGACAGAGCAGAGTTGCCTGATCACTGGCAAAAAAAACTGTAAACTGTTCATAATTGATTATTGATGACAGCAGTGCATGTTATAATAATGGCAAAATATCTCACTCTCCAGTTCCATCTTAGGACCCATTTTTGCAGTGTCCCAGGAAAACAATTTACAAGGTCCCACTTTAGAAAGCAGAACATGGACATTCTTTCTTGCCCAAGCATCCTGCAGATCTGTGAACAGTATTAGACAATGTTGATGTTACAATTTACTGTGTAATGTTAGTTTGAAGTATAAAATTGATCTATGTCAACACATTTTTTATCGTTTTACTTTCTATCTGCTTGTGACAGTTGGTATTTTTTGGTTTGATTTATTTGAACAAATATTGCCTGGAAACGTAGGCAACCTCATATCATTACTAACTACCAATAATATCAAATAGTCATAAATATTGAATATTCATCCATCACCGTGACCACTTAATGCGAACTGGGGGGGAGGACCGGAGCCAAACAATTTCGGGACCAACGTAGAGTTGGCAATTAACCTATCGTGCACACTTTTGGACTGTGGGAGGAAACCAGAGCCCCCGGCAGAAACCCAGGCCAACAGCATGCAAACTCCACGCAGAAAGGACCTACACCCAACCAGGGGATCAAACCCAGGACCAACTTGCTGTGAGGTAGCAGCGCTAACCACTGCACCGCCCGATATTACATATCAATATTAAATAATCACCTTTTTCTGAGGTTGGGTGGTGATGTTGCTTTGGCAGCAGGTTTGGAAGTTGATGTGGGTATAGATGTTGATGCTGGGACTGCTGGCGTTTGGGCTGAAATGTCCTTTTTTATAATCTGAGAAGGAATGTGACGATCGCCTTTAATCATTCATTTTAAATGCTCAGTGTTTACTTTTTGTGAACGGTGCCATTTTCTCCTTGTATGTCAGCACTTTTCCCCTCCAGTGCCAAAATCATATGAGGGCCCAGAAAATTTGGCTCCAGTTTGCCCCCCTTCCTTTGATCACTTCTTTTGTTCTGCCTCCACACCTGGTCCCCAACTTTAAAGTCTGCTTTGGGAGCCCCCAGTTTGAGTCTCCGCTGGGTGTTCTCCTGTTGTTTCTTCACATTTTCCTGCATGATTTCTCTGATGGAATCAAGTCTTTTAATGTCCGCACAGACAGCTTCCTTAGCCATGATGGCCTCCACACTACTGTCAACCTGTGAACAGAAAAGTGATTGCCCTAAAGGTATAAGACATAAGCAAATTTGAAAACACACTCATATACACACACACACACACACACACACACACAAACAGACGGACAGACGGATGGAGAGACGGAATTTACTAACCATGTAATCCTGTGGCAGTTCTGAGGGATACCGAGCTTCTCTCCCAAACATTAAAAAATAAGGGGAGTACTTGGTGGTAACCTGGGTTTTAGTTCGAAGCCCAAACATCACTGCATCCAAATACTCATCCCAGGTGTCCAGTCTCGCTCCAACAAGCTTTCAAAGGGCTCTAAAAACATAATAGGCATGACTATGGCAAAATAATATACATTTTACATTTATATTAATTTATTACATATATTAATAATTTATATTAATGATGACATACGTTATGAATATAATATATCATCATATATGTTAATACATAATATGTAAGCGCATCTACAAAAACTAAATAAATGTTCATGCAAAAATAGGAATTTGGTGCCACCACTCAGGACGCGTGTTCCTCACCTTTGGATTGTCCCATTCAATCTTTCCACCAAGCCATTGGTTTGAGGGTGATAAGGGGAACACAGGCTTCATTTATGCCAAGTCTGGCACACAAACCATTATTTATCTTTTATTGAAAATATGGAAACGCATGTTAGTCCCTGGACACACACTGCAAAAAAACTGTATATCAGAAATACATGGAAATGTCAACAAAATGACAAAAAATGACTGTAAATTTACCTGTCTGATGCAAAATAACAAATAAGACAGAAATGTTGTAATTGTCACTCAGTGCGTTGGACGAGCAGGGAATCAGGCGAGCGATCCGTGAATACTGGCAGAAGACGGGGTTTATTAAGACAAGAGGGAACACAGCGATACCACATCACAATGACAGATCTGGGGAAACTAACCGAGACGCGGACTAAATACACAAGACAAGCTGAATTCAACAAGCAACAGGT
>JAODKE010000047.1:16460512-16471835 GCA_026779605.1 Mormyrus hasselquistii | reverse complement strand
TGACAGAAAACACCTGTGCAGCGCTCTGTGATGTCGGAATAAACACAAATCACCACAAAAGAGGAACACATTTTTATTGAGGGGATTCTTCACACCAAACACCCTGCCAAAATCCGACAGAGCGCAAATAAAAGACCTGTCTGCAGCAGACACGTGCAAGTGCACCACAGACTAATAGTTATTTCAAGTAGCTTAAACGCTATTCTCTTCATCAAATGCATGTCTCAAATTACATATTGTGGGTAGATGTGTTTTCAACTTAAACAGCGGACGATACTCATTGTAAATGTGTTTTTTTAGACCGCATAGACCCTCTACTCTTACCAGTACTACATACTGGCTGTAAATCTTATAACGGTACGTCGTACCGGAGCGTACCGTCTTACTTTCACCCGTGGTCTTACCAAAGAATTATATAAATGTAACATCACCTCCCTTGACTTAAACTCTACACACCTAGAGATATAACCTATCATTCTATTGGCCTTTTTTATTGCTTCCCCACACTGGCGAGAGTGGGACATGGAAGCATCAACATAGACACTGAGATCTTTCTCGTAATCAGCTACCTTTATTTCAGTGGAACCCATAAAATATCTGTACTTTATATTTCTGATACCTGCATGGATTACCTTACATTTATCTGTGTTAAATTTCATCTGGCAGGTATCAACCCAGTCGCTAATTAAATCAAGATCCCCTTGTAGCCTCTGTGCTGCTAATTTAATATTTGCTACACCATCCACCTTGGTGTCATCTGCAAATTTAACCAGTTTACTGTATGTCTTGGTGTCAATACCATTAATGTAAATTAGGAACAATAGTGGTCCTAAAATTGAACCCTGCGGTACCCCACTAAGAACGCAGGCCCACTGTGAGATTGTGCCTCTAATAACTACTCACTGCTTCCTGTTAACCAGTTTTTGATCCAAACTGGCACAGTTCCTAAAATCCCAGCAGCTTTGAGCTTAAGCAAGAGCTGTTTGTGGGGGACAACATCAAAGGCCTTCTGGAAATCTAAGTAGATCACATCGTAGGCCTTTTTGTGATCAATTTCACTTGTAGCTTCCTCAAAGAACTCAAGTAGATTCATTAAACAGGATCTACCTCTCCTAAATCCATGTTGGCTATCCCTCAGAATGTTATCTGCATTCAATTCAATTCAATTTTATTTATATAGCGCTTTTAACAACAGTCATTGTCACAAAGCACTTTATATTCAACCAGCCTGAACCCCACCAAGCAAGTCTGTGGTGACTGTGGCAAGGAAAAACTCCCTCTGGCAGGAAGAAACCTTGAGAGGAATCTAGACTCGGAAGGGGACCCCATCCTCCTCTGGGCGACTGGGTAGCATGAAACTGCATTTATATTTACATTAATTTGAGTCCATATAGTTTTATAACTCAGGTAATCTATTGGTAATCTGATTAGTCTATACTTTTCTGGATTATTTCAATCCCCTTTTTTGAATATGGGCGTTATATTAGCAAGCTTCCAATCTGAAGGTACCGCACCTGCTGATGACGATTTCTGGAATATTAAAGTTAAAGGTTGGCTAATAATATCCCTCATCTCTTTTAAAACTATGATGCACCAAGATGCCATCAGGGCCCTGCGATTTATTTATTTTGACCTTAGCTAGCCTTAGTACCACATCAGCCTCAGTTATACATATATTGTATATACTGTAGATACATTTATATATACACAATATATATACTGTGTATAGACGACGCTGTATTCATACTAAATAGTGGTAACTTACTCTACTGTGAACACCTGTGAAAAATAATCATTAAACTATATCACTATATCAATTTAATTTTCAATTATAAGGCCCTTACTATTCTGCAAATTAGTGATTTCAGCTTTTAGAGCTCTTTTGGAGTTAAAATATTGGAAGAAGCTTTTATTGTCATCCTTAATCTCCAATGAAATCTTTCTTTCTACATTCCTCTTGGACAGTCTAATGTTATTTTTTAACACTACCTGCTTAATTTTGAAATCATTAGTTATTTTCAGTTTGTGGAACAGAGCCCTTTTCCTCCTGACTTTATTCTTAATTTCCTTAGCAAAACACCTTGGATGTAGTTTCCTAGATTTAGTTTTGCTGGAAACAGGTATGAAGTCCTCTTGCACTTGCAACAATGTGCTTTTAAAAAATTCCCATGCCTTTTCAAGTTTTGCTATTTAACTCCATCCAGTTTACAGTTTCTAGTGTCAGTCTCATACCATTAAAGTTAGCCTTACTAACATTGTATACTTTTAATTTGGATTTTGCTCTTTGAACAGTAAAATTAACCTTGAATTTAACCATGTTATGATCACTACCGTCCAATGGTTCTAAAACCTTTAATGTTGCAATCCTATCCTGGTTATTAGATCAAGAAGGGCTTCTCCCCTGGTAGGGGTATTAAACTGAGTAGAAAAACAATCCTGTACTAATTCCACCATCTCAAGTTCATTTACAGAAGAGCCAGAGACTGTGTCCCACTGTATCCCAGGTAAATTAAAATTACCCATAACCACCACATCTTTTTTATCACTCATAATCCTGGTATCGTCATACAGTATAACATTCAGCTTTCCTCTGCAGTTGCATTAGGTGCTCTATAACAAACACCGACAATTAAGCCATTTGAGTTTTTAGCATCAACTTTTATCCATACAGCTTCTGTACTTTTATTTTCATCAGTGAGCTCCCTTGCCTGCAAGTTTACTTTAAAGTATACTGCAACACCACCTCCCTTCTATACAGTCTCAACAGAACAACGTATAACCATCCATATAATATTCTTCACCATCATTTCCACTCATCCATGTTTCAGTTATTCCTATAATGTCGTAAGTGTCCGATGAAATTAAAGCCTTTAAATCATTAATTTTGTTTCTAATACTCCTAGCATTTAAATACAGACCACAAAGGGTAGGCCTTTTACAATGCCCACTTTTAATATTAATTGGGGCTTTCCGTCTCACCCCACATAAATCGTAACTAACCTCCCTGACCCCCCCCAGTCCCAAGTTTACATATACTGCACTGTTTAGTGACTTGCAAAATTGTCTCATAAGCCAACATGAAACAGAATCATGGTAAGATCATGGATCGTGATCCTGCCATGAAGAAATCAAAATATGATGTTTTGCCATATCATCCACCCCTATATGTAAAGTCATGCGACTTTACATTGAAAAGCAGGTATGGCAAGGATGGACTCCAGGATCAGCACAACCCAAAACTATAGAAGCCACTGGGAAATGGATGGATGGAGAAGATGCAGTTGTTACAGGGCCATCACAGAGGTTGCAAAGATGCAAAGGTGGAGGGATCAGGGAACAGGCGGATCCCCGCATGGAGCGGCTCAGTGAATTCAGCACGAAATGAGTGTATGTGGGTTATGGTGTCCGAGGACACGCTGTAGAAGGACAAGGTACCAGCCTGGTGGTCCAGGTACACGCCCAACGTCTGTAACATGGAGCCTGGTGCTCGCGTGCTGGTCATCTTCCCGTTGTGACAAGCCATCAGAACCATACCCCAGCAATGCAAACACCAAGACTTGTCACTCATCTCCAGTGCAGAGAAACCATCACATATATACTTCCGTGGGATTCCTTGGTATGCCATCCCAACATCGACCACCCCGTTGATCCTGACCTCCCAGTAAGACCGGTCAGAGAGGGCCTCACGGGACAGCACTTGCATTTCGTGGTCAAACCTTTCTGGGTGGTCAGGGTACAGCTCTTCTACCACTTCGGCAAATGTTACCATTTGGTCTTTGTTAGACAGGGACAAGCATCTATGAGCAGTTAGGGGATCCAGACTTATGCTGCAGAAATCTGTGGGTCAGGAAATGAACACTGGTTACGAAAGTGATACAGCTGTCTTTGCCTGGTATGACATGGCCCGACTGAGAATATGCAGTGCAATGCGAATAACCAAGAAACAATGTGAAGATGTGTACAGGAATATACACTATAGAAAAATGGGTTTGGTCATGTGGGAATGCAGTGTATGTAAATTAAAAAAAAACTTACATTTTTGCAGTCTTGGCTTGTCCCTGCTCTCTTCACAATGGTCAACACTTCAAATAACGAAATCAGAAATATATGATGATGATGATGAATTACAGTGCCGATTACAATATGTGTGATTTAATATGTAACCGAATCTCTACACATCCACATTAACAGAAAAGGATAAATCAATCCATACCCCTGATGACATGCGCAGAGCAAGGAACCAATCAAAAACACTCACAAGAGCCTCTTCAGCCCACATCTGGGATCCTCCCGGGCAGCAGAGATGAATGTCAGTCCAGAGTCCCCAGGATGATTGTAGCTCAGATCCAGCTCTCTCATGCATGAGGGGTTTGATCGAAGAGCTTGACTCAGGAAACCACAGCCTTCCTCTGTGACCCAACAGCCTGAGAGGCTGCAGAAAAGAAACACAACTGACTCAACACAGACCAGAACGGAAGTGTTTATGATGAGTTTGACAATTGCACACAGTAAACTTAAAAACTACTCAGAGTTTATTAGCAAGAATGACTGCTTCAGTGCAGCATCTGAATATTTCAGTGGTCATCCTGGCCAATCAAACCTCTTTCTGTCAAAAGCTGTTAGTAAACTATATTACAGCTCTAATCATGTATTATTATAACCCAGCGCCTTCTTATTTTCTATCTTATTTTAAATGTTCCCTGTTTCTCTGAATATTTATGACTATATAAATTACAATGTACGATTTTACTGCTATCCGTAAAGGAATGCCATGAGGTATACTTAAGCATCAACGTAAACACTACTCACCTGAGTCGCTGTAGTTTGCAGTTGGCATCTTCAAGTCCACCACAAAGTAATTTCACTCCCGAGTCTTTGAGATCATTGTCTCTCAGTTCCAGCTCCCTCAGCTCAGAGCTAGCTGAGCGTAGCAATAAAGCCAGATCTCCACAGCACAGCTCTGTGAGGCAGCAGTTACCCAACCTGCCAAGAGAGGAGCCCCGGCTGTTAGTCAGGAGTGTCATGCACCCACCCAGATCCAAGTGAAAAAGTCCATGGGGACCTTTACACGTGAAAGGGAAAGGAAGTATTTGGAATAAAATCATCCACTGTTTGTACTCACTTCAAGTTCTCAAGTTTACAACTCAAACTGCTCAATTTGGCACAAAGCACTAGCACACCACGGTCTCCTACATCATTGTAGCTCAGATCCAGCTCTCTCAGGCATGAGGGGTTTAAGCTCAGAGCTGAGGCCAGGACCTCACATCCCGCCCCAGTGAAATGACAGCCCGACAGCCTGGAGAAAGGAAAGCAAAACGCCTTGCAGATTTGTATAGTCCTTTGGATCAATCCATAGCGATGTTGCGGTCAGGAGTACTCACAAAAGTTTCTGTAATCTGCAGTTTGGACTCCTCAGTCCTGGACCTAGATGCCTCAGTCCTGAATCTCCCAGGACATTGTAGCTCAGGTTGAGCTCTCTCAGATGGTTAGTTACCTGGAGAGCTGATGCCACCGTTTCATATGACGAGTCCCTAAGACCACAACTGTCAAGCCTGCCCATTGATGAGAGAATTAGGGTATAAGCTATACACTTACACAGGGATGTTCCTGTTCAATAGGCCTTCCATGGCAGAAGCAGTCAAGTCACATGGTGTGTTTAAACGAGGTGTCCATCTTGATCAGTCTGCACCAATTTCTGAATTATAACCATAGCAGTATGACTGGGTAAAACCAGATAGTTTGGTAACTATTAGCTAACCATTAACTGAAACAGAACACCAAAACTGTAAAAACTTAATGATATGGGGATTTGTGATCCTGTACTGGTAAAGAGTATTTCATTTTAACTGGTAAAATTAAGCTTTAAAAAAAAAGCTATTTATACTTATTTCTTGCAAAGGTAATGAAGCCCGATCTATTTTACAGGATTTACAAAAACTGTCATCTAAATCATTATTAGATAAATGCTTGAACTGGCTTCTCATATCTACTACAGATAAAACAGTACTCACACGGCCCTCCTACAATGCCTCACGACAGATAGTAGCCTCTCAAGACCCAAGTCTGAAGCATTGTAAGTCTTCAGGTCAAAGTCATCCAGCGCATCTCTTGACATCAGCAACATAAAGGCGAGGGCTGAGCATTGGTATGCTTTGAGCTTGGCATCTGTAGGCTTTCTTGTTTTCAAGTAAGTCTCGATTTCCTTCACTAGGGAATGGTCATTTATTTCATTTAGACAGTGGAAGAGATTGATAATCCTATCTGGAGAAAATTCCCCCTTGATCATCATCTTGATGTATTTGACTGTATTTTCCGCAGTCCAGTTTGCATTTCTTGTTGACATCCGCAAACCTTGAAGGAAATTCTGATTGGATTCTAGCGAGAGGCCTAGAATGAATCGAAGAAAAAGGTCCAAATGTCCATTTTGACTCTGCAAGGCTTTGTCTATGGCACTCTTATGTAGAGCAGACAATGTTTCTTGTTCTTCCGCTCCAGAGTCTGGGTCTAGGACATTTATTTTCTCTTGTGTGCATAGATAAAATGCATACAGAGCAGCGAGATACTCCTGAAGGCTCAGGTGTACAAAACGGTACGCTTTTTCTTGATACATCCCCCACTCCTCTATAATGATTTCTGTGCACAGATGAGAATACATGGTTGATTCACTGACTTCAATGCCACAAGATTCCAGATCCTCTTTGTGAAATATCAGGTTCCCCTTTTCCAGAGCTTGGAATGAAAGCTTACCAAGTTTTAGAATAATTTCTCTATCTTCCGGCGACAACTTTTTTGAATTTGTCGCACAGTTCCCTTGATATTTACGGTTTTTAATTATTTGAATTATAAGGAAGTGGCTGTACATTTGAGTCAGAGTTTGGGGTATTTCTTTGCTGACTTTTCCACCTAATAGTTGCTCAAGGACAGTCGCTGAAATCCAGCAGAAGATCGGTATGTGGCACATGATGAACAGGGTCCTTGATGACTTGATGCACGCAAATATTTTGCTGCTCATGGTCTGGTCACTGAACCTCTTGATGAAGTATTGTTCCTTCTGCGTATCATTAAACCCCCGTACCTCCGTCAGCTGTTGGATGTACTCATAAGGGATCTGATTGGCTGCTACCGGCCGAGATGTAATCCAGATGAGAGCGGAGGAAAGGAGATTTCCTGCGATAAGATTGGTTAACAGCATATCCACTGAAGTCGGCTTAGTTTCGTCATGCCAGATCTCATTGTCATTGAAATTAAGGGGAAGATGGCATTCATCCAGGCCATCAAAGATAAACACAGTCTTGTTCCATTTAATGTTTTCTATTTCTTTTATTTCTGAAAAGAACTGATAAATGAGCTCAATGAGGCTATACTGCTTCTCTTTCAACCGATTTAAGCCATGGAAAGGAAGAGTAAATATGAATTCAATATCTTGGTTTTCTCTTCCTTCTGCCCAATCGAGAACAAACTTTTGCACAGACACCGTTTTTCCAATGCCTGCGATACCTTTGGTCAAAACAGTTCTGATATGTTTGCTTTGGCCAGGGAGAGGTTTGAAGATGTCACTGCATTTGATAGTATGTTCTGGGCTGCTGTTTTTCCAGCACGCTGTCTCGATCTGCCAGATCTCATGTTCATTATTCACCCCTCCATTGCCAGCTTCCGTGATGTACAGCTCCGTGTAGATATCCTTGAGGGAGGTGCACTTCCCTTGTTTTGCAATTCCCTCAGATATACATTGATATTTAAGCTTGAGCTTGTTTTTAAATTCTCTTTGGACATCTCTATACTTCTCACCTGATGTAACAGGAAATAGGGCAAAATTAATATAATTATATAATTCAATAAAATGTATTTAGACATTGTATATACATACATACCCACGTTCTTGGCGCCTGATTCATGCTGGTCAATCTGCATTCTGGCACTGTGGAGGTACAGAAAGAGGGACTGCAGGTTATAATGGGACTTCATTGACTTCCCCAAAGACTGTTATGCAGGAAGATTTGTCTTTCATGAAATGAACAGACTAATTGAAGGATACATATCTGAATTCTTGTGTTTCTCCTCCAGTTAGCACCTATGAATAAGCATGGAACACAAATTATGCTGCATTTTTAACTTTTTCATGTCAGATACTGGAACAAACCATTGGCCAGTGACTCTGTCAAGCTCTCCACCACCTTGGTTACCTAAGACAAGGGGGAATTTCAAAATCATTTCTATTTTCCATATCAGTATCTAACAAAATGTGCATTACTTTCCTTATAATATTATTTAATATATTATTTTTCTTCAAGATCTTAAATAGGTTAAGTTTTAGAAGAAAAATATGAAAGGTTACTCTTCTGCAGGTCTTTATTCAGTTTCAGCGCAAGGTCATTTTGATTCATCAGCCTCAGGATTTTAAGCATGACTTCGAGAGCACCGTCTTCAGAGTAGAACTTTATCATTAGATCGACAACATCCGTTCTTTCCTTCAAATCCTTCAGCTGACCTTCAGGAACGGACTTTGACTTATTATTCTGAATATGATTCAAATGCCATTTAAACTCCTTCAGCTCGCCATCGTTGAGATTCTTCAGATAATCCAGCAGGAGGATGGCAGGCCTGAACTGGATCTAAAGGTCAAAGATGAATTCATGAAATCTCACAAACCCAAACACGGAGACTCAACACGTGCTGACCTTTTCATTAACAGGAGTCAGTTTTTCTGCTAGCATTTAAATTTGTCTAATGAACACATCTACTCTGTATTTTTCACTACTATGAGAAGCACTTGTGTGTTTTTTTCTGAATTATTATTAAATCTTTATTTAACCAGGCTAGTCCCACTGATATTTAAAATTTCTTTGTACAAGTAAAATTTGTCCAAGATAAGCACCAACAGAAATAGTTATACACAACTGAGCACATTTAAAAACAGCACGTGAACAACACAGGACAAAATGTCATATACAGTAAAATTGGTCTAAGTCGCTGGCTTGTTTCTTGTCGATGTACACAAGTCGCCGCTCAAGCAAAAGTCCCGATTTTTCCTAATGGTGTTTCCTTTAAAATTCCTTGTGTAAATCGCCGCTTGTAAATCGTCAAATTCCCTTAGTCGTCACCTAAATCCCGGTCCCGAACAACACAAATGAATGGATTTTCCTACCTGTAAGTCGACACCCCAGTCGCTGCATGGTGTCATTTACGCCAAACAGGTACAGAACGGTGTGACAATTAAAAGTATTACATGTATGAGTGTATTTCACACAAGATTTTTATTGATAATCCCTGGTAACGATCCCTGCTTATGCCCATGTGTGTTTGAAAGATTAAAACCTATTTGTTATTACATTTCTTTTTTGTTCACCAATTCACCCAATGCAATGTACTGTGCTCTTGAAATTTACTAGTCAAGACCCTGACATGAACGCTGCACTCGAAGAGTAGTGTGATGCAATTAGGCTTGGTATGGCGCTCCATACAATTAACGACAGAGCATGATTCATTCAATGCGTGCAGCAGACCTGTCAGTACTTCCGTTAGCAATCCATGACAGAGCACAATAGATTGTTTTGGGGGTAAAGGACTTGGATGGCTTTATAGGAACCCATACTGCATGTACTGACTGGTCAAGGAAGGATGCCGAGGTTGTGATGAGTAGAGTATGGTGTTATATTTACTAGTCGGCAAAACGACGAGATAGACATAAGTCGCCATAGTGTCGACTTTATAAGTCGGCAAAACTGAAAAACGGCGAGTTATATTTACTAGTCGACAAAACGGCGAGATAGACATAAGTCGCCAAAGTGTCGCCTTAGGTGTATCTCGTCAATTCTCTAAATCACTTTGCTGGTCCCGCGAGTGTCGACTTAGACCGGTTTCACTGTATTGCCAATATAATTATATATACTGTAACTTAAGTTACTCTGTTTCAATGCTCCCATAACAATTAGGCTATGGTTTAAAAAGAAAAAAAAGAGGGCGCTTGGATGTTTTTTTCAGAAACCTTATCTGAAAATAATTCTTCATGCTGTACCTCTTCATCAGAATGGTGAGCCATTGCTGCGAGATTTCTGTGAAGAAAGCAGCTCTCATGTGTCACAGATTTACGACCTGTCACTCTGTAGTGGAAAACAACCAATAAAATATCTAGCGAGTTCTCGGTAACCTGAAATTGCACTTGCTCTATAAAAAACTAGCGACTAAAAGCGGAATTATATAATGGACACAAACCATTCACAAAAGTCGACATTAATCACACACTGATTGCAACAGCTCATAGGAATTAAACAAGTAGAAACTGGAAAAGTTAGCGAATCAATGACTAAGTATTATTTAAGCAACTCATTTTAGTTACGACTGTCTCAGCTCGGTAGGTTTATATTTAGATAAGTATTATTCATATTATTATTCATAACACTTACCGCTCTCAATACTGCATTTTCGTCTCTTGTCCTTGTTCCATACTGCACAGCTCGTACATTGGTTAATTTGTTATATAATATTCACATCTATATAAGAGGCTGTATCATATTTACCCTTCAGTCCGGAAGTCTGCGTTAGTTCAGTTTCAATTTCACAAATGAATCGTGCGCATTTTACTCAAAAGGCGTAAGCCATGTCACATTCTTTTCTAGGCTGCTTTGGATAATTTCTCTAAGCAGTCTTGACGTTCACATGTGATATTTTGTCTTGCAGTACATCAAGGAAAAAGTCTTCTTGTGCGCTTCAACCACCCTCTTGTCAGGCCTCCAGGGGCGGGGCTGCTTCATCATCAGGAACTCAATGTAGTTCTTAAAACAATTAAGGCATTTCTCATAACAGACTTGCCTGTGTGTTACAATAGGGCACCAGGACCCTACAATCTAGCTCCTACTGGTTGTGCTGGTATGAGTCGCTCCACACACCCAAATACCTGGCAGTTCGTACTTCACCAATTTATTTTATAAAAAATAAAAATCACACACACTTTAAAATGCCAAGGCTAGTCAATGGCATACAAAGACATAAAATTTAATACAAGTCCCTCCAGGACCCACTATCAAGGGGCCAGGCGATGTCCGTGCAGGTGAGGGTCCCCACCAGCCCAGTTCCGTCCACCCAAACCTATAAGGGCGACACAAAAACAGGGCAAGCAAGCACAGGTTCTGCTAAAGCACAACCCCCAATCACCTTAAAGCAGAGATGCCCAAACTAGGGCCCGCGGGCCAAAGTTGGCCTGTGGTAATGTTTGATTTGGCCCGCCACACCATCCGAGAAGAAAGGGGGGGGGGGGGGGATGCCTTTGACACAGATGATTTGTAGTTTGACATAACATTTTTGTTTGTTTTATTGTTGAACTATT
>JAODKE010000047.1:16448405-16459596 GCA_026779605.1 Mormyrus hasselquistii | reverse complement strand
CTTTAATGTAATGCAGTTTGATATATGATGCAAAATTTACTTTTGGCCCACGGCACCTCAGTCAAGTTTGATTTTTGCCCCTTCATAGGAAAAAGTTTGGGCACCCCTGATCCAGGTAAACAGAGGTTCCACTTAGCTCACTGCGGGGGGAGTGCCCAGTTACTCTCCCCCGCTTCGGCGTCGAAGCATCTCCTTCTCCAACTGAGCATCTCGAGGCATGATCGCTGAGTCCCCTCCATCCCAGCACTGTCCTTCTCACCGGCACCCCTCTCCTTTTGTGTCTCCTGTGCGTCTCTTCCCAGTTCACTCGCTCCAGGCTGTCCGCGGCATCCGCAATCTCTCGGTTCTGCTTTCTGTGATTGGCTCTGCGTCCACCCTCCGGTATGCGCTGTCTTTTCAATCTCCCGTCAGGTCTCCCTTTCCTTTCTTCTGGGGTCCCTTTTCCCTCATGCGGTCCTCCTCCTTCACTTCCCCAACCAATCCCAATTTCCCATACATAGTTCAGGAGCCGCAATTGCCAAGGCAATTAATTAGTCCAATAATCCTGGCTAATGTATCAAAGGCACCAGGGTATAAACAAAACCCCACCGGCCCATAATATCCACTTGACACTCCTCCCTACTTTTTCATAGGCGCGTTCTCGAGCCTGCTCCCAGCTGTACATTAAGACTGGTTTCTTTCTAAAATTAGCCCGTTGTGACCTGAGTACTGTTTCCACCACCCCACCAACACTACTTCCTAGTCCTTGGGAGTCCTCCCACATATGCCCAGGAGCCTGCCCTTTGGGCAAATAAGGGGCACCCCAACAGGGCCACTCCATCCACGTGGGTCCCTCCTGAGAATGTGGTGGCTCAACCCAAGGCTCCACCACCGGCTTCGGGGCAAACTTACACGTACGTAATCGGTTCCTATGCACTGTCCGTAAAGGCCCGTCCCTGCCTTCCGGCTTCACCTGGTAGACTGGAATCCCAGAGGGTAACTGCCCTACCACCACCCAAGGAGTTCTTTCCCACCGATTAGCAAGTTTACCCTGTCCCCCCTTCCTAAATGTACGTATCAGCACCCTTTCCCCAGGTAAGAGGGGCTCCCAATGTACCTTCTTAGCATACCACCGTACCTGGTGATCACTGGCCCTGGCAGAATGCTCCACCACTTTCTGATAGGCCCTGGCCAACTGCTGGTGATGCTGCTGTACCCACCCCTCTACAGACACCTGCTCCTGCCTGGTCCACGTTCCCAACACTAAATCCACTGGGAGCCGCGCCTGGGTGTGAAACATAACATAATGAGCGGTAAAACCTGTGGATGCATGGACGGTAGTATTATAAGTCTTCACCAGCTCTGGCAAAGCTTCCACCCACCTGCTCTGTTGCTTCTCATTTAGCATGCCTAACAGGTTTAAAACAGTCTGGTTAAAACGTTTGCAGGTCCCATTACCTTAAGGGTGGTAGGCACTAGTTCTACTCTTCCTGCATCCATAATACTTGCACAACCACCAGTTTAGACTCGAAATTGGCCCCCTGATCAAAATGGAAAGTTGCGGGCAGCTAAATGGCTGTATGACGGTATGCCAAAGGGGTTGTGCCACGGTACGTGCAGTCTGGTCCTTAGTGGGAATCACCCACGCAAATCTAGAGAACAAGTCAGTCACAACCAGCAAGTTTTGGTAATCATCATAGGGTCGCCCCAACGTTAAAAAGTCCATACCTACCACCTCCAGGGGCGCAGAGGTCACAATGGGAACCAGAGGGGCCTTGCCCTCTGTCCGGGACTTGCTGATGGCACACCTCTCACACACAGCAACCCACTCTCTATTGTTCGTTTCCATGCTCAGCTAAAAGAACCGTCTGCGGAGGACAGAAAGAGTTTTCTCTACCCCCAGATGGCCTACCCGAGCATGGACCTACTCCCATACGGCCTTCCTTTCAGAGAGGGGGACCAGTATCTGCCAATGAACCTCCAGAGTGGCAGAGTCCTGGGTTCTCCTCATCAATATCCCTTCCCTTAATGACAAGCGGGGCCAATGTCTCAATAGCTTACTCACCACCTCACCTGCCTGTTTCCTCTCAGTCCCCTCAGGAAGATGTCCTCTGGACACATAATCTGACAACTGCCTCAGGGCCATATCTTCACCTTGGAGTGTTTTCCATTGTGCGGGATCCCACCCCCAGCTTGGTTCCACCTCCACCTGTATACTTCTCTGCTGGGCTTGAACACTTGGCAATGGCAGGGTCATTCCATCGTCTTCCACTGTACCAGGCCTCCAGGACAGCACATCTGCATTAACATTCTCCCTCCCTGGCTGATACTTGAGGTCAAAGGTGTAGTTCTCCAACTGGGCCATCCAGCATTGCTCCGTCGCCCCTAATCAAGCAGTTCTCAAGTGCGCTAAAGGATTGTTGTCAGTGTACACAGTAAACTGAGCCCCCCACAGATAGTCTTTAAACTTCTCTGTCACAGCCCATTTCAGGGCCAGAAGCTCCAGTTTAAACAAACTATAATTTGAGTCCTTCTTCTTAGCCAGGTGCAAGCTACAGCTAGCGTACGCTATGACATGCTCTTGCCCATCCTGAACTTGGGCCAGTACAGCCCCCAGGCCTTCAAGGCTCGCATTGGTGTACAGCCGGAAAGGTAAGGAAAAATTTGCAAAAGCCAGCACAGGCGCTTGGGTCAACCTCTCCTTCAAGCTAGCAAAGGCCTGGCTGCACTCCTCAGTCCACACAATGGGTGCCTGCCCCTTTTTTGCCGTTCCAACTAACAATGTATGCAGGGGTCGAGCAATCTTTGCGAACTCCTTGATGAACCTTCGATAATACCCCGCAAAGCCCAGGAAATACCTCACCTCCCGCACCGTCTTTGGGGGCTGCCACTCTATCAAGGCCCTGATCTTCTCCGGATCCAGATGGACATCAGCCTCGTCCACCACATGGCCCAGAAACTGGGCCTGGTGCTGAAACAGCTTACACTTCTGCAGCTTCAACTTTAGCCCATAGCCACCAAGCCGGCTCAACACCTTCTCCAACAGTCCCAGGTGTTCCTTGAATGTGGCAGAAAATATTATCACATCATCAAGGTACACTAACACTTCCCCAGTCCCCAGGTCCCCCAGACACCGCTGCATAAGTCGCTGAAATGTTGCCGGGGCATTACATAACCTAAAGGCCATCTTGTCAAATTCAAACAGCCCCATAGGGGTGGCAAATGCAGTCTTCTCCCGATCACTTTGATACAATGTCACTTGCCAATAACCACTGGCCAAATCCAATGTTGAAAAATACTTCACTTGCTTGAGGTTAGTGAGGGCCTCCTCGATTCAGGGCAGGGGGTAGGCATCCTTATGAGTGATTGCATTTAACTTCCTATAATCCACACAGAAGCGCAGTGCACCATCCTTCTTACGAACCAGAACTACGGGTGCTGCCCAAGGGCTACTGCTCTCACGAATCACACCCGTGGATAACATTCCCTGCAACAGCTGATTCATTTCCTGATACAAGGTAGGCGGAACTGGACGATATCTTTCCTGAACAGGGGCTGCATTGCCCGTGGGAATCGTGTGTCGTACCACCTCCGTGCTACCCAGGTCATGGTCTCCTGTGGAGAACACACCTGCCCACTTAGTCACAAGCCCTTGTACCTGTTCCTGTTTGTCCTCCACCAATCCCTCACACCGGTCAATCAACTCCTGCAACAAGGGCATCGTCTTGGCCGGCTCCACACTTGCTGCCCTAACACCTACCTCAATCACCCCTCCCTGTACCTCTCACAGGGTGACTACTGGGTCAACAATATCCGTGGGGCTCAGCTGGGTCACTCTCGCCAGTTTCTGGTGCCTATGAAGACATACCAGAGCTGGATTCAGGCTTCTTACCTAGAGGAGGACCCTACTAGGACACTCAGGCTGCCAAAACCATCTCACTCTGACCAGGCACGATCATACCCTGGCGCTGTCCTTTCCCCAGTCCGGTCATTAATGTTACGTGTCTTGATGTGTGTTACCCCGACAATAAATCCCTTTTTGTGAACATTCACGGCTTCCGTCGCCTGCTTCCCGGCCGTATGTGACAGAATGACCAGACTCATAAAACAGGTAACCCCCCTGGCTGAGGAGTCTTACCTCAGTCTAGTTGACGAGGTTTTATACTGGTTACGCCTGCCTGAAGTCTGGGACGAAGTCACGGGGGAGGTGCGCGACAACTGGGTCACAGAAACAAACATGCAGAAGGTAGCCCTTGCCAGCGGACTGCTATTTGGTCCACTCTCGGAGCTGATGGAGGTATCCCAAACGCCGCCACCCACCGCCGGAAGGCGGAAAAAAAGTGGAAAAAACGCAGGCAGGAAGACATGCAGGAGGTCTACCTAGGGGCTGTCTCGCTCTACGCTGTTTCCCCTGCCGGATGTCAGGAGGACCCCCTCCTGATTCTGAACCGGATAGTGTTCGCTCCTGCTACCGCCTGCCCCGACAGTCCACCAGCTACTTTGCTGCCTAAATCGGCAGCATGTCCTTTATCCGGGTCCCTCCCTTAAAGGGGTTAGGTCCGTTTGGGATTCCATCCTGTGGGTCCCTAAGTTCCCAAAATGGGCAGTGCTCCCAGGGCCTGCAGCTTCACTCCCTGTGGCTCCCACGCCTCCTGCAACTTCGCCCCCAGAGGTCCCTGCGCCTCCTTCAGCTCCAGGGTTCCCATGCCGGCTGTTCCCGCAATGCCCCCAGCTAAGGTTCAGATGCCGCCCGCAACCCTGATGGTTCCTGTGCCTGCAGCGCCCCCCTGGTTGCTGTGCCTGCAGCACCCCCGGCTTCATCGCCTGAGGTACTTGCTGTGGCTTCTGCTGCACTGCCCGAGGCTTTGCCCGCGCCCAAGGTCCCGGTGCCACCTGCTGCACCTACGGCTCTGCCCGCGCCTGACGCTTGGGCCCATGCCTTACTGCGGTCCCTGTGGCAGTACCACTCACAGAGGAAATGTTTTGAAAAGTTCCATTGTCCTCCACAACAGCTCGCTGGATCTGTCTTAGCCAAACTGCATTGTTTTCTCCCACCATGCCCACAATTTCCATCTGTTGCTCATGTGATAAAAGTACCCCTCTCCCACCAAAATGAGGGAGTGGTACTGTTCTGACAAAACAAAGATTATCAATTGTTATACAGAGGTCACAGATTCTACGATTTGCAGTAAACTGCAGAAATGTTGCATATCATACAGAAATACAGGAAATGTACTGTAGGATGAGATACTTGTTCTCATTCTTGAATGTGCGCATTATAGATGCCACCATAGACCGTCTCATCTGAGGCTACACTCGTCAACCAGCTTCAGCCAAACTTAGGCCATGGTTGATAACATCGTCCACAATTGTTTCCCTTATTTCATCAGACACCATAACATATTCACTGCTATCCCCTGCCCCTGATACTTACTTATCCTCTGTGTGCTCCTCTCCTCCTTGCCATACCACATATTCCACCACCACGTCCTCTCACAAAGCCTTCTTGTACCTGCAGGGCACCTTCTTCCTGCTCCATTTTCAGCACTATTACCTGTGTGAAACATGTGTTTCTATTTGTGTTAACTAACCCTCTTCTGTTTCTATTTGCTTTCAGTTGAAGGACAATTTACTACTAACACTTACAATGTGTTATTAGTCTTACTCCTTCATACATATATGAATTTAAAGTGAGGGAAGGTTCAGGCTGAGCCCTGACATGTCTCCTCCTGTAGGCAGCTGTTATCTTCTCTTTGCCAAACCCTGCATTCCTTTACCCTCGTTCTCTCTGTTCTGTGGCTCTAATGAGCCACACCTTCTACTTGTGTAATCTTGCCTCTCCTTACTTCCCTGGTGTGGATCACCCCAGGTGCCTCTCATCTGCTCCCTCGTCAATGATGTACAGTATATACTGCTTCCCTGACTTGAGCTCCTCAGTCCAGTTATTGATGTTACTGCCCAGCTTGTCCTGTGGTCTCTCCTGTTTCTCCTACCCTGTTTTGACCCCTCGTGGTCCATTTCCTTTTGCCTTGATTGTTGTTTTTGTTTAAAGAAAGCCCTTTTTGATTTCCCCCACGCCTACCTTCGTTTCCATCCATCCCGAGATGTGACACTTCTTTGCCTCTTATTCACTATTACTGAGCCCACAGTCTCTGTCAGCTCCTTCTCTCTCATCTGAATTCTCCGCTGAAATCCCCTCTGTATCCCCCACATGGACTGTCTACATGGACCGTATCCTTCAAAGGATGCAGCCCCCAAATTTGGGCACGTCCCTTGTATAGATTATGAGGTCCCATTTACAATTATTCTGGCAATGTGTTCTATCCACAGATGGAAATTTGTGTAATATAATTCTGCCTGACTGCATTTAAAGAAGTACTGTAATTATTGTTCACCTACTTGATGTTTAAGTAGTTGTCATGCCGTATGCAGGACGCATAGAGGAGACAGAGGGTCGACAGTCAAGGAATCCGGGATCAGGGATCACGGGGTTTAATCGACAGGAGCAGAGACAGGGCAAGCAAACAGACTTGACAATACAATGACCGGACTGGGGAAACAAATGGAAATGTGGACTAAATGCAATGGACTAATGACAACAATCAGAAACAGCTGGTAAACATGGGGATTCCACATGGGGTTAACAAGGGGGCGTGGCACATGGAATGATCGGACGATGGGGGCAGGACAGTAGTGATGGAATGCAGAAGTGACACTTATAGTTCGCTGACAATGTAATGTGACCTCTACTACTGTAATGTGACCACCATCAATAGTTTATTTCCCTCTTCTATTTCCCCTTGTTATTTCACTTTTTTACTTACTTTGTAGTGTGCTCAGCCTTTTTCTCTTCTTTTCCCAACACAGATAGCTTTAATACTTACTTACTCATAGTAATTTTGTGTTGTTAAATTTTGCCAGACAAAGTTTAGTCTCTTATAAATTGTCTACCAGGGAAAATCCTGTTATCATCTTTAATATTTTCATACCAGAACAACTATTTTAATAATAGCAAGATACTGCCTTGTTTGTTCAATAATGTATTCATGTGTCTGACCAACAATTAATTGCACAATCAATCACATTTTTACAAAAAGTTGTTACATTATTAAAGATTTCTTACTGGTATTCTGGGTGAATTTTCGTCTTTGACTTCTTTGCCCTTTTTTTCGGCTCCAGAGGCAAACGAATATCACAATGTTCACAGTGTCAGTAGTCTGACTGAATTCAGCTCAAACAGTAACTGGCAGACTGCCAAAGGTAGCTTAGCTGGGCATAATTATTCTCACATCAGTCCATAAGGCAGCTCCCAGTGACAGCCTAAACTAAAACCCACCAAGCTTGTCTTCTATTTGTCCCATCCTAAAAAGAACTCTGTGGGCGCCCTCTGGTGGCTTGTGGGCTGTTGCAAATATTGGTGGGAGATTGTTATTGAATTGTAGCAACGATGGAAACTTTCCCAACTGTCTGGAAGCTATAGATGGGAAATGTATTTTTCCAATCTTCCATTGTCCAATTTTGGTGAGCTTGTACAAACTATAGTCAAGTCAAGTTTATTTCTATAGCACATTTACAGCAGTTGTACCATTGCACCAAAGTGCTGTACAAGAATCATAAAAAAACAATGAAAAACAAACAAAACAGCAACAAAAAACAGAAATTGAAATAACTTTAAAAGTCTGGAAAGGCTATAGAGAACAGATAAGTTTTAAGCCTAGATCTAAAAGCAGAGGTAGTCGGAGCAAATTTAATATCACGTGGTAACTGACTCCTTAAACGAGACGCAAGAAATTGCAAAGGTTCTATCACCCTTCTGTTTAAGCATGTGCAGAATGGTGTTACCATGTGATCTCAAGGATCTAGGGGCTGGCTGGAGGTGAACAAGATCTGCTATATATGGAGGGGCCTGCCCATTAATAGCCTTAAAAACCATCAATAAAATCTTAAAATGTATTCTGAAATGAAGCGGGAGCCAGTGGAGTGAAGCTAGAACTGGTGTAATGTGTTCTCTCTTTTTAGTACCAGTCAGCAGTCGTGCTGCTGCATTCTGGACCAACTGTAGCCGTGATAAACGTGACTGTGGAAGACCAAAATAAAGAGCATTGCAGTAGTCAAGCCGTGATGTAATAAAAGTATGTATGACCTTCTCAAAATCATTAAGATTTAGAAAGCACTTAACTTTGGCTAAACGTCTTAATTGATAAAAGCTAGACTATAGCCTCAGTTTCCTAGCTGACAGGAGTGCCACTCATCTGGTTCACGGTTCAATATGAAATGAGAGAAATCAGAGATGCTGTTCTCCATACCTTGGTTATGATGAGTGGTTATTTGAGTTACTCTTGTCTTTCTATCAGCTTGAACCAATCTGGTCATTTTTCTCTGACCTCTGCCATCATCAAGGCATTTTTACCCAGAGAACCGCCGCTCAGTGGATGTTTTTTTCTGTTCCAGCTTATTTATTATAAACCCAAAAGATTGTGTGTGATAATCCCAGTAGATCGGCAGTTTCTGAAATGCTCATACCAGCCCATCTGGCACCAATAACCATGCCACATTCAGTCACTTAAATTACCTTTCTTCCCTATTCAGGCATTTTATGTGTACATTAACTGAAGCTACAGATCTGTATCTGCAAGATTTAATATATCGTGCAGCTGACAAACACTTTAAAAGTTTGGGGTCACTTAGAAATTTCCCATGGAATAGCCTTCCTTTCTCAGAACAAGAATAGACTGATGGGTTTCAGAAGAAAGTTCTTTGTTTATGGCCATTTAGACTGTTAAATCGAAGCCACGAATTGCTGATGCTCCAGATACTCTAAAGAAGGCCAGTTTTATTGCTCCTTTCATCGGCACAAAAGTTTTCAGCTGTGCTAACATAATTAACATAATGATCAAATTTGCCCTTTAAAGTGATAGACCTGGATTAGCAAACACAACATGCCGTCAGAACACAGGGCTGATGGTTGTTGATAATGGGCCTCTGTACGCCAATGTAGATATGGCATTAAAAATCAGCTACAGTAGTCATTTACAACATTAACAATGTCTACGCTGTATTTCTGATGAACATATTGTTATTTTATTGGACAAGGAATTGCTTTTCTTTCAGAATAAGGAAATTTATAAGTGACCCAAAACTTTTGAACAGTAGTGTATGATTGGATGATTAGATATTTGGTTCAGCAAGCCGTTGAACGGGTGCACCTTATATTAAATATAAATTATTTCCTGTTCATATATTTGTTCATATATTATGTCTGCTATCTTTCAGATGTATGCTGCATATACAATTTCATTGCAATTTCTATGAGTATAATGACAATAAAGGCCTTCTGCTCTGTTAAAGGGATGGGATTTTCTGTTGCTAGACCTTTCCTGCCAGTGTCTGTCAGTGCAGCCACTCCCTTTAAGAAATGTGTACACAAAAGAGTATTGTTTGTTTCATTAAGGCACTGCTGACATTCTGTCACAGCCTGCTGTAGGGGGTGGCCCTCCCACCACTGCCAGACACCTAACAGAGTCCCATCCAGGAAGTCTGAACTTGACACATGTAAATGCCACATAACGTAGTGCAGGACCTGTGAAGATATTTTTCATCCATCCAAGAGTTTCTGGGGTTAATTTAACACAGCTAAAGTGAACTTGCTTCCTCAACCCATCTGACCATCTCTTAACCTTTGTGCCATGGGTGCTTAAAAGAAATCAAAGGCCCAGATTATGTGAGTGAGGTCCATCGTCTCTGCTTCTGTGTTGTATGGATCAGATGGGCAGATAAATCCAGTCTTGCCCCTCATTTAATTTTGCCTACTGTGCGGAAGATCTCACCTTATGCCCCTAACAACAATCGACGGGATTGTACTTTAGCAGTCACCTGTCCTTAGTGACGTACAAGTGAGGATCAGAGAGCAGAGTCAGCAGCATCCCTGTATTAGCTGGGGCTAGTGAGTTTGCTCGAAGGCCCAATAGTGATAGAAAATGTATCTAAAAGCTCTTCCTAGCTTTTTTGAGAGGGGGGGGGGGGCAGAGGGCCAGTCAATGTGCAGTGTCCCTGGAGCTGAGCTGGTACTCAAAGGCCCACAGACATGTGGCTATTCTGCCAAGGTTGGGACTCAAACTAGTGAACTTCCGATCACAAGCACAGAAACTTACCCCACTGAGCCACTCACCACTGTTCTATGGTTACACACTGGAGGAAACTCCCTTATATGGATATGAAGCCACACATCTCCTGCAACAATATTATACAATGTGTATAGACACTGTGGTCTGTGAGGTTTAGTCTAGTATTTAAGTGCTGAGTTCTCCAGTTCGGTTATTGCTATCTGTCTGTGTCCATGTTCCTTTGTTTTTGCTTTAATAAAGTCCCCTGTGAGGGCATCACCAGTTACAAAGCCTGCATTTGGGTCATGACTTTCCTGTGCATGTGACAGTGGCCAGTCTTCACTGATTGCACATTTCATCAGTTATAGCAGAGTGTAAAGGCTGATTAAGCATAGTGATAGCACAGCTGTACATAAAATATTGCAATTGACACAACATAATGGAAGATATATCAGTGTTCAAAAAAGGTCAAATTGTTGGTGCGCGTCTCAATGGCGCATCTGTGACCAGCAAATCTTTGTGGAGTGAGTGATGGTGTCCAGGGTAATCTCGGCGTACCACCACAAAGGAAGGACCACATCCAAGAGGAGTAACTGTGGATGCTAGAGGAAGCTGTCTGAAAGGGATGTCCGAGTACCAACTAGGGTTGTATCCAAAAAACATAAAACCACAGCTGGAAATAAATGCGTACCTCGACATTCCCGTTTCCACCAAAACTGTTGATCAGGAGCACCACAGGGTCGATATTCATGATCAGGCTGCTATAGCCAAACCTTAAGTCACTCATGCCAATGACAAATGTTGGTTTCAATGGTGCCAGCAAATCATGGCTTGAGTCCATCTTCTCTGGCTTTCCCACATCCAGGAGAGTTACGATGTGGAGAAGGCCCAAAAAGGTTTTACCACCAGGAGTGCTGCATACTCAAAGTGCAGCAGGGGGTGAATCAGTCATGGTTTGGGCTGCAATATCATGGCATTCATCAGGCCCACTACTTTGTCCAGATGGGCATTTCACTGCCAAGGACTACCAACCCATTCTGGAGGACCATGTACACCCAATGGTTCAAGCATTGTACCCTAAAGGTCGTACCGTGTATCAGGACGATAAC
>JAODKE010000047.1:16426471-16448182 GCA_026779605.1 Mormyrus hasselquistii | reverse complement strand
AACTGTCATTCCCAAGATGACTTTATGCTGTATTGGCCACAAATGGACGCCCTACACCATACTAATAAATTATTGTGATCTAAAACCAGGTGTTTTGGTTTCATTGTCCAGCCCATGTGTGTGTGTGTGTGTGTGTGTGCGTGCGTGTAGTACCCATCACAGGATTTAAACACACAACCTTCTGGAGAAACAAGCAAGGCCCTAACAGACTGAGCTGCGTGTAGTCCCCCCCAACTATTAGGGGTAAAGTATTCAGCTGGTGTCTCACAGATTCTCTGGAGCCACTACTAAAACCTATTGCATCGCTTGCATTAATGAGGAGGTTGTCCAAATGTGGACAGAAATCCTACCTGGTCTTTTTAGTTTATAGTTTAGTTTAGTTTATAGTTTTCCACCAAAATGCAATGAACCCTAGTCTACTGTGAATTTGAGATTTTCTATGCAAATTGGTGTTGGATCCCTGAGCCCACTCCATTCATAAATCCTTATTTAAATATCAGAGGATTCCTAGTCTGCTCACAGGGACTGCAGAATTTTTTTTTTTATATAATTTGTATATATCACTCATATAATTAATGGTCTTATTTACTGCACACAGAAAAAACACCAAACAACTTTAAAAATAACCAGATGATTTTTGAATGTTATAAAAGCAACAAACAACATTAATTAAAAATTCTAGCTCCGATGAGCACCACAGGAGATGACAGTGTTATTGTATTCATCATGTCAAAGAAGAAACATTCGAGCGCAGGTTTGCTTTGATCAGCGGCCTCCATCTGCGTTTTTATTAAGTTCATTGTCAGAACCTCCACTTATCAGAGTCCTTCATCTGGTCTCCATGGCAGCAACACCAGGGGCTTCAAGAGGGGAAGGGCCGCAGGGATTGCTGCAATAATATTTTGGAAACCCAAGGTGCAATGCAGTCGGCTCTGGTTCACAAGCACACAGCCTGCTTTGTACAAAGATGAGGAGGAAGTAGTTATGTTAAAATAATTCATAGAAATAATGTCACAACCAAGTATGAAACTAACCTCACAGACAGGTCTTACCGGAGTACAAGTATTCCCTTTCATTTTAGATGCTTCTATTGATTATTTGTTTATTAAATTAATTGTCTTTTTATTTGTTATACACTACACTAACAGGAAATAGAAAGTGGGTTAAAATGAAATGTTCTCGTAAGTTTAATTTGCCATAGGGTTGTGTTACTACACTTAATATGCCATTGACATGATCACACTACTAACTCTTTGTCTTAATAAATGTGTAATATTGAGACGTATACTACCTTTTAAAGTCGTAATTTACAATATTCCACCACAGGGATGTTTCTAACTATTGACACGTTCAAGGGCTAAGTCAAGTTTACCTGGGGTTTGGTCATGTTGATGTACTAATATTTGACATTTATTTTTTATTGTCTGTGTGCCCTACGCGAATATAAGAACTAAAACTTAAAAAAAAAAAAAATGACAAACAATCGTTGTTTTACGTTATATTAAAATAGCACCGTTTTTTAAATAAGTCGAGTTCAATACTTCAAAATATGCCTATTTTCACTTTTCGTGTGGTTGTTTAAACGTGGGCGTAAGTATTGTCACTATGCTGCTCCAGTGTGTTTCCTTTCTTTAGTATGCTGCCTTAAACATTTACGACTTTAACTATAACCCGATACTTCCGGCATTTTGGTGACATTTTCATATGGCGTTAACAATGGTCGATCAGCAACCAGTAAATGAGTATGAGGGTTATGAGTGTTTCTGTTTTGGGGTGGCTAATCCTTACGCTTTCTGATTCTCACGCTGACGCAACATCAGAAGCGTTGGGGTAGTTCGCAAACCCTACGGTCGGTTTACAAGGTGAGAAATCTGTTACATAGCCTAAATGTAAATTTACACCGTGAATTGTAGCAGTCTTGCTTAATGCATATACTGTTTGGGCCATTGTGTGACACTAGTTTAATAGATTCATGTAATAAAGTCAAGGTGCAGTGATACCCTACTTCTTTATTAGAGTTCAATGCAATGCAATTTTATGTAATTGGATCCTGAATAAGGAAGCACAAATTGTTTTCCTGTTATTAAATAGGGCCTTACTACACCTCGTGGGGATCATCAATTTATCATTCAAAAGCTATTTTTATAACTCTGATCATTATCATCAAGGGAAAATGCAACGTCATGCTAGACAATCATATACACACCCGACCGCACATTGGGCTACTGTACAGCGGATGGGGAGGGCGGCTTCACAATGAGGCGGGTCTCAGTATAACATCGCGATAATTGAGAGTATATATATGTATGAAGCTGTGGACTTGGTTTTCATTCATCTACTTTTCTTCAATCGGCTGTTGTAGAGTATTGGAATCACAGTAGGTGAGAACCGCATACTACTACGTTTGCTGTTATATATACCGTTGCCCGTTGATCTTTTATTATGTATTTCATTCATTAGTGTGGCACACGATTATCAACCTCAAACCAACCAATTATTTCTGCCATTGCACGATTTTTATTCTGTGAATCTACACATACTTTTGTGTGTCGTAGTATGCTTCTTCGTTTTTTGAGTAAAACAACTACAGATAGTTGCAGATCATTAAGAGTATAATATTTATAATTGTAAACGTATACAGTTTAACTTGAAAACAGAAACCCTGTCACCTATCTGCACGCGTTTAGACTTCTGAAGAGAAGTGGTGGAAGAGAAACAGGAACCTGTTGTCAATTGCGTGTTGTTCTCCATCATTTCCTATTTTGCATATTTTAAGAAAGACCGGATCTTGTCCTTCTACTCCGATCAACAAGTGTGTCTGCGTGTCTTCTGTAAAATATGTATTTAACATTAAACTCCGACGTGCTAGCTGGTGACTAACAGGTTCTCTAGAATCAGCGTCTTTCAGGTGACATTATACACTAAGATTCAGCGAAAGTTTTGCGTTTGTGTGTATAACCTGTGTTTTGATTGAAGAATGGCAGAAAATAGAGAATACACCACTATAACACATTATACAGTGCAAAAAAACGAGATTCGTGACTAGATGTATCAGTACGGTTTTCTTTTCTTTTTGTATATTAAATCCCGATTTCCGTATAAAATGGCAACAAGAAACCTTAGCAGATGGCGGTGAGGCTTGTCACGTTATCCAGCCGTACAAAGTGATATTTCTTACTTTGCTCCAAATGAAAATAAGGTTTTGTTGTACTTTATAACTTTATATTTTACTGTTTTTTTAATGTGGTATTCTCTATCCACAGTCAATCTGAAGATGGCAGCAGGGAAAGCTCACATCGGGAAGCTCGCTCCTGATTTCAAGGCAACAGCGGTGATGCCCGACGGCCAATTCAAAGAAATCAAGCTGTCTGATTATAGAGGTATGAGAGGATTTGCAATAATTTGGGGCTTTACTTGTCTCCATCTGAAACATTTAAATCGGAAATGCAGTCTTGCATTGTGCTGCGGTGCAATCCCGTTAAAAAGACTGAGATCTCGAGCATAAAGTTTAAGTATCCGTTTCTTCCTTAGGAAAGTATGTCGTTTTCTTCTTCTACCCGCTGGATTTTACTTTTGTGTGCCCGACCGAGATCATCGCCTTCAGCGATGCCGCAGAAGAATTTAGGAAAATCAACTGCGAAGTTATCGGTGCCTCCGTGGACTCGCACTTCTGTCATTTCGCATGGTATGATCGCGCCCATTTTTGAGATTTTTCCCGTTTCCACTTGTTGATGACAGAAGTAACACTAAAATATGCAAAGATTCAAGAGAACTGTAACATAAGGACAAAATGGTTTACTTCCGCAGTAATATATAAATTCATTAGGATCAAGAATTTTCAAATTGTCATTGTGCAGGTGTGTTTACGTAGTACAAGGAAACTGAGTGCCAATTTCCAGACACACACATAATATACATATCTGATAAGAAGAGTAATAAAGTAAATGAATTAAGTAAATACAAACACAATAGTTACACAAAAGTCCATAAACTCCTATTCAAGTTAAGCAAGGTGGGAGTCAGGATATTGCAGTTGGATGCTAGATAAAACAGGATTTGAAAAAAATTATCCTTACTTATTACTGTTGTGATACTGTTGCTGTTTTATGGGCTGTAATGTTATGGATTAAATAAAGATGTTGGCGTGTGTTTGGTGTTTTCTGCTGGAAAGCATGTTTTATAATTCACTGTGTTCCTCGGCAGGATTAACACACCACGCAAGCAGGGAGGTCTTGGCCACATGAAGATCCCTCTGGTTGCCGACACCCTGAGATCCATTTCACAGGACTATGGTGTGCTGAAGGAGGATGAGGGAATTGCCTACAGGTTAGGTTCACAGGGCGTTATGCTCTGAGCGAGAGCGCTAGGCTTCGCAATGTTCTAGTGGAACTACAATGTATCATGTGACCCTTTGTGACCCTGTGCTGTCACGTGACCCTGTGTTGCAATACTGAAATGCATGTAACTGTTTATGACTAGCAGCAGAGGCCTAAAAATTAAATTAAACCATAATATTATTAGCTGAAGGGCATATATGGAGGAATATAATGATTCTGAGCTAATATGCTTAGATAAGGGACACGTATAAAAACATAGGTAACCCAGTAAAACATTTGGTCATCCCTTCTGAACCTTGTTCACATTTCCCATTTATAACTGCTGCTGAAATGCCATAATAGCCTTTTGTGGACTTAATACTGTATCATCCTATCTTATCTGATTCTGTTTATTTGTTGGCCTTTCACATGTCAGGGGTCTTTTCATTATTGACGATAAGGGGATCCTGAGGCAGATCACCATCAACGACCTTCCTGTCGGCCGCTCTATTGATGAGACGCTGCGTCTGGTGCAGGCCTTTCAATTCACAGACAAGCATGGAGAAGGTACTGGGTTCAAAGATGACATTACTGCAAGAATTCCTTTTACAAAGTCATTTTTTCTTTGAACAGAGATGACAGCTGTTGTCTTTCACTAGGAAATGTCTAGCATTAGAAATTAAGCTCTCCACTCGAAACCCAGGAAGGATCAAATTACTGAATTTTAGATTTCCTTGTTGAGTATCTGAAGGACATACATGCTGAGATATTGATTGGTTAAAAGTCACTGAATTATATTCATCCAGAAGGGAAAACAAGTTGTGTTAAGTTTTGTGTTGTCTCAGACTGCAGCTCAAAGATTACAGATTAATAATCATATCTAAATTCCAGTGTGTCCTGCGGGCTGGAAACCAGGAAGTGACACCATTAAGCCCGATGTCCAGAAGAGCAAAGACTTTTTCTCCAAGCAGTAAGAACTGGACTCGAATCTGCATCATATTGTATTGAATTTGACACTATTTGATACTCTGTTGAGGGAAAATACAGTGAATTTTGTCATTCTAGGTTAATTGTGTAAATGCCCTGTAACTGTTCCTACAGTGAAGACATTAGTTCAACTTTTCATGCCTGCCATAAGTATTATTTTAACATACAATGGCCGGTTCTTGGTGATCTCACATTGTAGAGTTGTTTCAGGTATTATCAGACTGTCAATTAAAGCTGGTTTCTGTCCTTCAGTATAAATACAAGTAAAACCTCAGCACTTTGTGAAAGGGTAGGGAACTTTTCTCCATGAGCTTCTTAATAAATGGAACATTTTGCTGTAACATTTTGTCCGTTCATCTAATACTTATCCTGAAGGGGGGGGCACCCTTTGATCAGCTGGCTGGTGTGAGATTTTCAATTCTAGACACATCTGCACACAGATTTACATGTATGTAACAGTTTTATTACCTTGTAAATAGTATGGAGGATTTGCAGACTATCCCAATGCTTCTCATTTAGCTAATCTTAAGTTTATAATGGAATTATACAGACTTGCCATAAGATTTCTTGCGTGAGACTCAGAAATTTAATGCAATCACACCAGTGGTGGCTCTTGGTCAAAATTTTTGGTGAAACATACCACCCTCCATCCCCAGTGCGCACCGCAAAACAAACTCTGCACCTTGCCTTGCACCCCCGGAACACTTTGATTCTCATTCATGAGGCTTTACAGACAGCGAGGTTGAATGTACAAGACACAGGATTACATTGACTACATTTTTATATTACACACACACACACACATACAAGCCAACACATGATACGATATGGGGTTTGTTTTGGTTGTTGTTTTTGTTCTTTTTTTTGATGCTTGCATACTTTTGTTAAACATGAAGCTGACAAAGCCATACTATGGAAGTAAATCTGTGTCGTCACATTTTGAATTTTATATGCCACTGAAATTCTAACATTGAATATTTATGTATTGTAAATATGCATCGGAAATTCCGTGGTCCGAATTCACATGCAAAAATTCGAGTAAGGCCTACATCCGGGATACCAAGGCTAAGCAATCGAATCTGGCTGTGAATTCGGACCATCGAATTTCCGATGCATATTTCCAATGCATAAAAATTCAATGTTAGAATTTCTGTGGCATATAAAATTCAAATTGTGTTGACAGACTTACTTCCATACATACAACAATCACAAGGACACACACATTAACCCGAATATTACAAAACAATACAGAGCCTATACTATACTATTATTACAGAAAAAGATTCACCCTACCATTTTCTTTTGCTGCCTGAAAAAGGAACTGAAAAAGACTGAAAAGAATCCTGGAAAGATGCAATCAACGATGTTATTCTGTTCATCTCCCAAAATGTTGGTGAGTGGGTCCATCTCGCAGAGAAGTTAGCTAGCAGCTATATGAAAATACAGTAAAACGTCGGATTGTGAGCATATGTGTATGTGTCTGTCGCACAGATACATACAGTAAAGTTCTGTATTTCTTTTCAATGTTAAAGAAAGTTTCATATAAACTAAATGTATAGCGAGTGCTCCGGATTATGAAAAGCTGTATTTTGTTCAGGCAAATGAGACTGAGGCATTTCTTTGTATCATTTGAAGGAAGTAAACAACCCACACAGTTAACATAAAGTGTAAATGCAGGCGCAATGAGGCACCGTAACGCTTTCTTAAATGATCCTAATGCGTAAATTCCCACCTTTGTCTTACAGTAGGGTGCCGAACATAAAGTCAAAGAAACTGTTATTTAGATATACTCAAAAAATACAAACGACTGTGACGCAGATGATATGCAATGTGAAGTTCTCCAGTCTGTTCTCCCTTTTACCCAAGCTCAGTGGGTATAAAAACTCCTGTGTTTAGATGATAGAAATTAACTTTGTCCTTAGCCTGATATATTGCTAATGAAGGTTTCCATATATGACAAACCACAAGATGCCACTGCCAGAGCAAGTCTGTTGAAATGAACTTAATTTAGAATGCAACTAGCCTTAGGAGGCTAGCGAGTTGAAATTCTAGAGCACAGTACTGCTGTTTGCTAATCGTCCTGAACTGATGTTCGGTAAGCAATATATGCCTATTTTACTGCATATACTAATAGGCAATTTGCGCCGATCAACAACCAGTTTCTTTCCTTGGAATAATGCGAAGGATGGGGAGAGGCTGTATTTAAAAGTCTGTAAGCCTAGCAATGAACGTTCTTAAAATGGCGTTTTATTAAGTATTTTAAATACACGGAATACAATCCCTCAATCTATTTTGTTTCAAATTACATCTGATTTTTTCCGTCCAGCAAAATACAAATTACAAAATGCTCAAAAGGAAATGAATACGCATTTTTAATGCATTTAACTGAAATATTTCCCATTCTCAGAACACAGAACATGCCACTTCTTGACAGTATCGTCATTCAGGTTCTTTCCATCGATGGACCTTAGCCAATATTTCTGTAGCCTTCCGGCAGCTCTTCGGTCTCTTTGCCTTGATTTGTACAATCCGAAGGTAAACAGAACAGACTTATATTTGGGGATTTCTTGCTGCTGTTGTCACTCGCACCCTGGAAAAATGGCCGCCACCTCGTTTTCATTTATGCGTACCGTGGACAATGACGTCAGCTTAATATATACGACCCATTACTAGAGCTGGGCAATTCATGACTCACCCTGGTGAATAACCCGGATCCATTAAATAATTCATGAGTCATGAATCTGAGGTATCCATTAACCCGAATCCATCGAGTCCTAACTACCCCATGACTAAACTATAAACCTCTTATAATCATTTCAAACTCATTACAAGATCAATACAGCTATAGTAGCAAGTATATCTGCTAAAACTTCATACACACCAGGATCACACATAGCCATGAGTGAATTAGCTCCCACTACAGCCAGAATCATGCAGCCGGTTCGGAACCACGCACCCGGATCGCACACAGCCATGAGTGAATCCGGCGGTTAGCTCCCTCTATAGCCAGAATCATGCAGCGGGTTCTGAACCGCTCACCCGAGCGGGTTAGCGCACTCGGATCGCACGTTTGTTTATCCCGACGAATTCCGAGGTGCGACACCCGACAAATTGCGCGATCAAGCTACACATCTCGGAACAAACATGGCTGCCTCCACAAACACGATGTTTTGTTGTTGTCTGAGCACAAAATTTCATGGAAATTAGACATTTACCACTTCACATGAAAGACCGTGTGCGATTCTATTTAATAAAATAAACATTCTGAAGTATTTATGAAATAGAGAAGCCCGACAAATCGTCTCAGACAGGAGGAGCAGCCTCAGCACTTCAAAAGTGCAACAGCTGGTATTTTAAATGCTAACCTATAAAACAAATTCCATAGTATGTATATAGTTATTTATTTCCCTACAATACTTATATATTGACTATAGACGTGTTATTCTTAGTTTTCAGTTGCACGTTACTTGTTTACTCCAATTTGTGTTTTTATATTTAACATTTAATTTTTAGCCTTTATGCTCAGCAATTTGCACATTTTGCATTTTTCTTCCATTTGCTGCTGTTCTTATATTTAACTCATTTCTTACAGTAGGTTAAAAGTAATTAGCACATTTGTTATGTTAAAACTAATTTGCACCTTTTGCATATACGTTATTCTAGAATTCTATTCTTGGCCAACTTCTGATTTGCACAGTTAGCTGATTTTCTCCATTTGGTTAGTGTTTTTATATTTAACATTTTATTCTTTGCCTTTTGGCTATAAGCAATTTAACATTTAACATTTTTCTTGCATTTGCAGCTTTTATTTGACATTTCATTCTTAGGCAATGTTCTAAGTAATCTGCACATTTTGCATTTTTGTTCCATTTGTTGTCATGTATGATTCCTTTTTTCGAAAATAAATATTTGCCACTCTGGTAGCCTTGTCTTTGTCATTGATTTTGAGGTGCATTCATTCTCATCACAAGTCACGTATACTCTCTTCTATGAAAAACAAACGTTTCGGCTGGCGATTTGGCAATACTGACTCAAGTGAGTCGCACACATGGATCAGTTTAGTGAGTGACTCAGGGGAGCCGAATCCTAAAAATGAACCGAATATTACAGCTCTACCCACTACACAAAGGAAACACAAGGTTGTCAGACGCTGAACTGTAGAATACACACACGGTGGGAGATTTACGGAAGCTAATTACAACACGAGGATCGGACAGGGTACACACGAGACACGGGTAAACACACGCGCGACAATAAGTAAATGTAACAAATAACACAACGGCTATTTATTTCCTTCTAAACCTCCACCGATCACCTCCTTCATCTTACCGCCTTACCTTTCAACTTTTTTCTTTATGGGGGCCATTGTTCCAGTACCGTTATTAAAGAAATGTCACTACACTCGGACACAAATAAAAAAATAAATGCGAATGTTAAGAGAAAATAACTATCGGCTCAGATCACGTGACGCTTGGCACACGAAACGTATACGTACTCGTATTGCAAGACCTCCCTTGTTTATCAAGTTATAGTTTATTAAAATGTTTTGCAAAACACTCGCAAACCGAAGTTTAACTGTAACAGGGGTCTGAGATGATTTACATTGACACTAATGGGGGGAAATATCAATCGGGATGAAGCTTGTTTCACTGAAATTCTGTTTCACCGCGGATGGAGGTGGCGCTGTTTCACGTTTTTGACCAGAGCCGTATACCGTTAAGGAAATACACCTTTTTTATGAGCATTTTGTGGTTTCACACCAATAAAAAGTGATTGTCATGAAGATTATTTTTTCTTGGTGAAACACTGTTTCACCTGTCGTCTTATAGAAGCTGCCACTGAATCACACATACCCTGTCCGTTTCATAAACAATACTTATAGTAACTAACGTTAACCAGATTAATTTACGGAAACTCGGCTGGAGTGCTGCGCGCGGCGGGGGCATCGGCCGGGGTTACCTAACGGAAGCGAGTCTTTCTAACTCCGGTTAATCCGCTAAATAGCTAATTATAATTGGCTTTACTTCATTTAAACGCGGAAGTTTAAACGCCTGTCTAAATATTAACGACTTGATTAAAAAACAAACTTTATATTTGGCGCGGCAGTAAAAATGGCAACGGCTGGGAGGGTGCGAAAGTCGACGAAACGCGACGTTACAGTGGTATGCCCAAGGCGACTTATTTGCTCAAACATTTTAATTGATAAAGATTTTTATTTTATATTTGATAATCTACCAGCGCACTAGCTGGTTAGTTAACGAATGCCGTCACACGACATAGAGGGTTGGGTGTATCATAGGATAACAGTAAATTATTTTCCCTTTTGTTAATCAATAAAATATGTTTTTTCTTGTCACTGGAAAGCAGTGGACGGGTTTGTTTAGCAACGATCTCAAGACGCAGGAGCAGTCCCTGGTGTTTGTGAAGAGAATGATGGCGCTCGCCGTGTCCTCCATAACCTACCTCCGCGGTATATTTCCGGAGGATGCATACAGGTCTCGCTACCTGGAAGGTGATGTTTAATAAGTAAAAAAAAAAAAAAAAATACACACACATACAAATGTGACATTTAAAGCCCCCTTTCGCTTAATAATTCCAACCGGTACTAAAAAGTAAAATGACCTTAAAAACAATCAGTGCACTGTTTTTATACAAATAAAATGCAAGCTAGTCTAATTTTTATGTTTACTTTCCAGATTTATGTATTAAACTCATAAGAGAAGATAGCTCTTCGACCGCTGCTTCGAAAATCGTCAGATGGTGGGTCCTCATTTTCATTTAATTAGCTTCATTTTTGCTGGAAACTGGGTTTAAGATGAAAAGCTATAATCAGCTCTTTAATATCTTTTTAAGGATGATGGGGTGCTTTGATGCTTTAGAAAAAGGATACGTGAGTAGTCTTTTATGCAAAAAAGAAAAACATAAAAATTAAGAACATAAATAAAAAAGAAGAGAGGAAACCATTTTATCTTCCAACAGCTCCAGATCATACTAATTGGGGTAAGTACCAATGAAACAGGGACTGTCCCGGAGGTATGTAGGTATGTAAACTCTGTGTATGTAACAAGTCATACATTCCCTGTTACTCTCATAGAATTATATCTGAACTGGTTATCGGCATGTATTGTTCATATATTATTTATTGTCTGGAACTGGTAGCTTACAACATACACGACACGGCATCACATCACTGTCATTTTTATTCTTTATAGAATGTTTCTGTTACTCATGTTTTTGAATTACAGGTGTATACAGCTCCAGGTGACCCAAATGTAAGTTTGCTACCAAAATAATTTAAATATTAGTATTTATAGTAGGACACACACACACATAACAGAATCTTCTTTCTTTTACTTATATAATTTTAGGTAAGTTATCTCATTTTAATTTGTAGGGAAAAAACCTAAAGTAACAAATTTATATTTATAAGGTGGAATAAAGGATATATTTTTACCCTCAGCATATCATAGAGTCATACCAGTTTAAATTCAGATACACAGCAAAAGGACCGCAGATGGATATTCTCAGGTAACTGCTATTAATAACCTCTGTATTCAGAGTTGCTGTGTTAAAGCAGAAACATATCCCGTTAAAGATTTTTATTACTAATATCGTATTTTCAGAGATGAAAGTGTTGAGAAGCAGATTACAATAGCAGACACTAAGCAGGCCTCCATGGTCCTCATCCGGAAGCTGTTTCTTCTCATGCAGAACCTGGACATCCTCCCTAATGATGTCTTTCTTACAATGAAATTGTACTATTATGATGATGGTAAAGTTTTTTGAATCAGCATTTGTCTTTTAGTACTGTGCTTTTTATTTGTAAGTGTAATGAGCTATGCCTTTTGATCAGATGTGTTGGTAAATTTGTAAAACTGGCTTTTGCTCTATGCAGCATGTTAATTAGTATGTAACATGACTCCCACTAGTGACTCCCCCAAATTACGAGCCACCTGGGTTCAGGGAAGGTTTGTGCGACAATCTATGGTTTGAGGGAACAGCAGTCCACTTCAGAGTGGGAGATGTGCAGACTCCCTTCCACAGCATGAAGGTTCAGGTTGCTGTGGAGCAAGGTCGAGTGGAGAGTCTGCAGAAATGGAACTGCCATGAGACAACCCAGAGCTTACAAATGGCTTTCTGTAGTACAGTAAGAAAATGCCCTTCTTGAATTTACAGGACTTGCTATATGGGAGAAGTGAATTGGCATAAAGCCTGCAAAATGTAATAACAAATTATAAAAAATTTGCAACATGATAAAACTGAAATTGCTGTGTTTCAATTTGTGGCTTCATTTGCAAACATTTACATGTTTGCTTGAGTGGTTCATTTGCATTATACCAGGGTCCTGGGGGATGTGACGAAAAAGGCGAAGCCTCTGATGATGGTAAAATTCATCCATAAATTTTGAAAATTGTGCCAGAAACACTTAATCACTACTAACTATTATCTCTATAGAAATATTGAATGTATTTTGGTCTGTTTTGCATTTGCATGGTCTGCAGATTTCAAGAAACCCAGCAAAGCCAAGAGAAAGGTATGTTGTAAGTTTAACCATTAGATCGGGCAGTTTGCAATTGCCTAAAAACCTAGGCATTATTTTAACTTCTGTTTTATTGTGTTTTCACAAAAGTACTCAATTTGTAAATTACTACCTATACATTTACAACAGCACTTTTCATCTATATCTATTGTTTTCTGATGTACAATGTTGGTTACTGTAGGTTCTCATTTAAAAACACCATTAATAATAAAAATGTATGTAAAAAATAGAAAATCTTCCTTTAATGTTTTAAATATATGTATACTTTTGTTACATAGAAGAAATCCATGTCCAAGAAGCTTGCTAGGAAGAAAGTGAAAATGGACCGAACACAGTAGTTAAAAATACATTAGACTATGTTTAACAAAAAGGGGAAAGACTCATCTTTAAGGAGGAATGTTCTGCTTTTCTTTTAGACACAGCTAAACTGATATGAAACAAATGCAGGTTCAATAGTATAAAACTGCTTCATGAGCTAAAAGGTATGTGCAAGATTTAGAGTTGGCTTAGACTTAAACTGCACTAGATTGCAAACTGTTTGTTGTTTTGTCATTTTTGATTTTTCCCATTTATGTTAGAAGTCACTAGAGTGTACAAAATTGAGAATGACTCAACACACAATCGATCGAGAATGTAAAAAGTAATATTTTACAAATGTGTTCCATTTTATGCAAAGGATTGCAATAAACAATGTTTTAATTTAAATAAATTTTATTTTTAGATTGTACAGGTGTGTTTTATTATTATCTGTGGCAAATCTGTGGGTGTAATCTGTCACATGATGCAAAAATTGCCTGATTTTTTTAAATTGATTTTACTCATGTTTCGCTAGATGGCAGTCAAGCACAAGGTATTACAGCTCTCAGGAGAGTCAGGTAGAAAAGCAGCTGCCAGGCAGATGGTCTTTTTTACAGGAGCATTTGTCAAGGTGCAGGGGCAGGTGATGGATTGTCAGTTTGATGGGCACTGCTGGCTTAGGCTCGTGTGCCAGTAATACTATTAAGGCTATTAAATAATAAATAATAATACATTTTATTTTCAGCGCCTTGCAAAACACCCAAGGTCACTTAACACAGCAAATTACAAATACATGAATAAAAGACATAATAAAATTTACATACACAAGATTACCCTCATAAAATGCACAAAAATATCAAATAAAGATTAAACTGCAAATGCCAGCCTGAACAAGTGAGTTTTTGAACGTGATTTAAACATGCTAATAGAATCGATCTTACGAATGTCCGATGGAAGCGAGTTCCACAGATAGGCTGCAGAATAACTGAAAGCTCTACCACCCATTGTAGTAAGATGAGTATGTGGAACTGTAAGATGGAGAGATGAGGAGGATCTGAGGGAATGAGATGGTCGATTGATTTGAATAAGATCCGACAGATAAGATGGAGCGAGGTCATGGATAGCCTTAAAAGTCAGGAGCAGAATTTTAAAATGAATGCGATATGTAATGGGAAGCCAGTGGAGTTCCTAAAGAACAGGAGTAATATGACTAGTAGAAGGAGTTCTAGTAATGATCCTCCATAAAATTAAGGTCAGAAATGGACTGCTGACTGCAAATGGCAGCTCGTTGAACACATGTGACCAGGTTCTACAGACTTTTAGGGGCTGGGATGAGGTTTAAAACATTTTCTAATCAAAATGATTTAAGGGCTGTATTTTTTATGGAGTGCCAAAAAAAAGAATAAATCTGTAAAAGAATAAGAATATAAATGCTGAATAAGAAAGCAAAATACAGCTAATAAAAAAATAAGGAAAATAAATTTAAAATATAAGAAAAAGAAAATTGATGCTTTTCCTTATTGCTTTCACTTTTACCATGTTGCTTTTACTTTTGCCATAAGTGCTTTTAATTTGACGTTATTTACCGTAAAAAACTATTTGCCTTAATGAAAAGAGGTTGGACTTGACAGGGTTCAACTTTCCGAAGGACCAGTGGACCATGGGCATTTTTGTATGGCCAGCAGTCGGGTTTATGGACAACCTGTCTTGTAGAAACTTTTTAAGTTATCTGGCTAACTATCTAAACTTTATTTGTGGAGTAGCCCCTCATAAGGAAAACCGGGTGTAACCTGGCTAGGTAACACACTCTCCATCACCATCCCCACTTTGTTTTTAGAACACATGGCTCATCATCTTTACTTTACAGTTACAATAAATATAAATGAATGATGCTAAATATTTCATTGATAGATGTCAATAGAGCATGGATGTTGCCACCATTAAATCTTAGGGGGACGTGTCCTCACATCTCATAATTATTCATTTGGACCCTCCCTCATTTAACATAAAATTTTAGTTTTATGCCAGTATGTGTCCCCCCTCATTCAAAATGCTTCTGACGCCCCTGCAATACAGTATATAACTTGCGGTATGATTTTACCTAAATCCAACATAATTCACACAAAATGACAACCACAAATCCACTTTTTGGAGCTTGGATTCATGTTGTTACTGCAGATCCATTTTGCCATTTTGTTGCTTGATCCATTTGCCTCTTTTCTTTAGCTTTCAGCTATCTGTAATCAGATAGCTCCAATTTCTTGTTAAATCATTCTATACAATCAACCATATAAGAGCTCTTTCCTATTTTAGATGCGGTTTTGCAGCATTCAACCCGAACACTAATGCTGCCACAGTCTTTTTACCACTCAGTATGTTACCAGAGTGTATTTTGCCTGCTGTGATGTCACATGCAAAGCCCCCCGTTGACTACTCAGTCTGGGCAGGAATGCCCGCCCAAAGCCATTTGATTGACAGCTGTCCCTTAGAGGAAAAGCAAAAGCAATACAGTAAAATTAAAAGCAACACGATAAAAGTAAAAACAATAAGGTAAAATTAAAAGCAATACGGCAAAAGTATACACCATACGGTAAAAGTAAAAGCAATAAAGAAAAGCATTCATTTTCTTATCCTTTTAGTTTTTATTTGCACTTATTTTGCTTTCTTATTCAACATTTATTTTCTTATTCTTTTACAGATTTAATCTTGATTATGTCACTCATATGACTCTATGTATTGAGGGTTCACTTAAAAATAAAAGTCTAAAATACACATCTCTCACCACCTAGATCTTTTCTGTTGGTGAAAGGTGAAAACATTTTACTTAAAAATATTAATATTTACAGGTACAGTAGCCAAAGGCTGTTAGCATTGTAAGCTTAATTATGTCTCATAATGACCACACTTTCACAGATACCTATCTTGCTATTCTCAGTAACCACACCAATCTCTTACTTATTTGTATCTTATTTGTGGTATCACAGGAACTTGTGGTTTTGTCTCTGTTTGATAACCAAGTCTTCTCCTCAACAAAAAGACTTGTCATTGCAGCAATGCGGTATAAAGGCGCAGACAAACCACCAAAGTGAGCATAAATTGATCTGTAGGATTTCTAGTCCTTCACTCTGGATCAGTTTGTAACCAGCAACTCCATGAATGTTTCATTGCCTCAACTTGCCAACTGATTTCCTGACCACTGATCCAGATACACTGGTGCAAAACGTCACCTATCGACACTCAGAGTTGTCAATGATACTGCAGAGAGGGGAGTGGCACTGATCTAGGAATACAACAAGACAGTCACTAAGGATGAAAATGACTTGCAGTTTCTCTTGCAGGTCGTTCCTGATCATCGTCAGCTACATCCTACTACAAGGAAGACTGGACGTTAGAAACTGTGACACCTTAATATGTATTTAACAAAAAACCACAGTGCCTTGCTTATTGGATCTCTTAACTGTTCTAAATCAGAAAACAATGTGAGTACACAAATCTTCCCAAAACCTACCGTTTTTACACCCCCAAGCACGAAGTTGACTCACTATCCAAATAGCCGAATAAAACAGTGAAGAGCTGAGGTGAAGTGAATACAAGAAATTACTAGGGATTCAAACCTCCAGCCCAGCAAGTTGAAGCAAAATGGCTAACCACTATTTTAAAGTGGCGCATCAAGTAATGTAATTTATTAAACAAAAATTAATTTGCTTAATTATTCTGGAACAATTACTAAAACATATACTTTTAACACAAAATACATACTTAGTGATAAGCAAAATTAATGCGCTTTTTGCTAAGACAATTTTGATATCTCAGAAAAAAGTGTCGTCCGATATTTTAATTTTATGTAAATAATACCCAGACTGTACACATACGTCCCCGGGATGTTGGTTTACGATCTGAATGTCGTTAAATGATCACATAAAAAATATTAACAATATTTAAATTATTACATAAGTTATTTTGTGTCTCAGCGAGCACATTTTTCAGTCATTTTGCTTTAATCAGTTCAGCATAACTGGCCTGTTGTTACTGTTTCTATCATGTTGTAAATGTTTAAAACAGTTACATTTTCTGTGGTATATTGCTTTAAACGGTATGCGTGCATGCGAGTTAAGCAGAATAAATCTACCCTGTAGTCAATAAAAAACATAATCATCTTGTGGGTTACATATATTGCCTAATCGGGGAATGTCGAAGCAACGTGTGGTAGCGATGTCTGTACCAATAAGCAAACGAGCTCTTTGAGATGCTTTGCTGATGGGTTTTCAAACGTTGCGGAGACGTGCCCATGCGCACGTGCGGCAGTTTCGACACAGATGACACGCCGTTTTCGTAAAACTGTATTACTAAGCACTAACCGGATTAAAAAAAAACGTGGCTACACAAGTTACGTGTGTCAATATTGTAATACGGTTTTCCCCCGTCAAAAATTGTGCTTCGTATTTCCTTACTAAATTTACTACTGTAGCAATGGAATTAAATCAAAACCGGTCACTGTTATCCTAAAGAGGCTAAAGTAAACTATTACGGAGAAAGATCCTGAAGTTTAATAACAAACACAGAACATTTGTTAAGTAATCTGTATATTGTTTCACGCTAAACATATTGCCTCGTATCACTATTTACATAGTGCGTTTTATTTTTCTGCGACGTGTGTCTCAAATTAATTTCATGTTGCCCCAGAAAAAATAGTTCTTTACACCACTTTGGGGACAACTTTGGCATTAAAAAATAAAGGCACGATGGGAAGATGTATTTGCATTGCTGTGTAAATGGCCGTAATGTGAGGTCAAATTATCCTTGCTGGCTGAACACAATTAAGTATGGTGTACGCAGACATCCGGACCACATACAAAAACACGTTTCCGATACCGAGATGATGTATCTGTGTCTCAGTCGATGACTATCAGTTCTATGTTAGTTGGATTAATTCAGTCCACCTGACACAACGGCCCGGTTCCCCGTGGAACTGAGGTTTTGGGTCCGCTCGTCAGCGACCCGAACGCGTTGATTCCTATCCGGAGTGTACTTGAACCCCATCCAGTACTGGTAGGAGATCCGGCGCTGGGAAGGAGCGCAGACGTGCAAGTCCAGAGGAAGGAAGGCAGTCAGGAGAAGAGGAGGAGGAAGGGAGGAGGAGGAGGGCTGGTCGAGCACAACCGCCTGCCTTCAGCTCAGGTTTATCACTCAGCGAGCTGCAAGCATGGCCGGCGACAGCGAGACGCGCCTGGAGGAGCAGGGCAAAAACAGGAACGGGATCCGGCAGCCTTTCCTCATCGGCGTGGCCGGCGGTACTGCCAGCGGCAAGGTTGGCGACCTCGTCCTGTCCGTTCGTCCCGGTTTTTTTTTTTTTTTTTTTTTTTTATCAAAATGGTCGGCTGGATGGAGCCTGGCTGCCGTCCCGACACGCAGACGCTATCCGACCGCATGGCTCATGTCATGGTGAACAATATGACACCGCTGCTTCACACGCTGGCCGGATCACGTCGTACCGGCATTTTTATTACCTATAGCATTATTATGATAATAATAATTATTATTATTAGTTTAATTTACAACTATATATTTTAAATGCTAAAATGGGGTGTATATGGATACTTCGTTCCCACTTCGATCCCGTTGCACGTTGTTTCAATTTATGCCCAGCCTGGAACCCAGAACAAGCGCGTGCCTGCTCAGACAAAGCGGGCAGCGTTTAGTGTTAACCGGCTTAATGCAACAATCTAGTTTACCCGCCGAGTACAAGCGGCCTGTCGCCACTGCATGCGTGCGTGAACTGAGAGCGTGGGCTGTGGTTTTGCGGACGATCTGTGAGGAGCCTGCGGATGTGAAAATAAGCATCCGAAAGTCCTTCTTTTGTTTACTCTGTCTCAACCCCCAATCAGCGTGTTTTATTTTAACCCCAGCGCCATTTGGCCTCCGTCTGCAGGAGCCACACTCGCAAGCTCTCGGCGGGATTGGGTAAACCCGAACTCGTATGTGGAGCTGGCATCGTCCGGCTTAATTCCCACTGTGGCTTCCTCGGCGTTTTTAGGACAGCCGGGTCCACATGGTTACATGACCTAAACATGTACTTGACCTCAGGCCTCCAGCATGGTTTTTATTTACTGATGACGGTGATTATGATGGTTGCGGTTGATGACTAAACCCAACCTCACCTGGAAAACCGATGATGCCGGTATCTCGATTTCATTTGTCACCAGAGTTCAGAAGTCTTGCATCCCCGGTTGTTACCTCACCAGTAATACCGTAGGCTGCATATATTGCCATATCCAGAGAGTTTTACAAACACTCTTTCTTTTTTTTTTGTTTTAAATGCAGGATTATGTGTTTTGGGTAAATTCGGTTTGTTTTTGTTAGCCCCCCCCCCCCCCCCCCCCCCCCCGACAGGAACGTGGTGGGCCTGTCTGTTCTTTGTTGCCGAAGCTAATCCCCCCCCCACCCCATGTTAGCGAGGCCGACGCCAGAACCTAGCACTGGGAGAGGAACAGGCGTGCGGGTGGGAGCACGGCAAGCTGTCAGCAGGTCAGTGTCTAGCGATTATCCGTCCCGATCCATTCCCGATCTGTCCTGGTCCGGACGTGACCCCCGTTCTGTGACTGATATTGACTCAGCTCTCCAAACTCTGTATTTTATCAACTCACCAAGTCAACTGACTCCCCCTCCTAAATCCGTCCCCCAAACTTACACATATCTATAGTTACACAGCCGAACCAACTGTCCTACTGCTTTACCTTTAAGTAGCTTCTAAACATAGACATTTAATTAAGAATTTCTGGCTGAATAACAGTTTCCCAACATGCTACTACTGTAATCCAACTTCTGGTACCAAAATAAAATCCAACCCAGCTGCATATTTCTATGGCGACTCTGAGCACAAGTACTACGGTGTAACAGGGTGTAGGCGCCTTCTTTTCAAAGACAATCCCATGCTGCTGCAGATAAGGTTCACTCCATCTTTTAGACTGGACTTGCTGTCTGTTCAGATGAGGAAATGACCCAGCGATAAGCAGCCGACAGACTGCAGAAACGTGCCTAATGCAGAAGGCAGGCAGCCTGGCAGCGGCTGCGGTTCTGTTTAATAGGGTCATTAATCCTTTATCTATGCTTGTCCTCATATTCCTCAGATCTTGAAAGATCATGTAAATGTCATATACCCTTACTCAGAGGATCATTTGCTAGTCGAATACCTTCTGCACGACAAACTTACACTCAAGTCAAAAACTGAAAGGACATGTAAGCAACAAGAGTTCAATAAGAAATATAAAAGCCAATGAATATATTGATCTTTGCTACATGAGGTAACTCTCTCCTGTGTACAATTACAGGACCACCTTCCCAGAATTTGTCCAATTCTTTAAGCACTGCGCCACACGCTGGCCCCTCTCGGCCCCCTCGATGCCTCGTTCCCGGCCCTTCGCTCACCTTTCCTCCAGCGCAGCAGCTCTATCTCTAGCCGCTGCACGATGAGCTTCAGGCCACGATTCTTCTCCTTCTCCTTCTCGTACTTCCTCTTCCACTCTTCGGCCGTCAGCTCCTGGTTGACAGACACTGTGTTCTTGATGGTCTTGGCTCTACAAAGACGCAGAGACCTTCATCAGCGCTAAAACGAGCCTTTAGACACTAGATAAACTTTACTGCAAAGTGTAATTACCCCAAACCATTAAAGAAGTTACAGAGATCTGTAACACAAGACTAATGATGCTAGTTATAGATGGAACAGAAAGTACAGTCCCAGTTAAAGGTCTGGACACACCTGCTTTTAGTCCATTTGTCTGTATTGTAGCTGTTGTTCACCTTACAGCAAAAAATTCTAAAAAATTTTTGAGATTTCAGACCAGGGGTGGGAAACTTGTCCCATGGAGAGCCGGTGTGGGTGCAGGGTTTTGGGATGACCTCACCATCAGCCAATAATAAAGCAGCGGTTCTCAGCTCCAGTCCTGGGGACCCACTGTCATTGGCTGATTGAGAGGCCATGCACCCACACCGGCCCTCCATGGAAGAGGTTCCAAAATTGTGGACTCTTGGAATACTTCTCCAACAGTCCTGATGGAGCTTCCACAAAGCCTGTACACACGTTGGCTACCTTGCTCTACTCTTTGATCCAGCTCATCTTAAACTGGCTCAATACAGTTCAGGTCAAGGGAATGTGGGGGCAGGTCATTTACATTTTACATTTATAGCATTTGGCAGATGCCCTTAGCCAGAGCGACTTACAAAAGTGCTTTAAGACTCTGCTATGAATTTTTCCCGATACTAGCTCAGTTAAACCAAGGCTATGAATACCATCGATCTAACACTCTGTTGGGAAAGTACAGGTTTTTTTTTTCTTCCTTTTTGGAAAAGAGCTCAGAGTATAATACCAGAAGTGCTAATTCAAGTATTTCTGGAAAAGGTGTGTTTTAAGTCGTCGTTTGAAGACATGTAGGGGGAGTTCATTCCACTAACTTGGTGTCAGAACAGAGAAGAGCCGAGAGACGTGTCTTCCTTGTAACTTGAGGGGTGGTGGGACCAGTCGAGCAGTGCTGGAGGATCGGAGAGATCGTGGTGCAGTGCGGGGTGTGATGAGGT
>JAODKE010000047.1:16398608-16426371 GCA_026779605.1 Mormyrus hasselquistii | reverse complement strand
TTTTTTTTTGCCCCCCCCCCCCCCCCGAATAAATGTGTATGTATTGGCTTAAGTCATAATTAGTTTGCCTTTGCCCCCCAAACCCCCCCCCCAGTAAAGGCTCTGTTCCCCTATCCATTCATCTTTACCTATGGCCTTACTTTTTGTCTAATTTTACATTATTTGTAGGTTATTAAAATAACATTTAAAACTGAGATGTGTTTTATGCAGTGGGAAATAATATTTTTAAAAAGAAACACAAATTAAAATAATGACTCTTACAATAGTCGGAGGTAGTTTATTATGCACTTGGGTTCTTCATGTGTTACCAGATGGATAACGTTTTTTAACCACCAATGTACCACCTGTTCCCACAGCTGCGTCAGGCACTAGATTTAAATGGGCCATTTCCGTTGAGTAGTGAGAGAATGCTGAAACGATTGAGAAAAGCAACTACTTTTTATGTCCGTACTGTAGAATGTCTTTCTTTCCGAGGGGTGAATATAGATTGTATGTTAACTGTTTCAGTGGGGATTAAGGCAAGCCTAACAGGTCACAGGTGTACACTGGTGAATCCTGTTTTCTTTCTGCATGAATGCTCTTTCACATCGCTATGCTTCAATCACAAATTTTGTGCAGGGGGGAGGGTTTTGATAGAATTTCCCTGAGTTCAAAACAGGAAAGAGGCTCCAGTTAGAGAACAGCTGCACGTATAGTTGTTTGGATTATTCCGGCCGAATGCTCTTCTGTGTCGTCTTCCAGAGGCGTCGAGCGGAAGGTGTAGACTGTGGAGAGTCTGTAATCTACACTGGTTGGACAAATGCTATCTTTCCTGTCTTGGTAAAGTATGGTGGCCTTGGGCCAGTGTTAGTAAACAGATTCTGTTGCCTTCATTACAAAGCTCTTTGTTTTGACCCATGACTTTGAAGCCCAACCGTGCAGCAGATAAAACATTGAGAGATGTACTATTATTGTAGGTTATTAAGCTAACAAAACAGCTAAGATGGCATGTCTCTGCCATGAATGGGTACCGCTTGTGTTCTGGAGAGTCCCAGGTCCCAGTACTGTGTGATACTGGGGCTGTGTGATATAGGTATTGGTTATTCATATCAGTCTACCTCCCTGATGAGTCTGAGACGATTGCAGCGTTTTGAGTTCCGTAAGCTAGTTGTCTCATCTTTTTGACAGAGGAAATTGTCCAAAAGTAACATGGCTATGGGACTCCTGCTTTATGCACTGTGCTACCTGGAATGGACCTAAGCCAACCCCCTCTCCCCACACATCCATCTACTCAATTGATGGATAATATAGATGTGTGCCCACTAAAAATACAAGTTCTTAAAAGCGATTGGAGACCCAAATATTCAGTCCTTCAGGAACTGAATCTACGAGCCCTGTATTGACTTTTGCTGCTGATTGCTTACACATTCCTCTCTCTGTCCCCTCTTTCTCTGAGCCAGTTATTTAGCCTTGGGTTAACCATTCTCAGACAGCTTGTTTTTAGCTTGTATGATTCCATTACTTGAGCATAGAGAGTGACAAGAAAGCAGACAATAACGCGTGGAAGAATTTTCCCAGGCAGCCCACCGCGTCGTGTAATAGCACAAGCGAGTGTATGCTACGCTTCTGGCTTTTTGCCTCCGGTTCCTAGTCGGGCCTTGTCTCTCCGTCCCTCAGAGTCCAGCAGTTCCGTTGTCTGGCGTGAAAGTGCATGGGCGCCTGTAGGGCTACAACGATTAGTCGACGTACAAAAAAAATCATCGACGCGGATTTTGTATTGTCAACGCGTCAGAAACAGAACCTGCACCGCACTGTCTGACACACCGCGATTTTGAGTGTATCGTGAATGTAAACACATTTGGTTACACTTAAATACACTGAATATGAAATATTATCTCCACAAAAATGTAATGTTTTATGTAATCAGTAATAAGCAATTTTCATTACCAAAACACACTAGTAATTTAGGCGTTTAAGAAAGGAAGAGTCAAGAACACCACAGAAATGTCATTGGACATAACTTTATTGGTCATATTTAAAATAAAATATAAGTGGCAAGCAGAATACAGGCTTGGTGTACAATGAGTTTATACAAATTGTTCCAGACATGTGAAACGTTGGAAACTGTCCTTTAGTGATGTTTCTAAACTTAAAATATAATTGAGCATCACACAGAGACACCCTTATCCAGCATTGTGGCTTATAATCCATGCACACGAATACACATATACATGCACTGATAACCGTTTCATTACAGTTTTGCTGTTTACTTTTGTTTGTCAGAAGCATTCACTCTGTAACGCTAGTTTACCACAAATAGATTAATCCATTTCTGCTACCCTCCGTAGTGAGGCTAGCTCGCTAGCGTAGGTGAACCAATGTGAAAATACCAACTTTAGAAGGCAAAACACCATTAAAGGTGATATATTGTTGAAAGTGATCTCCTTCCGTCTCCCCACTGCGACCTAAGGCCACCCGACGCCTCTTCGTTACCTCCTCTACCTGCTGTCCATATCCTCTTTTCCAAGTAGGAAACCGAAAAAATCTTGTTGTACTCCACCTTTCTGCCATTTCTACCATGTGATTTAGTATGACAGCCTTTCACACAGCACAAGTGTCCCATCTTACCAAAGATAATGCCTCACGCAAATGCTGGCACTTGAGTTGTATACAACTAAAATGGCAATTTGACCTACGATACACTGCGGCTGTAGCGAGTGTGATGTCAACTTTCAAAGACCGATTATATGAACTGAATCTTTTATACATTGTTTTATTTTATTTGGATTGAAGCTTTATTTAGACTTTTGGACTTTGGTAACACTGGTGTGTCTTAATGTGCACTTTAGTTTGTATTGTTTAATGTATTCTTTTTTTATTGTGATGGTCGCACTAATATGAAAACATCTGATTATTCATATGTTTCACTGGTTGTTATTTTAGTCTGTCTTAATGCAGACACATCAGGGGAACATCCATAGATGGGCAAACGTGAGCAGATGAAGTAGGACATGTACTGGAGCCCAGAACAGGATGTGCAACCATAGGTCGCAGGCATCAAAACAGTCAGGCATGAAATAATCGTGACTAATCAACCAAAAATTTGAATGATTATTCGACTACCAAAATAATTATTAGTTGTAGCCCTAGGTGCCTGATGTGCCCCATCCGCCCACACCTTTTGGTCACCATTTAGCAGATGTTACATTTAGGCAGCCATCCGAGGCTCTGATTAATTCACTCGTCGTTTGTCCGTTGACTGACCGTGCACCTGGCCCTCGGGGCTGAACCTGTATTTTTGAAAGCAAGCAGAAGCTGGTTTAACCGGAAATGGATTTGGCTTAAAAAGCTAATTTTCCCTTCCAATTAAATAACTATATAATTTCACAGTTGGCGAGGAATTTTTCCTGCAATATATTGTGATTTTAAAAAAAATTATAGTATGTTTTACTCTTCTGCCATACAAAAAAGACAAAAATGCCTAAGGTGTTATGATCCCCAACCTGCTTATCTTCTTTCAGGCTCTGAAGACAGATTAAGATTGTAGTTGTTTATCTTCCGGTCCTGTGCTTCCTAATGATTCCATAATCTCCCTCTAGGTAACACAGGATAAGCTTAGCGGTGATAACTTGGCGATTTTGCTTTGACTGCTGTTGAGCTAAGGGCTAAAAGTACATCGCATCCAAATAAACGTGTAACATGCTTTTGGCGGTGCTTTTGGCGTAGGTAAACTCGAGATTGTAGCCAAGGCTCTTTATCCTCATTAAATCACTTTATTTTCTAATGCTTTTTGAGTATAGAAAACAGGTGGATGGTCATTTTCATTGCCGTAGTAAAGCTGGTTGTAGGATCTTCAATAAATCACAAAGTGCCATTTAGAAGTTTCTACCTCAGTCCTCACATGTATTTTATTAGGGATGTAATGATTCTCCAAATCCACGGTTCGTTTAAGACTTCGATTCTAGAGCCAAGGTTCGATTTATACCTGGTTTATTTAAATTTTTTTTGCTTTGGTTTTTTTTTTTTCTCGAACACTAAAGAGAACACAAAAAGAAACGTATTAGATCAAATTTACATAAGTAATGTAACCAGATTGTTCCCACGCCTCTTACTTAAATGTGCCCAGCTGCTCTGCAGTCTCAGGGATGTTATCCATCTTGAGGTAATCAAACTAGCCTAGCTTTTACCACAGGTGTGATCACTCAGTAGTGATTGGACTAGTGAAAAACAGTAAAATAGCCCTAGGTATGGTGTGTAATTTACAAAATGTGCTGCTTCCCCTAACTTCACATAGAATAATACATTTCATGATTTGCATGTGTAATAGTGTTAATTGAGCAATGCAAAATGAGTAATGAGTAACATTATGTAATGTAATTAATGTAATGAAAGTTCAACAGGCTGTCCCTGCTGCAGCAGGTTGGGTTTAGGGTCATATCGAGGCTCCCTCTTTCAGTACAGTGAATGTGAATATTTGAATCACAGTTATGATCTTGGTTTCTGAACCGTTAAGCCACAACTTAGGGTGCCAACCACGTTAGGTTCCTGACCCAGCAAGGTGTCCTCAAGCTTAATAATAATAATAATAATAATAACAATAATAATAATAATATCCGGGAAGCTATGGGCACGAGGCAGGGAACAACCTATTATTATTATTATTATTATTATTATTATTTCACTCAGCTTAACAGTGAACCCCTCCCACATGATAACCCACTGACGGGCGGTGGCCATGTAGTTGTGCTGACACATGGTGGTCGTGCATTTTGGCTGACGCTGATTGGATTAAAAAAAAAGCTTCTGGTACATAAATTAAGTGTAACTCTGCTGGACGTGTCAAAGTGACCTCCAGTTGAAAGCAGGGTCAGTCCTTCGAGCGATTTGGGGTTAGGGCTCAAGGGATCAACGCTGGGATTTGAACTGATGACTTTCAGACTGCAAGCACATCATCCCAACCCACTGAGCCCCACACCACCCCTCAGGTGGGAGCAGGGAGTGTTTTTAAATGCAGCATAGCTTCTTCAGGATGTGTGACTGACAATAATGTGCAGACACGTGGGCATGCAATTTTCTGTGTGAGATTGGGGGAGAAATGGTCTTTTCTTCAGGGAGACCGCAGTAGAATCTGACCCCTGATATTTGCCTAATAAAGCACTTAGCCAATGATTTCTGAAGTAGCTGTTTGACTGATGATAGGTATTAAAGTTTGTTTAGAAATATTGTTTATAAATAACATTGTCTTATTTATTTTCCTTAAGCAGAAGGGAATGGAGAGCAGCTGGTGTTCTTTTCACAGGAAGCTCCTTTGCGTTTGAGCAGTCAGGTTCACTCTCTAAGCATTTAGCCAGCGCCCCCAGTCTCCCTCACACTGTACTCCCGTGGTACCATTTAGCTTAGCTCATGTACTTTTCCGTAAGGGCTGACCTACTGAAACGGTGGCGACTTAATGGCTTTCTGTGTGACTTTCTGGGGTGGGGGTCTTTACCCCACCTAAGGCCTCGGGGCTCACTAATTCCTTAGGTACTTTCTCAGACGTTTATAATTTCTATGTGACTAATCTCCTCTTTGATGTCCTGAGAGCAGTGTTTCTCAACCCTGTCCTTGGAGACCCCCAGACGGTCCACATTTTTGTTTCCTCCCGGACTCCTAGCAGTTTGGGAAATGCTGTTCTAGGGTTTCTAGACGGAGTGAAATGAACAGGCTATTGTGGTGAGCTAATTTCTGAAAGCCGGGCATGACGCAAAGCTCCTTAAATGCTGCGTGGTCACCCTGAAGCTCCATGGCTCCACCATGACTCGGCTGAGCGAAGGCGTGATGACTCAGCTGCGACTGTCTCCTTAGCAAAAGCGAGCCCGGTCTAGGAAAATGTGCCGTGTGCCGTAAATGACACCAGCATTTGGATCCTGTGCCATATTCCTATCGGAAAAGACTTGAGCTTTTTATTTCTTGCTGGGGTTTGCTGGTATTCTTATTTTAGCCTTGCCTGCCTTATGGCAGCGTCACACCCATCGTTCTCCAGCAGTGTGACGCCGGGTTGTCTGACGCTTGGTCATGGTCATAACTACTTCATGACCGCAGGTCGTGGTTTGTGACCTGCATGAGTCATTGTGGAGCCATGCAGGTCTGATGGTTGCCAGTGTGGGCCGCTAATTTACCTAATGGGCGCGGTAGCTAGGGGACACAGATGTCTTCGTATCGACGCTGCGTGGCAGAGGGCTGCCCTTGGCTGGTCATGTGATCTGCCACATTTCCAGGGGCTGGTTGAGCTCTGCCCCCGTCCCTGAAAAATGCTCCTTGTCTGTTGGCCCCCTTGGTTGTTGTGGGGCTTGGATTGCAAAGCAGATTTTCTTGTCAGATTTAAGGTACCTGAATTTCATTAGATTTTTTCTTTGTTCACTTACATTTAGCTCAGGCTACCTTAAATCCAAGTTCTTGTGTGGCAAAACAAGAAATACTACCCCATGTCAGGCCCCAGGAACATCTTTTTCCCCCCTATCTTTGCATTTTTGGGATTTCATATATGCATGTTGTGAGAGAGATGGTTTGCCTGACAGATTGAAATAAAATTGAATTGAATTGAATACAACAAATTATTGTAGAGTGCATTGCAACAGCTTTAGATGAATATATTCTGTGTAGTTCATTGAAAACAAATGTGCCTTTCACAATGCTTTCCAGCAACATATCTTTAGTAGCTCTCACAGTTATCCAACAAGTGTCCTGATGATGCTCATTAGTTTAGGGCGTTAAAATCTAGTTCACTTAATTTGACCACACGACTAAAGAAACCTTTAATACCTAAAGTACAGTCTAAAGCAAGTTCTTGAATTATTGTCATTTTTTGTGCAGGAGAATTTTAAAGATTTTATTTAGTTATGAATTAAATTTTTTTCCCACCAAGCAAGGAGTGGCAGGTATTCTAAATAAGTGCTTTTTTGTGTGTTACCTGGTCAGTAGCTCAATGTGAGGTGGCACCTCCTAGTGGCGGGGCATAAGTGAGAACAAAACAAAATAGGGTGATGTGTGATGGGATGGCGGATTGTCTCTAGGGGAAATCTCAGCAGTAAATAATGACCTGGTTTGGTTTATTGATGCAATGACTGCACTAACACAGTACATCAATGGGAAGGGGGATGTACTGTACCATAGGGCTACACGATACATCGTTTCAGCACAGTCATTGTGATGTGCGCTTGCGTAATAATCACATTGCATTTGTCACTACAACTTTGTCTCTTGACACTGCTCGCGACCACACCACCAACTTATTTGACACACTTTTTTTGGTAGATGGTGAGTTCTTTTTGGCTATTTATTTCAGGTAACTTCACCTTCTTTGTTTTATGAATATTTCAGTATTACTCATGGAAATTTCACATATAGTAGTTGTGATATAGTGCAGCCTCTTGTACCAAGTGTCATAAAAGAGGTCTCTCCACAGTTCCTTAAATAATGGCAATTTATTGTACTTCTAGGGCTGTTATAGCTTTCTGGCCTTGGACTTTTAACACCATTGTGTCATGTATGATGGACAGAGCAGGTGATTTCTTCTGAAGTGAAGTCTGTCTCGTGAGATGAGCCATCTTACCAGTGGTAATAACACTCCCTAGTTTTGTTGTATTTGGACCAGTCTTCTGTGTGTGGGAAGATCATGGAGCTGCTGGGACAGAATGAGATTGACCATCACAATCGCCAGGTGGTCATCCTCAGCCAGGACAGCTTCTACCGGGTGCTGACTCCAGAGCAGAAGTCCAAAGCGCTAAAGGGCCAATTCAACTTTGACCATCCAGGTAAGGGGACTGAATCGGGGTACAGCTACAAGAGTCCATGGGGATGGAGCACTAAGCAGGCATCGCGCAGGGAGTCAAGCTGTGGAAGGTGTTCCTGCTTTTAATATTCATTAATATGCCATTGATCCAAGAAGATATTGCATTTTTGCACAATTTTTGCAGATTTGTGATAGGCTGAAAGAAGTATCTTAGTGTTTTTTTTTTTTTTCTTAGCACTTGTGATTATAACTTGGCAGGTGTCTGTTTAAAACTAAGAGGATTTCTTTGAAGAAATGTTTTTTGTTTTTTTTTTTTGCAAAACCATATTTGGCCAGGTAAAGGTTTTGGGTATCTGTCACTTCAGAGCGTGGGTGTTTTACATCAACACAAACAATGAGTTCTGGAATGATTTTTAAATCTCAAAAGTTCCTTGAATCTATATATTAAACACTTCTGATTCCCTCCCCTCCCTCATCCCCCGCCACCACCTAGCATCTGAGCCAAACCCCAGACCTAATATCCCTGCCTCAGCATGTTGAAATCCCCAGCAGTCAGCAGGTGTCTGGCCTTTTTGCAGCTGCTGCAGGATTGCGTGGCTTGTTCTTCCTGGGGGGGGGGGGGTTCCCCCCTATGGTGGGGTGTTTGTCACAGTGTGGCAGCTAGTAAAATTCACAGTAAACCTCTCCTGGTCTCTCAGATGCTTTTGACAATGAGCTGATCATCAAGACCCTGTGGGACATAATGGAGGGGAAGACCGTCCAGATTCCAGTGTATGACTTTGTCAGTCATTCCAGGTAAGCGGCCCCACCCCCCATTCTATACTATGATGGCCACTCCTAAATCTACACTTCTGAAAAACCAAGAAAATACCTCTGTGTCACACTCAGGAATATCCTACAAGATACTTGTGTAGCTGCCCTTGTCAGGTTCATCTGCCTTTTTCCCAAGATCATCTCAACTTTTTTGCAGTTAAAGCTACTTCTAAAAAGAAAATACTCTGGCGATTTATAGAATTGCGACAGTATGCTTTTCCAACCAGGCAACTCCAGTTTTGTTCTTACCTAGGGCATGAGCCAGATTGCTACTTGCAGATGGCACTGAGTACCAGTCGGTAGGAGCTGTTCAGAAATGCTTCATCAGGGATGCCTTGGAGACAAGTTCTCTGTTCTGTCGTCTCGCCTGCAGGAAGGAGGAGAGTGTGACGGTTTACCCGGCCGATGTTGTACTCTTTGAGGGCATCCTAATGTTCTACTCGCAGGAGATCAGAGACGTGTTTCAGATGAAGTTGTTTGTGGACACGGACGCAGACACACGGCTGTCCCGTAGAGGTATGGGAAAGCTATGCCTACTGGGGGACTTGAAAAGCAGGCCTGTTTTAGTCCTGGAAAGTCAAGTCTAGGCGTTGCCCGGTCTTTTTACACAAGTAATTTCAACAAGAGGTTGTTAAATGGATTCTTAGATGGACTATTCAGGTTGTTCGGTGTCTTCCTGGAACAAAAGGTTTCTAGACTCAATTCCTCAAGATTGTGATGGAATATTCTTGCGATGGCCATCTGCACTGCTGGTTGGAGCCAGGGTGTTATTGTTATTTATTTATTTGTTAATCAGTGATCATTGTTGACACACCACAGTACCCAACAATGAAATGTGTCCTCTGCATTTAACCCATATGTGACAACGTGACATAGCAGGGGGCTGCTAATTCAGTGCCCGGGGAGCAGTGCCTGGGGGCGATACCTTGCTCTGGGTACCTCGGTGGTCGGGGATTTGAATCGACAATCTTTCAGTTACAAGTGCGTTTCCCTAACCATAAGGCCACCACTGCCCAGAGTGGAAACCTAAGCAAGCTTCACCGCCAGTGCCCCCTGTCTGAGACAAAGTGAAATGTACTTAAGTCGATGCCCTATGCAGCTCCGTCGACTATTGCCTAATGGGCTGACACGGCACTGGCTTTATGCTAGATGCAGTGAGAGAAATGATGTTATCCTTTGTTCACTGCATACCTGTGAGCTGCCATAACCCTCGGTCCATCCTGTGGGCTTGCTCTAGTGCTGAGGGACATCAGCGAGCGTGGCCGTGACCTGGAGCAGGTCCTCGCACAGTACATCACGTTTGTCAAGCCGGCCTTCGAGGAGTTCTGCCTGCCTGTGAGTACCATGAGCTTCCTTGCGTGTTGAGGGTAGCCTTCGGAAAGGACTGTGTACTTGCTGGTTGTCTCGCCAAGACCTGTGGTACTCTTGTCTGGTCTTGCATCATTGGGACCCTTCTAACTAAGCCCACATTTTGGTCTTCATCCTTTGATCTCTTCTGGTTCGCTTACCGCAGGATACAACAAAACTGTCGTTTTAACAACTGTGAACATAGCATTCTTTTGCATGTAGAGTGCCTTGGTAGAATCTCTGACCTCAGAACAGTAAAGCATATTTCCCATTGAGTGAAATTTATTTGGTTGTGAAATTTGAATTTAAATCAAGTGAAATCTAGGTAATGGTAGAAAGACTTCTGAGTAACGGTTTTGTTCATTGCCTTGTTCAGTTTATGGAATTTGCCTTTTTTGTTTTTTTTCCCCTGCAGACGAAGAAGTATGCCGACGTTATCATTCCTCGAGGAGCAGATAACCTTGGTGAGGGCTCGCTCTCTCTGACCCAAAAGAAAATACTGTCACATACCCAGAAACAGTTCTGTTCAGACACCAGACAGCAACCAGCTTGTTTTGAGTCCAAAAGGCCTTTATCATTTTCCCTCCTACTGTTCAGAACGTTCAGTGAGGCCTAAAGTCAGGCTTAATCAGTGCAATGTCTCTCCAATCCTGTAGGAATTAATGAGGTTCATTCCATTACATTGCTCTGGTTTCTTTAAAGGAAGTGCTTTCCCCTCTTAGTCACACACTGCCTGTTCCCTGAGGCTCTTTGGCCTTTTGTGTTCCCTGGATGGGAAATACATCTGATTTCGTTACCCGTACTCTGCCACATCCACTCATCTTGTTAGTGTGATACCTCAAAACGTATTTGTCAGATCTGCAGACACATTGTATGGTGAAGATCTGAACCTGTTTTGAGAGAAATCTCACTGAAGTTGAAGAATTGTCACTTAGCAGTGACATGTGGAAGGACAGCCACAGACATGCATTTGGGGAACTTGATTACATTGAGACAAGTCATACAAGGTTGGGCTTTTAATTAAGATATTTTTTAAGAGGTGGGAGGTCAGAGTTTGTGGAGGTTGGTAGGGATTAGATGGGGTGCCTAGGAGAAATATCCCAGATGAGCCCCCACTTGTTACGGCTAGGGATATGGGTACACCAACGGACACAGGAAAAAAGACACACACAACACAAACACCACTTTCTATAGAGTTCTTTTCTTTTTATCTATTTCGAAGAAATGTGTATACAAAGGCAAGCGGTGTATACACAAGGATGGGTTGGGTATATGTGACACCAAAGGAAAGAACAAAGTAAAACAAAATCATTCCTAACCCTAACTCTAGATTTTAAATTCTAAACTATCCCAAAACAAATACATAAAAAAAAAAACCTACGTAACTACACTGACCTTCCTATGAAAACAAAACCTACAAGGGTGGTGTCCGCCTGCTAAACTAGTGTCTCTAAAAAATAGTATCCTACTTGAAGCACAATGTAAATGTGGAAAACAAATGGTAAACTGATGTATACAAAAGATGGGGACTGTACAACCAGGAAGTGAGCAATGATGTTACGACTACCCTGACCCAACCCGTCAATGACCAAAAAAGGTGAGCTATACACCAACGAAACTGGATTGACATGTCACACAAGCGAGCCACACTATACACAAAAAAGGTTTCTCTCAAAAATCTTTTTCAAAATCGCTTGAAAAGTAACTTCTCCGACAGCAACACTCGCAACTGCTGTCGGCGTCTGTTTAAAGGAGCAGGTAGGCGGGAGCTCCGGTCGCGATCCACCATTGGGAAGTGAAATCGATGGTCACCCAGTTCCGCCACGGGGGGGGCCTGAAGAGAACGAAAAGGAGAGAGTGCGAAATACAAATACAGCTGCCGAACCGCTCAGCCGCACCAGTGAACGTAACATGTGTGAGACACTCCAGATCTGAATCTGAAGAAAACATGTGGATTGTCTTGTTGAATCTGACTCTTCGCTCCCTCCCTGCAGTCGCTATAAACCTGATTGTGCAGCACATCCAGGACATTCTCAACGGCGGGCTGACAAAGCGGCAGAACGGCTGCATGAACGGCTTCAGCACACCACACAAGCGGCAGGCCTCCGAGTCCAGCAGCAGGCCGCACTGACCCCAGCCGGCCTCTCTGCAGCGAGCCAGCGAGAGAGAGAGAGAGAGAGAGACGGGGGTGGGGGCCACTTAGCTGTACATACTGCCAGTCAGCCACAAAGTGAGAAGATGCAAAAACTAAACGAGCCTTTAACTTTTCCCATTTTTTAAATTTTTGAGTTGAATTACATGTTTTGGGGGGGGGCATTTGTGTAGCATGGCAGGTTAGTCACTCCTTTTATTTAATTTTCTTTTTTTCCTTTTTTTATGGCCCCAACCATGTCTTTTTACACTCCCTGAAGTGAATAAAATAAAGGAGGAAGAAGAAGGCTAGTCAAATCGGGGCAGAGCTTGGGCGGCTCCAAGTGGCTGGTTCGTGTTTTTTGTTTTTATATCCTCTCCCAATCCTTTTTTTTTCCTCTTGTTTGTATTTTGTTAGGTTTGCTGTTGGAGAAAAAAAACGCAGCACCTCATTGTTAGAGGCTGGGGTGAGCGGACAATGTTAATGACATGAAGCTTTAGCCAGAACTCAGGACACCAGAGAATATTTAAAAACGTCTTATGCACAAATACCAATGCAATCCACATCCCTTTCCCTCTGTGCCATTTTTACTAGCATCAATGTGTCTGATTGGGCCTTGGTGAACATTCCCCCGCACTTCACCCAAAATGCTGTGTTTCTGCTTTTGTATGGATAAGTGACGGGAGGGCAGGAATTGGAAAAATGATGGTTGTGGCTGTTGCCAGCAAGTCTGATGGTGCCAGGGCCAGCCCTGGTCCCGGGGACCTGCTCCTGTGCAGTGTTGTGTGTTGAGACTGCAGAAGATCCTCTTGACTTCAGCTTGACAAAAAAGTTGGTGAGGTATTTGAAGTGGTGCACTGCACTGGGATGGTCAGTTCCAACACACGCTTTGAGCAATGATGATTTCAGAATGCTTGTGCTTGCAGTGTGGTCTGTGGGGTGCGGAATAAGCAGGGCGACGGGTCTGATTAGCCGGGATCATTAGCGATTTGGGGTCGACAAAGCCCGTCATATCCAGCAGGTTCGGAAACAGACCTCCACTGTTTTGGTCTACTTTCCAAGGTGTGTTTTTTTTTTTTTTTTTTTTTTTTTTTTTTGCATAGATGGATGAACCTGAATATGTTGTTTTGGGACCAGGCCGGTTTACAACCTCGCAATCTGCCTGAGCTCCAGTAACTTAGTATTTACTCTGCAGCACCTTTAAAGTGTTCTTTGGTTTGGAGAGCACCTCCTGCTGTTGCATGTTGGGACATTATCCATGTCCTCACTTCTCATGGGATATTCCCACAGTAGGCAATGTAATCTTGGATCAATGCAGATCACCATCTGGAGCTATCCCATAGAAAATTTTAAAAGAAAATTTAAATAAACATGCTTTTACGCCAAAACTTTGAATATCCGCTGTCTCTCTTTGCAGATCGATATTTCAAGCAAAATATTTGCCCTTTGGTGATGGAAGTTTGCCTTCACACTTTTTCTCTGCTGCTAAGAAACAGGGTAGCTTATTAAAAAGCGAAGCAGCCAGCATTTAGTCATTACTATGGCTGTATTTATATGAAGTGATGTGCACGGTACTCTTGCTGTTTTGTAAGATGGGGAAAAAAATGCAACCTAAAACTTGTATGGATTAGGTCTGGAGTAACTGATGGTGGTCAGTGTTCAATAAACTGGGTCTAATTATAGAGACCGTGAAAATTCAGCCTTTTTGTGACCCGGTGTCTAAATTGCTTTGTGTCCTTTTGTCCACAGCTAAACAGTATTAATGTCATTACTAATGGAAATCTGCCCGGATGGAGTATTCCTAATTAAACAGCTTGCCAGTTTACCTCACACGTTACTTGTTTTCCTGTTTGTTTCTCATCTTTCTAATGGTCCTATGGCTCATTAAAGGTATGGAGCACCCTCCCACCCCATTACCTCTAGAAATATTCATGTTCTTATGTACCCCGACAAAGAAAGCTGTGGCACGTTTCATGTTTACTACACCCAGTTTGGCTTTGCATGTGTGGGGCATGGTCTGCCCTGTGCAGCCATCCCGCACGGGCTGGCAGATTGTGGCGCTCTTGAGGAGCTGGGCTTTTCACTATCATGGTGAGCAGGTGGCCCTGCTTTCTTGTCCTCATTTAACTGTCCTTAATTCTAGTAAGTTACCAAACTGGCACAACAGATGCTTCAGGAATGTGCCTACCAACCAAATAATGTGACAGTCTATTTTATATCCCTGTTCAGTCGGAAATAATCGCTGTCAGATGACATCCATGGGGAAACGTTCTTTCTACTGCTGTGCAAACAAGGGTAAAGGCAAGGTTCTTTAGTGTCATGGGACGCCTAGCTAGATTGCTGATGTGCAATGTTTTTATTTTTTTCCCGCTACGTGTGTATTGATTCTGGGTCTGTGCACTATGTGTGTGATATGGAGCACACGTGGAAGGGGATTTATGTTGTGATGCTCTGGGGTGAATCGAGATGCATTCGACGTGTGACTAATTGTATAATGTTTTGTTCGTTCCACTCCTTGTACAAATATGTGGACAATCCAGAAATAGACTGTAACACCAGAGACGATGCATTATGCCTTACAGAATTAACTGTTGTCCGTTTTGTCCTCATTGTCCTGTTCAGTAAATCTGTCAGTTTACTTACCTCCCACCTTTGTGAAGGAGTAAAACAGGTGGTGTTGGCTGATTGGGAAACCCCGAGTAACCCCTGTACATGAGATGACCAGAACCATCAACTGGAAATACCTAAAATGTGCACTTCAGAGTTGCGTATTCTGTCATTCTTTTTCAAAATGTGAATCTGGTTCATGCAATGTGAGCACAGAACTATTAAGGGTTTATGGGAAAATGTAAGCATCTTAAATTCCTGACTTACATGCAGTAATTTACTTTCAATTCCATTTTGTTACCGTTAAAAATTAAGCATTTTATTACTCTCGTGCTGTTAAAGATTGATCGATAGAGAGAGAGCAGATTTAATGGGCACAAGCTTCCTGTAGTTAATTGCACGCCAGGAAAAAGGCTTTATCAGAACTTGAAGTATCCCTTTGCACCAGGATCCGGGCATGCATCATATATCACTAACAGTCTGCAATGATGATGTACCGTCTTCAAATATTCTGCAGGTATTGTGAGGTGCTATTTTATACAGCCGTATGTTATGTGTTAATATATTGTAGCGAAGGGTGCCTTCACTGTGTGAATTGCTGTGAGCGGTTCCCTGTGCGTTGGGAAACTGAGGGAATTATGCAAAAGAGGTACAATGGTTTGTATGGGAAAAGGGGCTTCCATGAAGGAAGCAGGTGTCGTGAAAGTGGGCCTGCATTGGGAAACAGGGTACTGGCATTTTTTCTCTTGGTGTTATCTGGATTTTTCAATAAAGCAATATGTCTAATAGCCTGAGTTCATGCTCATGTTCCTGCACTGGTCAAACGATACGGTGAAATATCTACATTAGCATTTTTTACTATGCTTTTTGCAATGAGCAAGTGAATCTGCTCAGCCAATGTGCCTGGAGTAAGTACAATTAAGACCATTGTTCAAGGGCCCAATTATGTCGGCAATCTGCCAACCATGGGATTTGAACCAACAACCTTCTGATTATACAGATGCCTAACCTGCAAGGCCACACACTCCTGAGCAATTTGTGTCATTTCAGAATTGTTTTCATCTATACATGAGATGTGGTTCAAAGAAATAATTCAGGTTCAGATTTGGTAAAGCTAGAAATGGCTGCTAGCTGAAGATAATTCATATGATTAAGATTGACTTTACTTATCCTGTCAGGAGAGCAGTAAGAACATAGTGCACAGACAAGCATACGTATAGTGCCAAACAGACAAGGCACATAGACAGTATACATAGTGCAAAGGAGGTAAAGGTTTGTTCAAACAGTTTTTAGCACAAAATATCCTGAAAATAGAATATTGTGAGAAATCAATGAACACCACTGATCCAAAATAGTATTCGAAAGTCTTTACTTGACCATAATATAACACAGTGCAAGTTATGCACATTAACCAAAAACATAATTCCAATTGTTATGTATTTTTAGAAACCTCACTCTTCAAAACAATTATATGGATATTTACACAATAATTTACAGTTTTGGCTGCAATGGCAATAGCCATAAGGCAGACTGGCAAGTAGATGGGTCCAGCCTGTACATCACAGCATTATACTCATAGAGAAGTGAATTTAGTTTTGTGGGCAATGAGCAGCTTCATAGTGCATAGGTGACTAAAAGACACTGGTGGTTTACTGATATATCACTGTCCCTAACTTTGTGTACCTTAAAGAGCAAGTGAGTGGGTGCAAGCAGCCAGAATGAGTCTGGTGCTGCGCAACAGCTGGCCAATGTGGTTACAGTGTAATTTTGTCCACCTTAAATCTCACTTTATGGTGTAATATATGAAGCAGTTGGTGTCTTTTTCAGACAATACTGTGATATTTTATCACACTATATTATTTTAAACCAGGGGTGAGCAATCTTATCCAGAAAGGGCTGCTGTGTATTTCGGTTTTCACTGCAAATCCCTAAATAGATTAGTAATTAGTGGACTGAGTGGATGAAGAATCCTCATACCTGGGTTTGACCAGCTGACCTGAAGGCTATCCCAAACGCTTTCATGCACACCGGCCCTTTGTGGGCAAGATTGCCAATCCCTGGTCTAAACAATTATGGAAGATCGGTGGATTATAATGGGTTCACATGTTTTGTAATAAAATCAGAATCAGGAAACTTTATTAACCCCGGATGAAACTGATTATGTTGCGACTGCTCAGAAGACAGGAAAACGTGCAGATGGCAGGATCCAAAAAAAATCCATGAGCTCGTTTGCTTGAAAATTTACTATGTGTTAAAGATTTTGGTGGTCGACAGAAAGTACTTTAAAAATAAGCCTGACGCAATACTAAACACGCTCCTATATTTTGTTTTTACACATCACAGTTAAGCGTCACCACCTACTGCCACGTGGTTCAGTGCCAACAATGGAAATATGCTAACGCGTTTGCCGGTGTGCACGTGAAGTAATACTGCCACCAAGCGGCAGTATAATATGTGGCACTCGTATCCGCCGCGGCAATAGTATATCCGTATTTACTCTCCTGCATTTTAAAGTATCCCGAAAGTAGCTATTAAGGTAGTGAACCAAAATTAACATATTTTGTTAAACGTGTTTAGATAGTTCAATGTACTTCCGGGTAATTTGCGCACATTGGGGAACAACTAGTCAGTGATGTCATATAAATGCGTCTGCACATGCGTACGAGGGTCGTGGCGTGTGTATAGTCCCGGGCAAGACAAAATCCCCCGGCTTGGAGCAATGGCTAGTGACTTTTATTTACGCTATTATGTAGGACATAAAGGAAAATTCGGTCACGAATTTCTGGAGTTTGAGTTCCGACCGGATGGTGAGCTGTTTTGTTCTTAAAAAATAATGTTTCCAGTCTAGAATTGTAGCTAAATTTCGAGTGGGGCTACTGTGGGGGTTCGTTTGGGAACGGCGGGTAATATGGATGTGTGTAGTACTAGTAAACCACTGCTTGGTTTTAGGTTTGATTCACTGTTATTTGGGTACTGTTAAGGTTATCCCATAGTTTTTAATGAGCAGTTTTTTTCTGGGAAGGCAGAATCGGTTGGAATTAACCGACGGTTTCATTTATATACAGTATGTATCCTTCAAATGTTCCTGATAATTTTGCAGGGAAGCTGAGATACGCCAACAACAGTAACTACAAGAATGACGTGATGATCAGAAAAGAGGTACTTGAGAGCGTATCTGGTGCACTCCTAAAACGGGGTAAAGCTTCCTTGATTTAAGTACAAAAGCGAATGACAATTTTCATTTCATGCTTTGCATCGTTTTAATTACAGGCATACGTGCACAAAAGCGTGATGGAGGAGTTGAAGAGGATTATTGACGACAGTGAAGTAACAAAGGAAGATGATGCTCTCTGGCCACCACCAGACAGAGTAGGAAGACAGGTCAGCTGTACAACAGGGCTTCCTTTACTGATAGATCTACAGTGGGCATAATGCTGAAAGATGTGCTTGTACAGCACTTGGCAGCTCAGTATTCTCTTTTGTATCCTTGAGCAAGGTACCATCCTGAGTTTATACATTATCTGTTTGAATGGGTAAAGACTGTATGTTGCTTTGGACAAGTGGTAGACGTACAACAAAATATGAAACATTGCATACAAATGTGCTTTTTTTCTGCCATTGGCTTGTGATGGTGTCCTTGATTTTTTTTTTTTTTTTTTTTTTTTTTTTTTTTTGGCTGTTTGATGTGTGGCATGAAAGACACCTAATGTGTGCTTGGAAGAAGTTAACTTTCTTTGTGTCTTGGTTTATATAACACATACATACACATCATTGTGTGTTAGGAGCTGGAGATTGTCATTGGTGACGAACACATCTCATTCACAACCTCAAAGATTGGGTCCCTGATTGATGTTAACCAGTCAAAGTAAGTATGACTATGCTCTTCTGCTGTGAACAGGGAAGAGAGAACAATGTTGTAATGTTTGGATACAGTTCAGAATGGCTGCAGTCTTGATCTGCTTTTATCTGTTGCAGCTACTGGGGGTGAGCTCATTCTATTAGGGTGATGATTTATTGGCTGGAATATTCCAATCTGAAAATTCCACTTTGCCACGAGTGTAGCAGGAACATGCTCCTATATTAAATACATTTAGAGGTGGATGAGAATTCACCTTGTGCTGTTACCACACTGGTTTGCTAACCTGTTAACTGTCCTGTTTTATTTTTAGAGATCCTGAAGGCCTCCGTGTTTTTTACTACCTGGTTCAAGACCTGAAATGCCTGGTGTTCAGTCTCATCGGTTTACACTTCAAGATCAAGCCCATTTAAGTTGAAATATTGTTATAAGGTGCAAGTTTCATTTTTTATTTGATCACTTTTCAACATTTGTATATTTTTTTTTGGTTTTAAATAAAATACTGAAATGAAACCTTTGTCACTTTTATTGTGACTGAATGTATGCCGTAGAACATAAAGGAATAGAAGGAATGGGGAAAATAGGACAGAATCAGAAAACTTAGACAATTATACATTTATACACAATTATAGTATGGAAAGCACCCTTCTGCCTCCATTGGTCTTTATATGCAATTGCTTGTCAATTCTGATCTGCTTTGGTGTTGCAAGGAGTGACACTGGGGTGGGGGGCATGAATTTGCCCTGACGGTGCTTGGAGGGGATGTGTATTGTGACATTGAATTACGCCTACACAATAGTCACAGCATGAAAGGAGGGATTGTCAGAAGGGTTTTAATTAAAATCTCATAATTTAAAAAAAATGTTTTTGGTGCAGTTTCACATGCTGATATTTGGACCCCCCTCAATTTATGACACATTTGGCTATAAGTGAAATTATATGTATATCAGTGTTTGGGGCTTTTTTCTGCCTAAAATCTATAAAAGCAGGCTATCCCAAATCAAATCTGGTTTAAATTTTATTTTTACTTAAAATTGCAAATGGTATGTTTCAAATTATTCAGCTATTTGAAGAAAATCAACATGGAATAGGTAAGCTGCCCCTCAAAGATATATAAATATATAACTGTTAATCATAGATTTTTCCATGCTACTGTTTCAAACCACAACCTGCAGGGAGATGGTTTAAATCAGTGGTTCTCAACCTTTTTTTGCAGTGGGCCGCATTATGTCCAAGTTCAAGTCTCACGGGCCGCATGTTATTTACATATGACGTCATCAACGCTCAATAACCAGATATTATGCATCTTAAATTATTACAATTAGATGTATTATCATTAGAGAGTATAATTCTACTTACCATTAATGGGATACATTTATTATTATTTTATTTATTTTTAATTAAAATCGAGGGCCGTATTTGCATTTGGGCCGTATTTGCATTTGTGACGGGACGCAGATTGAGAACCACTGGTTTAAATTAACACTTGAGCTATTTGTGCTTTCATATTGCCATACTGTATACGTTTTTGCAAACTTATTTCATACTTATAGCATCAACGAGGGTTGAATTTGCAGCTTTTGAAAAACGTGGGTTCCAGGCTCAATGCAACCCCGGACTGGATAAATGCCCCGGGTAAAAGTTTGTAAAAGGGGGTCTGTAGTACGATCGCACCCCGACAGAGGGCGCCATTCAGCCGCACGCCGATCCGCGTCTGTGACGGATCTCGCAGGGCTCGGAGAAAGATGGTGGTAAGCTGCTCCACGCCATAAATGCGTGCACCGGGTCACCAGGCCCACCGCAGCAATGCAAGCGGCCGCTAACTCCATTTCATTTCTCCGTCCTTAGAAATTTGGACTTCAGTTTAAGGCGACGCTGGAAAACATCAGCAATGTCCGACCAGAAGGGGAGGACTTCCGCTGGTATTTAAAGGTAAACTGCATAACTAATATTAACTAACTCAAATAATATGATTGCTATTTGGCACCCGCCTTGATGCTTTTATTTAATGAAAAATAGATTAAAACAGTTTAAAGTGGCAACTTAAACTGTAAATGGCATGTTGAGAATATTCGTACACGTTGTCATGACAATAAAATGGCTCTCTGTTTCGTCGTTGTAACTGGTGTATATTTGTTGCATTTTAGGAAGTATAGTATAGTATTTAGCTATAGGGAACTAAAGTGGTCAATATTTTCGATCATAACTTCTTGTTTGTAGCTGAATGATTACAATACAAATCATATGTATCTTATTTACAAAGCGATACAGAGGCATTTGTTTCAGCGACAACGTAAATAGTTTGCCCTTTTACATTTGTAAAGCCCTCTCCCAAGTGGCTGAAGTCATTTTAAGCATTTAAATCTTTTCTGTGTTGTTCGTATCAAGCCATTTATTTTCACTAATTCTTTTTCATGTAGCTTAAATGTGGAAATTGCGGAGAAATTTCAGACAAATGGCAGTACATCACATTAATGGTAAGATCAAGGCTACATTACCTAGTACCTCATTTATTTTTTGTAAGAAACAAAAAATTCATAAACATAATGGTTTTATCCATTTTTGTTGTTGTCCAGGACAGCATGCCGCTGAAGGGAGGAAGAGGGAGTGCCAGTATGGTACAGAAGTGTAAGCTGTGTTCCCGGGAGAACTCCATTGGTATGGGACAATGCCCTCTGCTGTGTCAAACCACCTCTGCTGTGATTAAAAATACCCAGACTCATGGTAACTCTAGTTCTGGAAGAGATATGCTACTCTATATTCAAGATCATTAATGATGATTGAGACATGCATTGGAAACAACTGGTTGAGCTTGTCCACCCGAAATATTACAAATCTCGATCTGATTTTCCAACAGATATCCTGAAAGATACCATCACTTCATATAATGTGAGTGAAGACCTGTTTAAAAAGTAGATTTTTTTCTTAGTAATTAGTGACATTTTAAACAGGATTTTCAACAATGATAGATTTCAAGCTTTTATGAGATACTGACATGGTTTTGACAAAGCCCTACAGTGATATGTATTGCAGTATCTTCGTTCTCTTGGTCCCAAAGGCAGAAGACAGTGACAGGTTTAAGACCATGGTGCAGTTTGAATGTCGAGGTCTGGAACCGGTCGATTTTCAGCCTCAGGTGACAGCATGTCCTTTCCTTCCGTTGTTCCCGGATTGGCAGTAGGATGTGGAATGCCTGAGAGCCCAATCGCTGTCAGTGCACTTAACAGAACAAACTGTAGGTGCTGTGCCGCTGTATCTTTATCTCTGTCTTTATAAACCATTTTACCTCGGTCATTCAGTGTCTGTTTGCCCTGACTTTCCATTGCAGGCTGGGTTTAGTGCCCAAGGTGCAGAGTCTGGGACTCCGTTCCCTGAAATCAACCTGCTGGAACGAGTGAGTCTTCACATCCGCCCCTTTCCATGGTTTACATTTCTAATTAATTACTGACTGTTGTACGAACATGGTTGGATTTCACTTGGTCCCAGGAAGGTCGTGGAAACGTCATCATCTTTACTGCAGACCCACTGTTTGTCTGTGTTATATAAGTAGGGCAGTCCAGTGTCATGCCACACTTCCAGTCGGGGGTCTAAATCCCAGACACGCCTTGTTGTGGAAGTTTGCATGTTCTCTATGGGCTTATGTGGCTTTGCTTATGTGTGCCCTGCGATGGGCTGGCAACCACATCCAGGGAGTCCCCCTGCCTGGTGCCTCCTGGGAATGGCTGTAGGGTCACTGTGACTCTGTGATAAGCCATCAGCTAGGATGGATGGGTGTTACAGAAATATTCATACTTCTTTCCTCTTACGTTTCAGGACTGGAATGATTACGATGAGAAGATCAGCGAGTCTGTGGGCATCTATGAAGTCACCCATAAGTTTGTCAAATGCTGATTTCTGTATTTGCAGCTGGATAGTTAAACACCCAGCTGTCTGCAACTGACCCCCTCCCCCCCATTTGTCCTTTGGTGACAGGATGAGCCACCAGACCTATGTGATTTGGTTCAATGCAGGGTGATCCTCCCCAGCTTCAGTCCATCTTTAACTAAACTTGTGGGTGACAGAGTAAGCAGACACTATCTGAAGGGGATGGCACCACCTTGTGGCTGGAGTATCACTGTTTAAATCCCTCAATAAAATCAAAGGGTAAAAATGCTTTGGAGTTCGTTTTTAAAGGGGGGTATTATATTATATGTAAAGATACTAGCATCTGATTGCAATCTTCCAGTCAGAACAGTAAGCTTATGTTCTATACCTAAATCACATTCAATGTTAGTGTTTGAGCTCAATGCCGCCGTGACTGTGGAGATGATCGACTTCCACTGTCAGCCCCACACACTCACTCCCCTGGAGATTAAGGCCAGCCCCATATCACTGGTTGGGTCATTTCAATTTCTAGGATCTACAATCTCAAAAACACTGAAGTGGCATAAGCATGTTACTTCCATCACAGAAAAAGCTCAGCAGAGACTGCTCTTCCAGCCCCATCTAAAAGATCATAGTGTGCAGAAGATTTCACCGGGATACTCATGCTTGAATTTTATCCACCATGATATGACTGGTGTGTGGAGTTCGGTAGAAGAAAATAGTTTGTATATTAATCTGCTCACTACAAAGTCTGAGGATTATCTTCAATAACTGGGTCAAATCTGCTGGTAAGAGACATTGCTGTTGAATTTTTCAAATGTATTTTTTTGGCGCTTTAATCACTACTGAAAGAATGTCATTCACTTCCATTATATTCATGAGAAGCTTGGCACTATGGCTGATATCTCCGCAACTCTCAGGGGAACAAATTAGATGGGTAGGAATGTGGCTCCAAGATAAGAGATGAGACTTTATTGTCGTTGTATCAAAAATACAACGAAATTTGTTTGGTAGCTCACGGCTCAGCAGAAAATAAGGATACATTAATGTACCACATTAATATAAAATACAGTCTTGTAGACATGGTATAAATATAAATAAACCTAATATAACTATTGGTAAAATGGGGTGAGCTGCCCCTTTAAAATTGAAGTTGCTATCTTAAATGCTACCGCTAAGGCAAGTATGTTCAATTCAGGCTGCTGATACATCCCAGCTCACTTTTCCCACTTGCGTATGACTGTATCAACAACATGCAAAGATACTGTCTGCTACACTGAACCCTCCACTCATATACAGCAGCTTGTCTTTTTATGGATCTTCCACGGTCCAGACACACAGATTGGCAGTGGCCTTCTTCAGTTTTGACTCTGTTGCATGTGGTCAAATATAGCCAGGACTTCTTGACTTTGAAAACTATTTTGCTCTTTGTAAGTTGGTTTAAGGTTGTAAGTTTTTGATTGAATATTTGAAAAGCACCATTACAGATCCATTTTGGATGCAGTAGATCATTGTTTAAGAGCAAGGTGATATTGACACAAAGAAATCATTGCAATATTTACTGGCAAATCAATGAGTTTTTACTTTGATACAGTATAAAACTTGGTGACAAGAGTGGGTATGTGAAGTACTGATATGGATTTGAGCAAGCAGTTAAAAGGCATTGGTTGTTAATGTTGCTAATTGTAAAAATATTACTATTGAGAATTTTGTTATTACAATACTACTTAGCTCTGAAAACCTCATCTCCTGTTTTTTTTGTAATGTGTTATACCTTTCTATATTTTATTCCTCCTAGGGTCAAAAAGAACATTTGAAATGCAGTGTATATTATTCCTTTCGTGGAGTCGACACCTTATCGTGGTAGAGGGGTTCGCGTGTTTCAATGATCCCAAGAGCTAAGTTGCCTGGAGCTTTATGCCCCTGGTATAGTCACCCAAGGTAAATAGGTCCTGGGTGAGGAACCAGACGAAGTGCGGCTCACAAGACCCTTTATGATAAGAAAAACAATGGATCCACGATTTCTCTTGCCTGGACATGGGTCACCAGGACCCCCCCCCCACGGAGCCAGGCCTGGTGGTGGGGCTTGATGGCGAGGCTTGCACACATTGGGCCATGGTTAGATACTGCATGTGGGTCCCCCCTCCAATAGGCTCACCACCTACAGCAGGGGCCATAGGGGTTGGGTGCAGTGCGAGTTGGGCAGTGGTCAAAAGTGGGGATCTTGGCGGTCCGATCCTCGGCTGCAGAAGCTAGCTATAGGGACATGGAATGTCACCTCTCTGATGGAGAAGGAGCCTGAGCTGGTGCATGAGGTTGTGAAGTTCCGACTAGATATAGTTGGGCTCATCTCGACGCATGGCTTGGGCTCTGGAACCAGTCTCCTTGAGGGGGGTTGGACCCTCTTCCACTCTGGAGTTGCTCACGGGGAGAGGCGTCGAGCAGGGGTGGGCATACTTATTGCCCCTGGCTGGGTGCCTGTACATTGGGGATTACCACAGTGGACAAGAGGGTAGCCTCCCTTCACCTTCGTGTGGGGGGACAGATCCTGACTCTTGTTTGTGCTTATGCGCCAAGCGGCAGTTCAGAATACCCACCCTTTTTGGAGTCCTTGGTAGGAGTGTTGGAGAGCACTCCTCCTGGGGATTCACTAGTTCTGCTGGGGGACTTCAATGCTCACATGGGCCATTACAGTGAGACCTGGAGTGGCGTGATTGGGTTGGAACAGCCCCCCCGATCTGAATCTGAGCAGTGTTTTGTTATTGGACTTCTGTGCTCGTCACAGATTGTCCATAATGAACACCATGTTCAAGGACAAGGATGTCCATATGCACTTAGCACCTAGACACCCTAAGCCGCAGTTTGATCGACTTCGTAGTTATGTCATCGGACTTGTGGTCACATGTCTTGGACACTCGGGTGAAGAGAGGGGCGGAGAAGTCAACTGATTATTTTGGCCCTGGTGGTGAGTTGGCTCCACTGGTGGGGGAGGAAGCCGGCCAGGCCTGGCAAGTACCGGCGGGCCAAGCGGAATGTGGCTTTGGCGGTTGTCGAGGCAAAAACTCTGGTGTGGGAGGAGTTTGGCAAGGCTATGAAAAATGACTTCCGGATGGCTTCGAGGAGATTCTGCTCCACCATGCAGCTGCTCAGGGCGGGAAAGCGATGCAGTATCAACACTGTTTATGGTGGGGATGGGGTGCTGCTGACCTCGAATCGGGACACTTTGGGTCAGTGGAGGGAATACTTCAAAGACCTCCTCAATCCAACTGACATGCCTTCCAATAAGGAAGCAAAGTCTGGGGACTTGGGGGTGGACTCCCCTATCTCTGGGATGGAAAAAAAAAAAGTTCCTCAGTGGGCGGGCCCCTGGGTGGATGAGAACCGCCCGGAGTTCCTTAAGGGTCTGGATGCTGTGGGGCTGTCCTGGTTGACACGCATCTGCAGCATCACGTGGACATCGGGGGCAGTGCCTCTAGACTGGCAGATTATGGTGGGGGTCCCCCTCTTTAAGAAGGGGGACCGGAGGGTGTGCTCCAACTAAAGGGGGATCACACTCCTCAACCTCCCTGGTAAGGTCTATTCGGGGGTTCTGGAGATGAGGGTCCGTTGGATTGTCAAACATCGGATTCAGGAGGAGCAGTGTGGTTTTTGCCCTGGCCGTGGAACAGTGGACCAGCTCTATACTCTCAGCAAAGGTCTTCGAGGGTTCATGGGAGTTTGCCTAACCAGTTTACGTGTTTTGTGGACTTGGAGAAGGCATTCAACCGTGTTCCTTGGAGAGTCCTGTGGGGAGTGCTCCAGGAGTATGGGGTGCCGGGCTTCGTTATAAGGGCTGTTCGGTCCCTGTATAACCAGTGTCAGAACTTGGTCTGCATGGGCGGCAATGAGTCAGACTCATTTCCGGTGAGGGTTGGACTCCATCAGAGCTGCCCTTTGTCACTAATTCTGTTCATAGCTTTTATGGACAGAATTTCTAGGTGCAGCCAGGGCATTGAGGGTGTCCGGTTTGGGGACCTCAGGATTAGGTGTCTGCTTTTTGCAGATGATGTAGTTCTGTTGGCTTCATCAGACCGTGACCTTCGGCTCTCACTGGACCAGTTCACAGCCGAGTGTGAAGCAGCTGGGATGAGAATCAGCATCTCCAAATCCGAGACCATGGACCTCAGCCGGAAAAGGGTGGAATGCTCTCTCCGGGTCGGGGAGGGGGTCCTTCCCCAAGTGGAGGAGTTTAAGTATCTCGGGCTCTTGATCACGAGTGAGGGAAAGATTAAATGGGAGATTGACAGGCGGATTGGTGCGGCATCGGTCTGTCGTGGTGACAAAAGGCAAAGCTCTCGATTTACCAGTCGATCTACGTTCCCACCCTCACCTATGGTCATGAGCTATGGGTAGTGACCGGAAGAACGAGATTGTGAGTACAAGCAGCCGAAATGAGTTTCTTCCGCAGGGTGGCTGGGCTCTCCCTTAGAGATAGGGTGAGGAGCTCAGTCATGTGGGAGAGAATCAGAGTAGAGCCGCTGCTCCTCCGCATTGAGAAAAGCCAGATGAGGTGGCTTGGGCATCTGCTTAGGATGCCTCCTGGACGCCTCCCTGGTGAGGTGTCGCGGGCGTGTCCCATGGGGAGGAGGCCCCGGGGAAGACCCAGGACACGCTGGAGGGACTATGTCTCTTGGCTGGCCTGGGAACGCCTCTGGATTCCCCCGGAGGAGCTGGATAAAGTGGCCGGGGAGAGGGAAGTCTGGGTTTCCCTGCTGAGACTGCTGCCCCCGCGACCCGACCTCAGATAGGCAGAAGATAATGGATAGATGGATGGATATTATTATTATGGTTAATAGAGATTGAATTATTTTACAGGACAACAGACGCTTTAATAAGCATTCAGTAATACTTTATTTTATAATTGAGCAAAACATACCATTCTAGAACGGTGGAGGCATGTTTTTATGAATTTCAGTCACACCAGCTACATTTATGGCTCCTGACATTTCAATTGTTCATGTGAACATTCTTTGGTGTTTAAGAATATGAATATAAAAATTAATTGTTTAAATGTATTTTAGTTGTGTGATTTATGCTAAAAGTCTATTAAATTCATAGAGAAAATTATATTATCTATTTGGTAACATTTATCAAAAGTAAATTAACATTTATACAATTAAAGGGAGTAATTTAACTTCATATAACCAAAGTAATCAAAGTAATTTGAAATTTTTGGGAAAAAAAACATAATAGTAAAATTAACTTAAGATTTTGATGATGGCAATGTTCCTGTTCATGAAAAAAATTAAATTGACTTTGCTTGATTAGTTTAAATTTAACTTAGATTTAAATATAATTAACATTTACTTAATATTTACACAAATGTTAAAAGTCTAGTGGTAAACAAATTTTACTT
>JAODKE010000047.1:16386679-16398508 GCA_026779605.1 Mormyrus hasselquistii | reverse complement strand
CTTAGATTTAAATATAATTAACATTTACTTAATATTTACACAAATGTTAAAAGTCTAGTGGTAAACAAATTTTACTTGATACTAGCAAGTGAGTTAAACTTTAAATTACATAAGTAAAATTTACTTTAAAAGTACTTGTATTGGGAAAAAAATTGCATTCAACCCTGCTGTCTTGTCCCAGGATATCGCAACGTATAGGTTACTTTGGACAGCAGCAATTTGTCTTCATATTAGAGTTTATATAACAGAACTTATTTCATTCTGCAAAAGTGACTTTTGCTCATTGACATAGATTCTCAATATGTAAATAATCTATTCATTGTGATCTTTAATAAAAGGCACTTTTCTTCACAGACACAATGGCCTCATTTCTGTTTGTGCAGGCACACAAATAATTGTAATGTTATAATCATAGCAAAATGACAGAAATGAGTGTTGCGATCTTTGCACACAAAAACTGTAGATAAATCACCTGTGATAGATAAGAGTGTGATGAAGCTTTTGATCCTTTGAAAACAGCTGAAAGATCACCATCTACCAGAACCTCAGAGGCTGAACTTTTGAGAGACCAAAAATTCACTCAGGGTTGATCAACAAGATTGATCATGCACTGGAGAGGGATTTCTGGAACTTTCAAGAAGAAGGCCTAGATCTTCATTCAGGCCCCTGCTTCCCCTCGCTGTAATGGCATCAGCCCATGAAGAGCCCTAACTGATAAGTCTGCCCTTCAGGGTGCTGAAGATGTCCTCCAGGGACATGTGGAGACACTGCAGAAACTCGTGCACATCACGCGCCGGGTAGCTGGAGACGTTGCAACCAATCCACTCATCATGGACTCCATAGCCGACACCGAACCCATCCGGCACTACAGGGGCGAAGCCCCCCAGGCTCACGGCGGGACTGGTGAGGGTGCTGGTGGACAGGATGTTGTGGTTGATGGCGGCATAGGCTGGGTCCAGGTACAGGGTGGGCAGGGGCAGCCCTTTAGTGCTGGCCAGGTACCGCAGTGCAAAGAGATGCCGGTCAAAGCCCTGACCTGGCAACAAGAGAACACACATCCAGCAGCTCAGCATCTGTACTGTTGTCTGTAGTAACTATATGGTCATACAGTATACTAACATCACCAGCAATACTCATAAATCAATACTGTTAAGATGATTATAATGATATTATTATTAGATTATTGTTTTATAGTGGCGTATATGCTGTTTATTCCTTGTGGGTTTTTAAAAGTAAGGTGAGATAATGATATACTTCATTGCTCCCATAATCATCATCGTGATTATTATTATTATTATTAACAGGGTGTCACAATGTTGTTGTGGGAGCACAGATGGCCAGTATGTTTGCATATGAAGCATTGTTTGGTAAACTTCTGTTGATACACTATCCATTGTGTGTGTTGTTAAGTGAGTTTATGTCTTTAACTGACTGGCATTCCCCCGGATGGACGGATAATAAACTGGATGCCTAGGCATGGGGGGTAGCCAGCACTGGGGGGCCCATCTAAGTCCAGTCATTTTACTGGGGGTAGCACTGCTTATAGTCTTTCAAATTTTATGGTAGCCAAATTAATAAGCTCGTGGGAGTTTTACTTACACAAAAAAGTTCTGAGGGCAGAAGGAAAAATGATTAGGGAGGTAACCAATCAGATTGGAGAGGAAGTGTGTACAAACATATGAACATTTAGTAAACACCATAAATGTAAATGTAAGCTTGGATTGTTATCTAAATATGTTAACCTTTATGCTAGTTAGTGTTGCTTTATGCTGTTAGCTAAAAGAGTTCACTTGCCATAACAAATTCTACCTTAAAGTACATTTGGAAATCACTTTAAATAGCATTAATGGTTAAATTATCATCAACTAACCCAATTTTACCATTGGCTAACAAGTTGTGCAGTGACTTCTGAGTGCCACTGCCGTGTGTGTTCCATCCGCATCGGAACAGTAGCCTATCAGAGCCATGCAATCACTGTGTGGCAAAACCCTCAGTGTGTTTATTTTTTCTCAATTGTCTGCAGTAATGTGCAATCCAAGGGGGGGCAACAGTGGGGAGCCAAGCTTCAACACTGCCCCCCCCCCAGGCCACCACGTAGCTCCTCCCCTGTCTAGGCATCACCTCCACCTCACCTTCTCTCCTAAAAATTAATGACTACTGAATACAAATTAACATTTAATCTCACGCTCTCGGATGGTGCCCGTTATTGTTTCAAGATTACCTACGCACCCATGGCTGCCTCCCGGGTCAGCTGACCGTGGTACCGCGAGCATTCGCTGAGCATGGCCCGGAGTGCCTCAGCTGAATGCCGGCCCGGCTCTTGCACGAAGGCACGAGCACACTTCTGGGTGTACATGCTGGCAGGCCGCACTGTTTCGGTGCGGCCGTGCCGGAACGCTGCGGTGCTACACGACTCATAGGTGGCCACTGTCTGCCCGTACTGCCGCAGGAAGGCCATCTGGAAGGCAAGCTGGGCCACTGCGTCGGGGCTCAGCTTGCTTCTCTTCAGTGCCTCCTTGCCGCCCCCTCCGAACTCCATTGCGCCGATGGTCAGCTGCGAAATGGTGGCTTCAAATTTCTCCCTGGCTTCCTGGATGGCGTTCTGGAGTGGCCCATCCAGTCTGAACTCAATCCGACGCACGGCGGAGACCGAGTCCATGGGGGCGGGGGCATCACTGGGCAACAGCAGGGGACTCTGAGTGGTGTCTTTGAAAACCTCATTGAAGAAACGGAGCACGGCCACACCATCTCCCCAAGAGTGCTCGAAGTTGATACCGGCCAGGCCGTGCTTTGCCACAATGATACTGAATGACTTGTCAAACCAGCGGTTGCAGCCGTCACCATGCAGCATGTTGTGGGACGTGTGCACGTGGTCCCTCATGGCCCCGTCATCCAGGCATAGGCAGAAGAGAGCACTGTCCACCAGGTGGAGGACCTCCCCATTACCAGCCTCCAGCAGCCTCTCCCTCATGCCTGCCCAGACATCACGGTTCTCACTGGTCAGGAAGCCCAGCGGGAAGGCCGGAGCCGGCGTGCCGTCAGACAGGATACGCCGTAGGTGCGCCTGCACTTCTGCTGGCTTCACCATGTTACCGTTACGGTCCAGCACGTCGAAAACATACATGTTGCCCTTCCTCATCACCAGCAGGTGGTGGCCGTTGTCATCGGTGAAGAGCTCATCTCGCCCACGCCGTGGAATGCGAGTGGAATTGAAGAGCCGGAAGTACTGAGACATGTCGAGGGGGTAGGCATTGACTGCATACGCACCGTACCAGGACAGAAACGGGGGCAGCCAGCGGATGAGCTTCTTGAAGCCCTCGGTGTCACTCTTGGCAGGATTGAGGTGGAAAACCTCCGGTTCTAGGTAGCCAGCCCTCAAGGTCTTCATAAAGCGAATGGCCGAGCACACCAAGTTGGAGGCGCGCAGAAGCTGTTCATTCTGTTCTGGCTTGGGGTCGGGGTTGAAGGAGATGAATGGGTTGAAGTTGAGCACGACGGGCTCCCTTGCAGAGAGGTACATGTCAAACCACGGCCCTGTAAAGCAGGAGATTCTCAGAGTCGACAGCTGTTGAGGCAAATGAGGTAAAACTGCGCAGCTGCAGGAGACCCACCTGAGATATAGCTGGTGTGCCTGTTCCTCTTATCCTGATCCAGCAGCTCCTCGTGCAGCTCCTTCCCCACACCACTCTGGAAGTCACGAGCCAGCTTCTCTGTTTTACTGCAGTGACACAATGATCAGCTACATCTCACAGATGAGTCACCTCCGCTGTGCATTGTCCTAACAGCATTGTTTACCTGTACTGTTCATCATTTAAGAGAGGCTTCTGAGCAGCTAAATATCTTCTTATTGTGTCTTCCAGTTTAGGAATAGGCAATCTGTGTAACAGAGACAAAATATATAGGATGAGTCATAATATATCTAGGCTGCATCTTCAACCAGGACCAGAATGATGAAAATCCAGAGGTTTTCCCCTCATGTTTATTTACTCTTTGATGTACCTTTTGTACAGTACAGTATGTACCACTAATAGTACTGACATTCAGTGACGGCTGGTGAGAAATATTCTAGGTGGGGCTGTCTGTGCTGTGGCAACCATGACACAAGCAGCCTAATACAGTTTAACAAAACTGTGGGATACCAGTACAGTGTAAAAGAGATTTAACTGGCACAGTGGATTAATAGAAAATGAGATGTGTCATTTGTTACAGTCCGAATGTGCTCATACATAATTTACAGTATGGAACAAGAATAAAAAAGTCTGGTTCATGAATTTAAAATATTAGGACGCATCCGATTAAGACAAGGTATTAGGATTTACCCGTCTATGTTTTATCTGTCCCCGCTGTTTTAAAAAGTATGCAACAGCCAAAAAAAAAAGGCATTTACACGACAGCATCAAAAATTGTGTAATTTTGATGTCAGGCTGATCTGGGCCAAGCTCTTTAATATGTAGCTTATCCACCATGGTTGTTCTCTCAAAAGTATTTTGAATAGGAGATCTTGTTGAATTTGCGGGCAGCTGAAATACAAGGTTCAGATCATCATCATAAATGTTTGATGTTTGTACTCCACCACTAACGACGCTGCTTGGGGCTGTAAATGAAACGCCGTTTAGACATCAGGTTTGAGGGCGTCAATTGGTTAATTTTATCTTGGCATGTGCATTTCTTGTATCAGCAATTGACTACGCTGCTAGACGGAATTTGTCTAGCGCCAAAGATGAGATTTTTGAATGAGGAGGACTAATTATATGAAGCTGATTTTACCCCAAACAATACGATTACTCGCTATTATGCATTATTATACAAACACATACACACTTAAAATAAGTCTTGTTTATTTAAAAAATGTATATTTTACAACGAAAAATCTAAAATCCCTCTAAGCCAGAGAGGGCGGCGAACTATCGCCCTCTATTGACCAGCTGCTCCTGCTGACATTTAACAACAAAGGCTTTAAATATAGGCAATACGTTAACGCTGTGGAAGGTTTTTTCCCCCATCTTCATTCTGTTTTGAATGTCTTGCACTCACCTGGGTAAACTCTTCTGATAATGCATGGTAGGCACGATGCTTTTGTGCAGGTACTCAGATAAGTCGACATCCTTACTGTAAGCCCTCCCCTTCGGCAGCAGAGCGGCAACTTGGTGGAAGAAACTGGGACCTTTTCTAAAAGTGCAACTCAGGTGCCCAGAATATAAATATGCCATTCTGAAAGAACACTTCCGAAAAATAAATCACGAAAACCCAAGTAGCATTCCCCCCCGACTACGCTGTAAGTGTTAGTGTGCCAGCCTGGGGCAGGTTACTGGGGGACCTTTCCATATCCCCTCGGCCTGACAGCAGTTCTGGGTCACTTTGGGCTGCCAAGAGCATGCGCATTACGTACCAGCGGACCGGGGGGTCGAACTAATATAACATAATCCAATCTCTCCTGCCCTCTCTTTATATGGTCAGTAAAATATAAGGTCATAGCTTTATTTTGTTGAGAACAGCAATCTATATTTATCTCAAAACAACTAACTATTAAAAACACCATGACGACGCGTCTTGGGGCTAATTCGATAATAAACACTAATACTATTTTAAATGTCATGTATACTTTTTCATCTCTGGTTATATTCGCGCTTCTGTCTTATTGGGCTATATTTGTCCCATGTGACTTTGTGACCAATCAGAGTCATTCTATGACCGACCTGTGCCAGGGACGGGAACCAGAGAAACCTAATTTCAAAGCATAAAATCAAAATTGTACGTTTTTTTTTTTTTTTTAATTATTATTAAAATCGTGTTTGTTACCGAAGAGATATTTCCCTTACTGCTAAACGGAGCCGATTGGATAGCTCTTTGTCATTTACGTATGTGGCAGTGTTATAAACGGGAATTCTTAAGGCGCGCAGTGCATTATGGGATATCACGTGTCACTCGGGGAGTCTAGGACCGGCTCCGCTGTCACTGAACCTTCGGTCAAAGGTGTTTCGCGGTACCGCAACACGCAGCCATGGCTCCCGCAAATAACAGGGTGTTTGTGATCGGCGTAGGGATGACGAAGGTACATCCGACAGCTCTAGTCGACACATTTAACTAACAGAAGTCTAACTAGTTAACTAGCTGGATAGATCAGAGGATCAGCTGGTAACATTACCAGCGTATCTCACAAAAGTTAATTTGCCTGTGTGGCAACACATTGTTTTTGTATAAAATCGTGTACTGTCACTCGTTGTATATTTGCCGTGGAAGTGTGATCGAAATAAAATATTGCACAGTGAATAAACATTTATTCTCAGGTCTGTATATTTGCTTTAATGTTACATCGATGCTACAGTATTTCGGGATTTAATCGATCTGATACTGATTGCCAAAGGAGATATGAACGCTTTTGAAACATCACTCAAACATCAGTTATTTTCACCTGGTGAAATTAATCTGTTTCAATGTAGTTTACAGAAATCAGGAGTAATCTTTTCTAGTTTACGCAATCATGACCGGTGAAAGCTATGCACCTTTTTATATTTTATTTGAGAACAGTCATATTTGCTCATCGTAGATTTTCTGCAATGCTGGTTAATTGTCCTTAATTTGAGACACATTAATTGGGCCCATTACCGTAAATTTGTTCTGTTTGAAGTTCATTATCGTAACACAAAGTTCAAGGTTTTAGGGTCAATATTATGTAATACCGTGTTGAATTCTGATATAATTCTTAAGTAAATTAATTAATTCATTTACATTAATATGGGTCAACATTGCTAGTAATTTGTTGATTGGGGGGTCTTTTAAATTTATTGTTGTGACAGTGTAAACAATTAACCACTACCCATCTTTAGAAAAAGTTTGTGTTGTTTGCCTTCTCAGTTTGAAAAGCCAGGAGTAAGAGATGAGTTTGACTACCCAGACATGGCCAAAGAAGCAGGTAAACATTAACTAGCAAACCACCCAGATTCAATTACTGTGTGTGTACTTAGTAGCTGATGATTAATGCAATCCAACATCCATCAGTGCATTTCAGTTAGCATGTCACAAAACATTTATAAAACATTAGTGTGTAATAATGCCATAGTTATTTTGTGATGTTTAGGGCGGTGTGGTGGTTCAGCAGGTACCACAGTGCTCGCACACCACTGGGGTTTTGAGTTTGACTCCGAATGTGTGGAGTTTGCACGTATTTCCGCCTTGTTCGTAGGAGGAAAACAGAAAGCATCTAGCCGGACTGATGTTTCTGAATTGCCTGGTGCATGATTCTGTGTGAGCGAGACCCTGAGATGGATGGGCCCCTCATCTAGGGAGTCCCCTGCTTCAGTCCCTGTGCTTCCTGGGACAGACCCTAGGGTCACTGCTATTATGGGAGACACACCAATAGATATTCCAGCTTTTCCAGTATAAATTTTGGGCTGTGCAAAATATCAATAAAACGTTATACTGTGATTAAGAACATTCATATTATCATCAGTTTGAGTATATATTTGCTTGATATAGCCAAAACACTTGTTTTCTTTGCATAATTCACAGTTAGGAGACAAGGTAGGAGTCTGTTGTTCCTGTATCTTATCAGTATATATGTCACATACTCCATAACTATTAGTCAAACAATTTGATCATAATCAGAAAAATATTTTACTGTTTTCTACATATGAATTTTCAAATATTGTGAAAAATATCAATATTGTTACAATTTTGTTGAAATATCATGTTTAGGGAAAGTTGCCCAGCCATAGTCAAATCCGTGCCCTGGTACGAGCGGCGAGGCCATCAGAGCAAATAACCAGCAACAAAATGTACTGTCAGCTTTTTTAGGCTGTTACCGTTAGGCTAACAACCGAAAAGTTTACTTTTGTATGATTTATTTATTCAGATTAAAATTTAGATTACAGTTCATTCAATTTCTTTTTCATCTACTAAATCTATTTAACTGCAATTCAAAAGGGATTGTTTACCAAAAAATGAGCATCAAAGTAAGGATGTAATGACTCGAATTATTTTGTGATAAGTATCATTTGCCATGAAACAAATTAACATGATAAAATATTTTGCCATATAGCCCAACCTTCTCTATATTAAATATAGATATTAAATAAACAGCTGAAGTTAATCTACTCACTGTGTCCTTTTTCTTCTTTTTTTCAGGCCAGAAGGCTTTGGCAGATGCTGGTATCCCGTACTCTGCGATAGAGCAGGCCTGTGTTGGCTATGTGTATGGTGAGCTTCCAGTACATGTCTCTCAGACCGTCACTGTTATTGATGATGCTACAGGCGACAGTGCAGCACTGTCATCTATACCTGATGCATCAGAATTGACTAAAACACAGCAAAATATGCCACCAGGCTGTCTGCTTAGCTACATTCTAAGCTAACAAGCCAATCTGTTCACAGACTGCTAACTGCTAATATGTCCCCTTTGTCTGTGTTTTAAATGAAAGTTGTGGTTGTCTGTAGCAAAGTGAGGCCCATGGTTAACCTACATGACATCATTCCAGTGACTTCATAGAGCATTATGTCTATGTCCAATGAGGGAACTACACTTCTTTCTACTGTATCATGAGTTAATTCAATAGATCAAGACTTCCTTGTTCACCCTAACCCCCATAATTCAGTCACCTATCACATAATTTGTTAGCATATGGTTGTTTTATGTGTAGGAATTTGTTTTTAGAAGGTAGAGTAAACTATGGAAAATGACTTGGGTCAGTTTAGCTGGGGGTTTCATAAATCAATTCTCAATGATGTTTTTGTGTATTATCCTTCCTCAGAATTGGCTGGGGGCCAACTGGTTGAAAATCGCTCCCAGTCATGGAGAGAAAACACAATTTCTTGGCTGGTTTTTCGTGATTTTAAAGTGGGCTTATTGAAGACTGACTGGACTGACCTGTTCTTTCTGTAAGCTGCAGGATTCATTCTGTGTGCTTTTTGGGTTGATCACTTCCTCATGCCATGAAAGATTTAGCAGTCTTGCTGGGTCCGCACCTTTCTATGGCAGTTAACAGGAGTTGGGTTTTTAAAGCCTAATCTCACCTTACTTTTCCCAGGTGATTCGACCTGTGGGCAGAGGGCCATCTACCACAGTCTGGGCCTGTCAGGCATCCCCATCATCAATGTCAACAACAACTGCTCCACGGGCTCCACTGCCCTCTTTATGGCTCGCCAGCTGGTGCAGGGAGGTATGGAGGCGCGAGCACAGGTTAACTTCCCACATTCTCCTTTCTGTTAGATGACAAAGCAAAATTCCTGCTTGCGTTAATCCACCTGTTCCCCATTTGCCTAGGTCTGGCCAACTGTGTGCTTGCCCTGGGGTTTGAGAAGATGGAGAGGGGCTCCCTGTCTTCAAAGGTATTAAGGCCTCCCTTGTAGGGTCTGGGCATTGTTGTGCATAACGGGATGCCTTTGCATGGTGTTTCTTCGGCTGTCTCTTGCAGTACATGGACAGAACTAATCCCATGGACAAGCACATGGAAGTGATGCTGAACCGTTATGGGATGGCACCAGCTCCAGCTGCTCCCCAGATGTTTGGCAATGCAGGCAGAGAGCACATGGAGAAATATGGTGAAATGAATGCACTCTAACAGCATTTTCCTAGCACACTTTTCTGTCTCTGTTGTGGATGTAATTTTCTGAGAATGTTTTTGGTTATTTATTCAGAATCAGAATAATTTTTATTATCCTCGTATATATTTCCATACAAGGAATTTGCCTTGGTGGTGAACCTGTGTCATTTCTATACTCATTATGACCTTAAAAACAGAACATGAGAGTCTTAACCTGGTTGTAGCTGGTTTCCTTAATCAGCGGTGTTGTCAACGAACAGACGAACGTTAGGATTTTTCTTTTTCTTTTTTGCAGGTACTAAACCTGAGCATTTTGCCAAGATTGCCTGGAAGAACCACAAACATTCCACCAACAACCCGTAAGCAGCATTTGTGCTAATATTTCACATTTCGTCACTTGCATAGATCCTCTTGCGCAGCTCTTGTTGTCATGCTAACTGCAGTCCAGCAAACTTTCTACAGCATCTGAAGATCAACATCAAAATTTATCTTCTGTGCTTGTGCATCAGGTACTCTCAGTTTCAAGAGGAATACACTCTGAATCAGGTGCTGAAGTCAAGAAAGGTCTATGAATACCTTACCTTGCTGCAGTGCTGGTAAAGGAGCCATTTCCTACTAGTGGTGTCTATAAAAACATCCCTGCGGACTCATAAGTGGCAGAATGTGAGTGTGTTTGATGTGACAATTCTGCTGCCCAATACAGCCCAACATCAGACGGTGCAGGGGCGGCTGTGTTAGCCAGCGAGGATTTTATCATCCGCCACGGTCTGCAGCACAAGGCGGTCGAGATCTTGGCCCAGGAGATGGTGACAGACCTAGCCAGCACCTTCCAAGAAAACAGCTGCATTAAGATGGTAAACTAGCTTAGTTAGATATCTGGCCCATGGAAGCCTTTTCACTGGAAAGTCATTGCCATCGTGGTTTAGAAACTCAGTTGATCTTCCATTATGGAAGCACTGGTAGAGCTGGTAGACATACTTTAAAAATGATAGATTTCTGATAGTCAGGGTAATCTGAAAACCAACTAACTGTTACCTACAGGTTGGCTATGACATGACCAAGATGGCCGCCAAGAAGTGCTTTGAAGCAACCGGCTTGAAGCCAGTGGACGTGGACGTCATTGAACTTCACGACTGCTTCTCAGCAAATGAGCTGATCACATATGAGGCCTTGGGACTGTGCTCTGAAGGTGAGGCCCTCCCAGTACAGGCCTCCTGCCTTCATTTTGTCACCAACAGCTTCTCATCACCAGTTTTCTTTCTGGTTGCCGTTATGTTTGAATTCCTTAAGAGCAAGTTGTAGGAGAACCCAGTCTAACAGCTGATGGGGTCACTGAGACTCAAACCATGATCTAATGTGAAGCTGGTATGCGAGAAGGCCAGTTCTCATACAAAATATTTTACCTGTATCAGGCTATATAATACGTTATCTGTAAGCAGTTGAAAGTTAAAATGCCGGGTTGGGTGATGAATGTCATTTTTATTTGCTAATTTTTGTTAACTGGACTCAATGGTATCCCCAGGTAAAGCAGGTGAGCTCATAGACCGAGGAGACAACACCTATGGGGGAAAATGGGTAATCAACCCGAGCGGAGGACTCATTTCTAAGGGACACCCACTGGGTGCAACAGGTAAATATGACCCTATGGCAACTTTCACTCAAGCACAACTTCACATTTGTCTTATTGGCTGCTCCTCTTCTTCTTCTTCTTCTTCTCATCATCATTATTATCGTTATTATAATAAAAAATACTATTATGTAGATAACATTAACCTATAGTTAACATATAGTTAAATAAACCGATAGTCATGTTTAAAATTCCATAAAGAAGATACTTTTAATTTATAGACTGAGTACAATAATAGAATACATTTTCAGTTTCTATAACTTTTACAAAATGTATACTGTGTCTACAGTGCAAAACAAAAGCCCTTAAACACTAATAGTGGCAATAAACTGATCCAAGACTTTAACTGGTAACGTATGTGAAAACAATCAATGTCAATGAGAACACAAGAAGCACTGACTGGTGGAATCAACTGCTTTCATTCAAATGTACTGCTCAACATAATACAGATATTCCAAAATATTTGAAAATATAACACAAACCAGTGGACAATTGGTAAATAAGTGATAGTATTAATGTCGTGGGATGAGAGACTGGTCTGAGTTTGAAGTTGGTAATACACTTGGTAATAATCTTAACATATTAAAATAAAACACAAGAAGACTCCAGGCCCCCTGTCAATCTGATCAGGATGAGCGGCTGGATGGATGGCTGGATGGATGG
>JAODKE010000047.1:16368876-16386579 GCA_026779605.1 Mormyrus hasselquistii | reverse complement strand
AATAAAACACAAGAAGACTCCAGGCCCCCTGTCAATCTGATCAGGATGAGCGGCTGGATGGATGGCTGGATGGATGGATGGATGGCCGGACAGGCAGAGGGACCCGCCCAGTCTGTCACAGGGCTTTAACATAAGTGTAAATTGTGGTGATAAGAAACTGGCAGGTATGTCTAGTGCAGGGGTCTCCAACTCCGGTCCTGGAGAGCTACTATCCAGTAAGTTTTCTATCCTACCTAGTTTCTGATGAGCCACACATGCTCCTGGTATTTACCCAAAAACAGGTGTGGCTCATCAGAAGCCAGGTAGGATAGGAAACCTAACGGCTCTCCAGTACCAGAGTTGGAGACCCCTGGTCTTGTGTGTGCCATGTGCCTGCGTGGATTATTAGGGCCAGCAGGGGGCAGCAGCACAAAGCAAAGAGATCGTGGATCATATACTGTAGACTCTTTCTCATTGCTCACAGCAGGAGAGGTTGTTGAGACAGAGTGCAGGCTCTCTGGGAACAGGTGACTCCAATTATGGGAAGTAATGTACCTGTCCAGGCTGTAGAGTTTGGGCTATAAACTACACTGCTGATCCTCCTGCTCTCTGAAGTCCTGTACAAACTCAGTCCGGTGCAGTGACCCTTGTTCCTGCTTCCTGTGTGTGTGACTTTTTAATCGAGCTAAGCTCCTAGATATGTAACTTTAATTAGATTGTCGGAAAAATACTAGTGTACAGCATTAAGGTACATTCACATTTTAATGTTTTACATGCATTTATTAAAAATAACCTATTCCACCAAACATCATTCTGTGTCATGGGTTTCATCTCACAGTGCAAAAAAATGCAGTTAAGCTAATTAGCATCTATACATCTGTACATTTATCGTCTGTGTCGTGACTGGCATCCAGGGTGTCCCCCAGCCTTGTGACCTTTACTGCCTCGGACAGGCTACACCCCCTTCCCTCCCCAATCCTCATTGGAATAAATGATTACAGGATGGATGGATGTTGCTCTAATTTTATTAAGCTCATTTGTTTTCTTCAGATATTGGCTACTTTACGCCATGCAGTTTCTTTGATATTCACAGCAGCTAATATCTTCATTTGTTTGATAAGTGAATGACCAACTTGCAAAAAGTACTGATATTATTAATTTTAAAGAGTACACATTACGAAAAACAACTTAAAAATTAAAATGGCATTATAGAACTAACAGCTTTATTGCTATCACATGAAACAGATTTTGTCTTCATTCTTTTTATCTTTCCCGGCACATGGAAACACCATGGAAATCCCACCAGTTCCCAGCTTTCTAGATTTACCATTCAAGAAATTAATGTTGAAACATAATTACCACAGGCAAAATGACACACGATTAAATTTACGACTGTCCTTTGAATTTGTATGCAGGTGGGTGTTGGTCTGGGATGTTTATTTGGATCCTGAAGCAGGCTCTGTGTATCCAGGCCCTTATCACTGATAAAACATTTGTCTCCGTGTCCCTTATCTTGGTGGGATAGCTAAAAAGTAGTTGACCGTTATCGAAATGCAGTAAAATATCTAGCTTGGTCTGATTGGTTCAGGCTGGTGGTGTGCCTCAGAAAATGTATAGTAATTTGGGGTCAGACGTTACATAGATTTATATAATAGTGGCGATTGTCTCTGTGGGTTAGGTAGATGTCTAGTTCACAAGGAGAACGTCATACTCGACACCCCAACCCTTAGTCATGGTTTTATAGCACAAAGTGAACAACGCGAATTTCAGGAAAGGCTAATTTAGACAGTTAACCTCTAGACCACAGACATATAATGAGAAGTCATGCATTTGGTTCCCGTCTGCCTGAAGGCCCCAATAAATTATGATTGTATCAGCTGACAATTGTATGAGTTCTGTACTCTATTATCTTAGAATTCTGTTTTTGCTGTTGGATTTGTTTTAATCGCCTTCGTCATGTATCTAATGTCGGACAACATATGATCATTTTTATAAGTTATTTTTATAGTTGCAGGCCAGACTGAAGCTGACTGAGCTGTGAACTCGCTTATCAAATTCGCGTGCAGTTCAACAACTGGCACAATGTAATGTACCTTGTAACACTTTTTTCGTGTAAACGATAAAACGATAAGATAAAGTTACGAAAGTCAACGTTACAGCGGACCCTGTATTATCCAAAGAGGTTACGTTTAAACGAAGATCTGTGATTAGCTATATACTGGGTTTAGGCATCAGATTACCACGAATACGTGAAAGCATATAGTTTGTTTTCATAAAGTATGATGCATTGCTTCGAATATATATATATATATTACATGAAATAAGTTTATTTTAATTGACCATTTTATACGCATATCTACGCATTCACTCGATCGCTCTGTGTTTGGCTCGCCAGGTCTAGCCCAGTGCGCCGAGCTGTGCTGGCAACTCAGAGGGGAAGCTGCGAACAGGCAGGTTCAGGGTGCAAAGGTGGCCCTGCAGCACAACATCGGCCTCGGAGGAGCGGTGGTCGTAACTCTCTACAGAATGGGCTTTCCTCAGTATGCAAGGTAATGCCTGTTGTTCACGTAAAAGGGATCGCATGGGGGAAAACGAACTCGAATAAACATGTTCTTATTGACCTCCAATGATAAGACCCATTTTCCGGGTGTTATGCCATCAAACCTGCTTTTGAACTGTTTCCATCCATACTCGAAATATGATGAATAGTCTTCTGAAATGTATCATGATTTGGAATGCACTGTATATATATATATATACCCAGATGAAGCCGTCTCAAATGTCAATTCCTTCATCCCGTACTGATTCAGTGTTAATTCAATTCTTAATACGCGACGAGCTAAGTCGGTTGTCATTTCTTGTTAATTTTCCTTCGGTTAAGTCCGTTTATTTATGCTGGTGCCTGTGGGTCGTTGGCTTCTGATCGCAGATAATGATGTATGTATGTTGTTTTCTGTGGCCTTCCCCGTCCATTCCGACGATTTATTTCCATTGTCAGTTCACAAGTCAGGTTTACCCCTTTAGGCGCTTAAGTTTCTCTCAGTGCGGATTGGAGAACGAGTTTTCCAAATGCATATGCATAAAACCCAAAGTCTGTATTTGCGAGAATGCGGAGATATGTTGATCAGAGGCAGTGTGTGCTTGACCCCGTTTGTGGATTGTGTTACGTATTATGTATCAGAATGCTGTTATTTGCAAGTCTCTTTGTATTCGGGTTACACGTATATTTTTTAAAGTTTCGTTTCTGCAGTATTTTGTTCAAATCGGTTTTAAAAATAGAGGTGGCTCTGAGAGATTAATAAGCATCTTTTCTTCTCAAATGCAGATTAATTCTGATTTTAAACCCAGCTTTAATGGTCTCTAGTCCAGGAACGGCGTATGCACTGGCATTAGACATTGTTTAATGTGTTTTGGGAACTAATTAACATTTGCTCCCATGTAATGTCTTCATTCAATTAACTGAAATCTGGAGAAATTGTTGGAAGTTTCTTAGTATATTCCACTACTAATTACACTACTATTGACTTTTAGGTGACAGATTTTGAAGTTCACAAGTGTCTTACAAAGTAATGACATATTTCACTAATTGAACCAAAATTTTAAAGGAGGTCGGAGCGGATCCAGGCAGTACCAACCAGCGCAGCTAACGACCTGGAGGGCTTCAAAGCGTATGCTGTGTTCCAAGAGATAGAGAAGATGTTGCAGAAGGTAACGATGGGCATCTGCTTCACACAGCAGACACATTTAAAAATACAGGAATGGAAGATCTCTAAGATTTGAAGATTCCCGATTTAACATGCATGACTTCATACCTTATTTCATAGAAATTTGATCAGATTATTGTGGTCTGAAATCTAGAGATTATTCAAGGAATATGGAAGACTTTGTAAGACTTGGTAATGCACAAATTATCAGACTGCTCAGGGCTTTGCCTCAGAGTAATGGGATCTACTCTGTCAGTTAATCAGTTATCAGTAAAATAGAGCATGAGGTACCCAGGTGTTGGGAGTCTGTGCTTTGTCCCACATTTCTTGTCTAATCTCCCCCCTCCCAACCTCACTTTACAGGAAGGGGAGCAGTATGTGAAGAAGATTGGGGGAGTGTTTGCCTTCAAGGTGAAAGACGGACCTGGTGGCAAGGAGGCCATGTGGGTGGTTGATGTGAAGAACGGAAAGGGCTCCGTCGACAACGACACAGGTGGGTGTGGTATAGGGGAGCCTCATTATGACAGAATAGGCAGGGGCCTGGATGTCCCAGGGTGGGGCAAAGTCAGGTGATGAAGCCCCTCGATCTAAAGATAGTCATCTCTATTTCTTCGGACCCAAATAGACCAGACCACATGTCTCATCTGCCTGCCTGTTTCCCTTCTGTTGTTAAATCCAAAATGGCTGACCTTTGTAATGGTTTCTCTACCCTAGTTTTGGGAGTGTAACAGACCCTGATAAAGTCCTCAGTCCGTCCTCCTATCCTTGCATCAACTGTCCGTCTGCTCTCCTGGTTCCTGTCCCTTGCAGCTAACAAGACGCAAGTTAAAACAGATCGTAACTTGTGGTGGCCTGTTTGTAGTTTGGTAATATGATTCTGATTGGCCACCGTGTTAGCCTGACCATGTCTTGTGATTGGTGCACTTCCATTTTAAATGTACACATAGGGTGATCTTATGCTCATCTCCTCCTTTTTCATGCAGCGAAGAAAGCTGACTGCACAATCGCAATGTCCGACACTGACCTGCTTTCCTTGATGACGGGAAAAATGAACCCGCAGACGGTAAGCCGGAAAAGCCAGAAAATGTACGAGATAGTCAGAGGCAGCTGAACGCCGGCCCTCGAATCAAATTCCTAAGTAAAACTAAGTGCAGATTTAAGTTTACGGACTTAAAAAAAAAAAAAAAAAACGGTTACAAACACTCGATCAGAAACCAGACAAACTGGTCTCAGGTGCTCACACCTGTTGTGTCGCCTACAGTGACTGTACAGAGGAGCACTTTTCCCCCACAGCCTCCGAAAGAGCTCTGTCAGAGTCAAGACCTCATTTAACACCTTTTTGCCTGTTAGATTCCTGACTGTTCAAACAGCAATTATCCATGACATGTGCAAATAGGTTACATTACATCGCCAGAGACAGTCAAAAAAAGCGTGTTTGTGTTTTACATTTGAATTTGAATAGTCCATTTACACAGCATCAGTGCCATAACACACAATTTGGCTATGCAGCAGAAAATGCAATTCCAAGCTTAATTTTCCAGCTGGAATCTTGGTCTCCGCTTCCATGTGGGTGTGTGTGTGTGACCTTAAGGGCGAAAATGGGACATCCCCCACACCCAGCTCGAGACAACAATATCCACCTTATTCTCTTTCAAGGTTCAGCCAGAATTTTTATTTTTTGAAGTGCTAAAGCTTTATTTCTAAGAAGGGCAGTTTGATTTTCCCAGTGTGCCCTCCCCATCCCATCATTAATGATGGCTCTGTAACTTGGCCTGAATCAATTAACGAGCCAGGGGATTTGAACAAAGGAGAGCCATCAGCCACATCCAGGCTTGTCATGACGGGCTCCTGAGTTTCTCAGGATTTCTCATGTGTCCTGTTTAGGGCTGGGAATCATTCATAATTTTTCGATACCAGTACCAGAAAAACACCTTGATTTTGATAGCAGTTTTTTTCATTTTTTCATCCATTTTTCAAAACCGGTTTGTTTTTAAATCAGTTTCAACAACAAAAATACATTAAACATTACAGCACAAATCTTTTACTCGAAGTCATACCAATCTTTCATTTTCCACAAATTATAAAACGATGTTCTCTTATTCTACTATTGAGCATTGGCACATTTCACCACCTGCACTGGCAATATATGGCGACACGAGCTAGAAGATATTCAGTCCTATTGAGGTAGAAAAATAGTTCTATCTGCATCTTTTTCTGCATTTCCACGTAACTTCCGTCTTAGTGCTGGTGCTTGTGGTTAAGCAATCAGCTACTGATCTCTGCAAGCACCTCCACAGTAGTACCTCCATGGAACTGCAATCGGGCCGAGTTCCGATCTCACACACATACACCGCCTCCAGGTGTTTCGTGTTATATATGATGCTGTGGCCACCTACTCTAGCTATAAAATGTAGTAGCACCTTCTCCAAAACAGGACACACACACAAGCCACTTCACAGGTTTGAGTCTGGGCATACATTTTTTTCATGCAGCCCCTATGGTGTGTTTGGTTGTAGAACATAATGTTACACAATCATCAGCAACTCTAGATCTTTACACAAGTATGCTGCATGCTTATTAGCTCACAGAGATTTATTGTTTGGGTATCAGAATTTGGCACTGAAAGATTATTAATTTTTCGACCTTCGATAGGATCGGAGTATTTTGGTCTGTACCAAAGTTTGATACCTGACCCTAGTCCTGTGCCTGTACTAGATGAGGCATGTGTGTAAATGTACACATAGCATGTGTCTGTGGCTAGTAGGGGGTGGTTCATTCTGTTTTAGACCACAGTGCTGTTGAATTCTTGAATCTCATTGGTCAGAAGGGTCTTCATTAATTTAACTGCACACACAAGTGCCAGCCAGGCAAATCACAATAGTAAATGTATGCACAATTATAATCTTTCTAACAATTTATTAATGAACAGAAAGTAAATGGAAATGTTTATCAGTGGAAGAAAGTAGGTCTGCTAATTAATGTTTTTTGCTTCTAAATGTGGAAATATTGTCTTTGGTTACAGACGTAATTCAAAAAGCTGTGCATTTGTGTGTTTATAAAAGTATAATGCACGGCTTGTTGTACATAAATCCTACTGCTATTTGGGACTGAAACTGAATGGTCAGCTACCTTGTTAAAACCGGGTCTGAAAACCATGAATTCATTACTTTCTGGGGACTGATTCTGACTTCCACCAGTTATCAAAATGAATTAATCGGGATAAAATAATTGTTCTGCGTTTTGTTTGCACTGATGCTCCCGTTTTGACATGTTATAAATAGAGCGAAGCTCCTTTTTGTTTCTCAGTTTAAAAATATTTAAAGTTCAAGGACATCCACTGTTAAAAGCTTTTAAGAGTTCAATAAATGCATATTCTCCAAAGTTTTATCCACAGTTGTGATGTCAGTATTACCCAAAATAATCCCGTAATTAAGAAATGCTGAATTAAATCAATGTTCTGTTTACTGACCCAAACGAGAAAGTCTGCAGTTTAAGGGCCAGTTGACAAAATGGGTGTAATTTAAAGTTTATTGTAAAGTTCGCATTTTTTTTACATTACATAAACGTTTACATATATTTCAATGATTAGACTATTTTAAAAGGTACTATGGAGTTCTGGGGATGATTCTTGGCTCAGAATTACATGCTTTGCAGCAGTCAGTTTCACTTATTCTCAGAAATGGTTTTACTCAGAAATCTAATATTTGGTAGCATTATTTTGGTACTAAATACTGAGTTAGGAGTTTCAGGGACAACAGTGAGCGGTCAGCCGGATCTCAGTTGAGGGCCAAATGCTGAAATGTCATTATTAATCAGGCAGAGTGCTGCCTCTGTGACCTTGTTTGGAGCCCGTTCTGTTTACCCGAAATTGACTTTTCTTTGCTTGCCTCGCAGCATAGCAGTGGCTGAAATTTGATCTGCCACTAATGACTATTTTTCTCGATTAATCTAAACTATTAATTTTTCGCCAGAAAATCAAATTAACTGTTTAATTTTATTTTGACAACAGCGAATGTTTTTGCAGGGGTTTAGAATAATGGACACCAGCTTTTCAGCACTATACTGACATTGTTTTTCGCCCACAATTCGATAAGCAGATTAGTAGTATGCCTAAGATATATTACTAATATGCATATTTTGATGCCCAAAATTTTGTAATCTGTATATATTATGCTTATTAAATTCAGTTAGTGGAACATGCCACATGCAATTGTTTTGGCAAATCATGGAAGCACTAAGTGAAGTGGCAGTGAACAAAAGGACAACTCAACAGCCACATCATCTTTTAAAAGAGGAGATATTGTCATTAAACTAGGTAAAATGGTGTCGGTGATGCTTTTTGCAAATTAATGTCTGACACTTTTTTTTTTTTGGTAATTTAAGGTTTTCATTTTTATTAATTAACAAATTAATTCTTAAATTGTGTCCGTTTTCATGTCAGTCTTCGTTTACAGCAATAACACTGGTCCCAACAAGCCCAACGGACATGAACACACACTCGCTCAGTCAACCAACATGAAATAAGCCCAGATTTCTTTTTCTCAAACACTTATTCATTGGAAATACTAAGGTAGCAGGCAGATACTCATTACGCCCGTAAAATTATGTTTATCAGCTACAAGGACAAAAGCTCTCCTGTGGGACCTGGTTTACACCCGGGCGGCCTTTTATACATAAGCCCTCAAAAGCTTGCGAGTGGGACAGCCCTAAGCCCTCACAAACTCCACACACAGATAAATCCCCACCCGCACTTGCAGATCTGCCACAGCAGAAGTGTAGCAAAAAATCATGTGTAAAAAGACAGGCAATTGTGTGGTCCGCCTGTGTTGTAACTAATGACTTGTCGGTATTTAGCGCTCTTGAAGCAATATACATAGACTTTTTAGCCATTACACATTTTAGCCATGCCAGTATGCATTTACACCAGACAGATTTGTCTATACATGTACAAATCTCAGTACACTTGTAAATCTCATTACGCAGACAAATCTGATTACTCTCACAGATTCTGAATACATATTTACAGATTCCTGTACACATTTGCAATTTCTTTGACACATTTACAAATTTGATTATACACACATGGATTGAGATACAGTCACACTCTCCATACACATTTGCAAATAATTTTGCTACAATAGTAGCCCATATTCTAAATACTCATGTAAATTTAATAAACATGAATAGACAGCACTGGTTTTGCCTCCTCTGGCAGTTCATCGTCCAGAATTCAGGCACTTGCACATAGCGCTCATGCTGCTGTGGTTTGCCATCAAAATTTTTTCACAGTGGTTTGTGGTAATTTGAACCACTCCTGTAATTACACAGGGATACTAAAGCAAAACATTTCTTATAATGAATTGAAGCATCTTAGAAATCATGAAGGTAATTTCATTCAAATAAAAGATGTCGATTTAAAACGGTGATGTCAGTGCGTTTTAGTGCTGGCGTCATTGAATACATCATCTGATGGCGACAGCAATAGGTTTAATACTAGGGCCACTTGATTAGGCATTAGTATCTTTTCAAGAGTAGACAAGCTATGCATTCAGAGAAGCCATTCTCCACACTCCAAACAACTAAAACCACAACACGACCCGTCCACTCTTTGCAGTTAAATCGCCTCCATCTCCCCATAACTAAACTCGGCATGATGGGCGATTGAGCCTTCTGTGCTGCTGTGCCTCACATGTGGAATGCTCTTCCGGACACACTCAGGGTAGCCTAATCTATTGGCAGTTTTAAAAAAAGACTTAAAACCTTCCTTTTTAGCAGATTTTTTATCATTCCTAACTTTTTTCTTTATAGCTCTTTTTTTTTTTAGATTGTTGAAGTTTTGTAGCACTTAGAGATTTTCTCTGTAAATGTAAAGTGTGTTATAAATAAAATGCCACTGTTGTACTAAGCTGTTATATCTGCACTTCCTGTCAGTTTAAACAAATCCGGCCCTTCTCCTCTGATGTCATTAAACAGGTGCATTTATCCATAGCAGTGCCGATCACCATTCTCTTTAAACTCAAGGCACTGTACTATTTGAAAACTGTTTCAGATAATGAAACCAGCATGTCTGACACCAGCAATCACATTGCGTTAAAAATCGCTTTGATCAGGCAACTTATCCATTACAATGCTGAGCCAAACAGCATCTGAACCTCTTGATCATTGCATGCCGTATGTATTGTTCAGTTTGCATTAGCTAACATGTTCAGTAAACTGTCCAGTGAGTGTATGTCTTTAAATGTTATGGTGGGGTGATTAATATTAGCTGTCAGTCACTAATTAGATGAATCAGTGATTGGCAGTGCATGATAATCATGCCCACAATGGGCTTCATTGCGGGAAGGTTTACCTATTTGTGCTGTACCTTTCCCCTCTAGGCCTTTTTCCAGGGGAAGCTGAAGATCACCGGGAACATGGGTATGGCCATGAAGCTTCAGAATCTGCAGCTTCAGCCCGGCAAAGCCAAGCTGTGAGAGGCCCTGTCCCCTGGGCCGCCCCTCCAAGCTCCCCAGGGAAGTGTGCTGTCACTACCGCTGTGGATGGGGGTGCGGAGGAGGTGGCCATCCATCTGCTTTTGTTTTTCTGTTTAGTGGGGCGAGGGAGGGGGGTGGTAAATAGAAACTGAGTTATGTTTGCCAGTAATTGCATCTTTTCAGAATACCCCCCTCCCCAGTAACCAGAGCACTGTAGGTTTGCACACATCATAGTGCATCTTGTACTACTAAGTTTTGATCATGTGATTTAATTGAGTAACCTAATTTGTAACCTGCCACGTGGTGGTATCTTAAGTAAACTGAACCCCCCCCCAACACACACACACTCACACAACCAACCATTTTCACCAAAGGCCTGAACACTATTACTCCTGTGAGGGTGTTCACACTGCCTTTCGTAGGACCGCATAATGTGCCTCTGGTGTATTTTCTTATAGAGAAGCTGCTGTCCTTTAGACGGAAAATATTTTCTACTGCTTGACCCTCTGTTTCTGTTGGATATACTTTGGGGGGAGAAAAATATTAATCACGTGACTGAACGTCTTCAGATTTTAATAAAGAATAAAAAAGGATTAACAAATTCTTGCCTTAAATGACTTTTATTCCACTTGAGTTTAAAGGCAATGCATGACCCGTTGACTTTCTGGAATTGCGTTGTGATGTTAACTCTGTACATCATTTCTTCTGTAATTCTGCCAAGTGTGTAACGTGTAAAGCAGTGAGCGGCCTCAGTTCTGAGTGGGGTGTTTGAATGTATTTCTGCCCTGCTGGGAATAGCCTCATTATCTCAGCATGTCACAAGTGCCTTTTCTTCTGTAGTCTCCCTGCAAGCTGATTTAAATCTCATAGGTGTCTGGGTCATTGCTGAGCCTTGGACCCTCAAGTCATGATGTCGTTCACCCCGATGGCTGGAGGACATGGTGAACTGCATTATGGGTTGAGAATGGTGAATACAACGGGTCAGTATCATCCCAGTAGTGTGGTGGTGAAAAGGAAATGCGTGTGCTCCCTGTGAGCTAAACCAGTGACAGCCGATGACAGATGAAGAAACATCACACGTTCTTCTGGGCTCCTGAGCCGGACGCCAACATCCTCATGGAGGGATGACGTCTGTCTGGTTTACTAACTACCGCTGACTTTGTCTCGTTCAATTCCTGCTTAAAAAAATTCTCTGGCAGAACTCTGATCCAACAGCTGGACCTCTTATCATATACCAAATGCCAGCTGTTTTTCTGTTTAAGAGTATTATTTGATTTGATAGGTGATCTAGCCAGTCCATTTAAATCCAGTTATTTTTATTTTGGCATCTTTCTTATTTTATATTTCTTATTTTAAAATTTAATTACAGTCACCATTTTAATTTGTAATTTAACTGTTCTCCAAGTGAAATAATGGTGTGTTGGTAACAGTTGTACAGCTGCTGGTTATCATGGCACCTTCCTTTGAGTGATTGCCTTCAGTTGTATCTCAGTGATAGAAGTCTGGAAACCCTCTTTATTTGATTTTTATTGTAGTGCACTGTTATTTTTTATTTCCATAAAAATATGGTGCTAATATTGAAAGGTAAGTGCAACCGCCAAAGTTTAACTCTGTTTGAATGAGCAGTGATATTTAAATGATGTATTGAATTTATGTTGGTCTGTATATTTATTTATTTTTCATCCCTCAAAGGTCAGTTTACAATTTCAGCTTGATCAGAACGTTTAGCGGATTGTGGGATGCAGGGTAACCATTCTGTTAGTGATTGGCATTCATTGAATAGTCGCAGCAACTTCACCAGAGGATGAAACAGGACAGAGAAACCTGCAGTAGCTTAATTCAGTCTTAATGAATCGGATTCTTATTTCCTGTCAGACATCCTGTCAAATGTTTATTTTGTATCATTCAGATTACACTAAGGGGTCAAATAAGATTGTGTGTGTGATGAGACAGGGGAATTTAGAATGACATAATCTCATTTTAATAGAGGCTAGAATAAGTGCTTCACTGGATAACTGCCCCAAAATAGTTGCTGATTCTTAAGGCAAATGAATATTTTATTATCTAAGTATTTTAATTGCACAGTTGGTCTGTTGTGCTGGTCTTTGAAGATATTTAATAAAAGTAATCAGAGCTAAATCATCTAACTTCCTGTAAGAGGTTCATCCATGCATCTAAAATAAACAACACATTTTTATTGTATCTGAGAATGATTGAATAAAACTATGGGAGGTATGTCCTGCCAAAATGAAAATGATAAAATATAAATACAGTCTCCACTTTGCTATTTAGTCTTCAAAGTCTATGCACAAAGATCCTGCCAAAATGAAATATGAAAAGAAATAACAGCATTTGCATTTTAATTTTCCGGCAAAAAAAGAAAATGATAATGATAAACTGAAAATACTATCTCCACAAAATGTTTTCAAGCTCTATGTGCGACGATCCTGCCAAAATGAAAATGAAAATATAATTAACTGGAGTGGACAGGGGGCGGAGCTATGGATCAGGGCCACCCTTCTCTATGCGGTTGCTGATTTCGTTGTCATTCTGTCCCTTGCACATGGTTGCCCTTGTCATCCAAACTAATTGCAGTCGCATATGGCTTAAGCTAGCGACTTATTTGCAATTTCCAATCCATTCTTTCTCATTTTGTCTTATTTCGTGGCTTAAGTTAGCTTTTTATTCACACTAGAGAGGAGTGTTTGCACAGCATTTGCTGCACAGTTAATAGTTAAGACATTTTTTAGAATTACGAAATAAAATGAAATTGGCTTGGCCCAGACTGCCATGTTTCCAGCCTATTAAGGGCCATGCTTATTTCAGTGTGCCCTTGCAGAGATGTGCCTGCTGTGTACTTTGCATTTCATATTTGCCTGGCCTAATATGAATATGAGCTCCACATTCCATAACAAGGGATAGGCAAATATATTTGTACAAAATTTCTATACACTTAAGAGCCAAAACATTATTACCATGCCTAGGTGAAGCGAATATTGTTGACTGTATTGAGAATGGTGCATGTCAAGGTATGGGAAATATTAGATGGTTAGCTGTACTCTACTCATAGTCAACATGTTGAATGTAGAAAAAATGGGGAGACTGTGACAAGAACCAAATCATTATGGCCAAGAGACTGGCAAGGCTTGTTTGGTGGTCACAGTCTGCTGTGGCGAGTACCTACTGAGAGTGGTCAGAGGAGGTAAAAACCACAATTCGCCGACAGGATGCAGGGCAGCCAGGACTTGTCCATGCAGGATGTGAACAAAGTCAATGCTGTCTGGTACAAACCAACAGAAGGGCTAATGTGGCACAAATGGCAGGTGATTTTGATGATGAAGATGGGAGCAATGTGTCACAACACACAGGGGCAGTGTAGCGCAGGCCAGTCAGAGTGCCCATGCTGACCCTTGTCCACCATTGAAGGCACATACAATGGACCACAACTGTCGACTGGTCCGTGAATCCCATTTTCTGTTGCATCATGTGGATGGCTGGGTAAGTGTCGGGCATCCGTGGGATGCACTGAATCGACAAGTCTGATCCACAGCTACGTAGTTCCATACACAGCAGGGGTCCATGCGCTGTGTGTTGGGACATATCACTCCCTTGATAATCGGTTGAGTATTCGCTGCCAACCCCCTGTCTGCAGTCTGTGGGGTGTTTGCCCCGCCCATTGTGACATGCACCATTTTTATGAGATAGATTTTGAGTTTTGAGATACTCGCTATACAGGAGGTCATGATGTTTTGGCTCGTGTGTGTGTAAGCATATATACACACACATATAGATAAAAGGGTGGTCTAATGTATATTGAAATTTCAGATTGCTTGGATTGATTCAGACACAAGATAGCTTTTTGTCGAAGTCATTTCCTTGGTAAGATGTAAAAAATTGAGGGGGATCTAACAACAGTTAGAGGTCGCTCTGGACAGAGAAGTTCATAGGCATTAGCACTTTATGAATAAGCAGCGCCTCGCTGAGACGGCTCTTACAGCTTGGAGGTGGCATCTCTGTATGCTTCAGGGGAGTTTATCAGCTTGACCTTGCTTGATGAGCAGAACGACTCTACAGAGAAGAATGCTGTGATTCAGAATCTAGAGAAGCCCCCAAAGAAAAAAGTTCTGGAACAAATTGAAGGCAAGAACTTCTCTCCACTGCAGCTGCTGAGTGACTTTGTGACAGGAAAGGCTTTGAGCATTTTCAAAGCACTTCTTCCAGATGGTGCTGAACAAGCTAACCAAATTTTGCAGAAGATGTCTCAAGAATGGGATGAAGATCCTGTTTTCAAACAGTTCAAAATGGCCTGTGACAAGATGACGGTTGTCACTGGCTGAAAGAGCAATTTCTCTTGCGATGAAATTCAAGTCGACCTTCATGAAGGACAAGCAACAGAAACCGCATACTTTCATTGTCGAGAGGCAGCATCAGCATAACATGTTGTGCTGTTCAAAAGAGGCTTTCAATGAATAAAAATTTTATTGAATAATAACAAAGTCTACTGGGTGGGTGTTTTTGCTCTTTATCTTACAGGTTTTCTCGGCTGTCTTTGAACAAATTCTATAATGAAAATGGTACTTCTCATAAACCAGATCAACCTGCACACCTTGCCATAGAATTCATTTCTCATTGTTTCCATTTATTCAGAAATAATTTCGTTTTGGTTCTTATAGGGTTAGGTGTATTAACACTGAATTAGCCAAAAAAAATGGTTGTATTGTTTATGTTGCCAAATTGAAATATATGCTTCTCAATTGTTTAGGTCTACTCTGCAAAACATTTAGACGTGTGCATGGTGTAAGTCATCACATGTAAAAATGTTAATTCAGTTGTCAGAAATGTTCCTGCAATAGTGAGGTATAAGGGAACTAATTAAAAAAAAATAGATGTTAAAATTCGAAATTGGTTATCATCAGTCACACAACCACGTTTCTTTACTCGATGCAATGAATGCTGCCTGTGTGGACAACCCAGCAGATTCTTGACACATGCAAGATGATTTTTTCTTTGATGTACTGCAAGAGGCTATATGGGATGTGATATAGATGAAAATATGTGGCCAGACCAACAGAAGCAACAGGACAGAGCATAATGTAGAACTGGCTCTCTCCTTTCCAAAAAAAAATACAGTGTACATTTTAGTACGAATTTTTTTTTCAAAGCCTCCAGATATAAATAAATGATGAGTGAAAATTTTCAATTTTAATTCTTAAAATACTTTCAGAGTATATTTTCATGTTGACAACATCACTAAACATTTTGATTGGTATGTCTCAAGGCCAGGGGTGAGCAATCTTACCTGCAAAGGGCCAGTGTGTATGTAGATTTTTGGGATAACCTTTAGGTCAGCTGTTCAAACCCCGGTGTGAGGACTCTTTAGCCAATCAGTCCTCTAATTAGTAATCTAATTAGGGAGTTGCAGCAAAAACCCACATACACAGCAGCCCTTTCTGGATAGAATTGATCACCTCTGCTTTGGGCAATGATACAGATTTCACAATTTGGTGGTGTTGACTAAATGGCTGACAAAATGAAGTACATTTTGAAACGTGAATTAAAGGTTTTGAATTAATTAATTTTTGCTGGCTATCAAAATTATTGTGTTGCAGTATACATACTGTTTTGAGAAATGCATAAGCAGCCGAGAGAACCTCAGAACTGAAGAGAAGTTGTCCAAAGCAACCAAGAAAAACTGTAATGTTATTGAAAAGAACATTCTGCTGCTGTTCATTGGTTATATCATCCACAGCACAGAACAACAATGAAATAGTAACAAAATATGAAAACTATAGCGAACTGTAAATGTTAAACTACATACTTACAATTTTATATGTTCATTTGTTTACTAAAAACGAACAGAGGCAACATGTGTCATACAATTCTATATATAATGTAATATATAATATAACATAATATATACGCACTGATCAGCTATAACATTTAAACCACTTGCTTGCGTAGGTTGCCCTCATGACACAAAAACAGCCGTACCCAGTTCAGACATGGACTCCACAAAACCTCGGAAGGTGTCCTGAGGCATCTTGCACCAAGATGTTAGCAGTAGATCCTGTAAGTCCTGTAAGATGCAAGGTGGGGCCTCTATGGATTGGACTTGTTTGTCTAGCACATCCCACAAATTCTCGATTGGATTGAGATCTAGGGAAATTGGAGGCCAAGTCATCACAGCCATTTCATGTTCTTCAAACCATTCTAGAACAATTTTTGCCAATTGTTTGGCTGTTGAAAGAGGTCTTTGCCATCAGGAAATACCGTTGCCATGAAGGGGTGTACATAGCCTGCAACAATGTTTGGGTAAATGGTATATGTCAAGGTTTCCTAGCAGAACATTGTCTAGAGCATTCCACTGCCTTTGCCAGCTTGCCTTCTATTGATGCATCCTGGTACCATGTCATCCCCAGGTAAACAATGCACACGCATCTGGCCGTTCACATGATGTAACAGAAAACCGGGCTCATCAGACCAGGCCACCTTCATCCATTGGTCTGTGGTCCAGTTCTGACGTTCATGTGCTCATTGTAGGCGCTTACGGCAATGGACAAGGGTCTGCCTGGGCACTCTGACCAGTCTGCAGCTCTGCAGCCCCCTATACAGAAAGCTGTGTGTGTGTTCTATCATAGCCAGCTACAGTAGCTCTCCCATGGGATTGGACCAGATCGGCTAGCTTTTGCTCCCCATGCACCTGTTTCACATTCCACCTTGATGGGACCAGTGTCCCGTACAGATTGACTTGAATAATCCTTAAACCTTCATGGGGCTTTTCTCCTTAAAGCCTGTCTGTTTCTCCTGGATCGATTGCTGGGATTTTCTTTCCAGCTGGGATCCTCCTAAGCAGCATTGTGTACCCTACTGTCCCACCCTGCTGTAAGGCTTCACACATTGGTCTCCAAGTCATCCATGTCGATACAACAGTAGTCCCTGTTGTCCCTCCCATCCAATGGGGATTTGTTCTTTTCCATGGGCCGCAAGCCCTCCTCCAGCTGGATGAGGCGTGACACCTCTGGAGAGATGTTCTTCAGTGTGCCCAGCAGGGGAGTCTGTAAGTGCTCTTTCTTCTGGATGTTGTTGATGGGCTTGGTCTCACTGATCAGTGGAGTCTGGAGGAGTGTGAGATAATGATTGGCTTAGAGTTTTGATGCCAGAGGTTGGACTCTCTCAGGCCTGGGTTATTATTGATAATGAAAAATAAAGCTATAAGAAAACATTTCTTCTAAAACAAAATAAAATACAAACAAACATCAAATACTTCTTATTACAGTTTATTTAATTCTCTTTAACTAAAGTGATAATTCATTCACCTTTCCTACTTGATGAAGATCATTCAAGGAAACGTAGTCCAGTATATTGCCTTTAGAAAACTTAATTCAAGGAAATCTAAATTATAATAATACTGGTTCAGACTGATTGCCTTTAGCTGTATATCCTTTGTATATCTTGCCTTGCATTCAGTAGGAAGCAGCGGCTCTACTCTGAGTCCCTCCCGAATGACCGAGCTCCTCACCCTATCTCTAAGGGAGAGCCCAGCCACC
>JAODKE010000047.1:16338180-16368434 GCA_026779605.1 Mormyrus hasselquistii | reverse complement strand
GCTCCTTCTTCACCACGACAGACCGATGCAGCGCCCGCATCACTGCTGACGCCGCACCGATCCGCCTGTCGATCTCCTGCTCCATCCTTCCCTCACTCGTGAACAAGACCCCAAGATACTTATAAAGTACTGATTAAGATACTGATCAAGCTGGGTTATAAAGTATCCTCATATGCTGCTTATGAATATTCTATGAATACATGATAAATGCATTATGAAGGTACATTACCCAATTACCCAATATTTTAAATATTTAATATTTTTATTTTTGTTGTGATTCATTACTGATCATTCTCAGGTGCTTGAACTTTTCCCACATTTCAGTCCTGCACAATTACATAACCAGCAAAGGAAATAAATCTCAGTTTGCATGGCAGCTCAGGGTGTGGTACTGCAGCCTTGCACCTCTGGGGCTGGGATATGGTTCCCCACTCTGTGCTCCAGCAGCCTTCCTCTGGGCTCTGCCATGGATTGGCAGCTGGCAATTTTCCATCCAAAGTGTTTTCTGTTAAAAGTCTTTCAAAGTCTTTGTTTTTGACTCCCATGTTTTTGTCAAATTCTTTCTGTCATTAAGAGACGCAGATAATTATGATGACTTAATTGCTGGCTAACCTTCACTTATGTCTAATGGAAAGGCACGCTATGTTGTCTCACATAAGGTGAAACAATATCAAAGAGCATACCTCTTCTTCTTCTTTGATGAAGTCTTTTCTGCACACGTGTGCCATTATTCCGGTGGCCAGGGCGTCGCCCATGACGTTAACCATGGTGCGAAACCTGTCCCTGCAGCACAAAGGCATTGGATGTCAGTGTAAATTAGCATCAACGCTGCTAACAGCCCAACCCAGGCTGGTGAGCAGAACTCCACCAGCTCCTCCTCCACTTAGCCATTGGGAACTTGTGCTGTCAAATGTCAGCTCATGCCCACCTCCCTATCACTGCGGGCCAATCCCAGAAGAGCAGAACGTGAGACCACACTGTACCACTACCGCAGCATGATTCATTTTCTTCTCCAAAGACGAAGATGAAACCTCCAAAGATGAAGCCAGGAATTCAATGCGTTAGAACCACAGTTAAGGATGACCAATGGGACTATATACTTACAGAGCCCAGTCTACTGCAACAATGAGAGTGATGTCATCAGTTGGGAGTCCTACAGATGTTAGGACAATCACCATGGTCACAAGTCCAGCTTGTGGAATCCCTGCGGCACCAATGCTAGCTGCGGTGGCTGTGATGCTGTGAACCATAAGAAGATAATAATCAAAAACTTTGTTCAGTCTCATGTGGCGTCTAACTGCCAAACAATAGGAAAGTGAACCACTGAAGGGAGCTCTCTATTGTTATTTACTGCTATGTTGCCCTTCCTTTGTGAATGTGAACAATGAGGTTTTTTTTACTATTGGCTTGCTAAGATTTCACCTTAAATACACAGAGGTTTTTTAATCCCACTGGGATTGTTGTTCCTACTTCAGATAGTGTTGTACACAATAGGAATAGGTTATTTCAATACTTTTGTAAAAGCAGACCTACATCAATTCAGTTTGCTGTGTATTTAAGATGGGAAATCGACAAAAAATTACCCTTTTGACATTTGACCGTTTTTTAGGTGATACCTGCTTAAAATGTCCTGTTTCTAGTTCGGATTATGAGATCATGTTTCTCTAGTACTGGTTTGCAATTTTATTTCAACAAAAAAAAAATCAATACGTAATATAGCTGGTGGTGGAAATAGCAGGTTGGTCACAGCAGGGCATAAGGGGAGTTTAAATTAAATTTTCAGGAACAATGGAAGATGATTATTGGTGTCCCGTCCCGATTGTCCACTCCTTCCGTGTGCCACGCCCCCTCATTAACCCCATGTGGATTCCCCGTGTTCACCAGCGGTTTCCTGTTACTGTCATTAGTCCAGTGTATTTAGTCCACGTTTCAGTTTGTTTCCCCAGTCCGGTCATTGTATTGTCAATGCGTGTTTGCTCGCCCTGTCTCAGCTCCTTTCGATTAAACCCCGTGTTCCCCCGATTCCTTGACTGCCGCCCCTTTGTCTCCGCACCGCATCCCACATATGCTGTGACAACTGGGATTTTTTTCCCAGTCATGAAAGAAAAGCCTTTCTTAACCATGCATAAACTCATAATTTCCTTACGAAGTTTGCATTTATGACATCAAAATACACTTTTGGAAATGCTGAGCTTGAAAGCAAATGTAAGACTAACTGTGATAAATTCTTTAAATAGCAAGTTTGCTGAGCCTGACAAATTCTGTGAAAAATGTACAGACAGCTTTGGGGAGGTACTTTTCATATATAAACTAAGAAGCCCCCTGTTTCTTGATGTTGCTGAACATTCCCACACAGCATCACATATACCTTATGGTGATAATCTGCCCAAAGTCCAGCTCATAGCTGTTGACCTGAGCGATGAAGATGGCAGCCACAGCCTCGTACAGTGCCGTGCCGTCCATGTTGATGGTGGCGCCCACCGGCAGCACGAAGCGGATGATCCGCCGGTCGATGTGGTTGTTCTCCAGGAGGCACTTAAAGGTGATCGGCAGCGTGGCAGAGCTGTTGGGGAAAGATGGGCCCCACTGTAACGTCCACGTTCTCCAGCATCCAGGGCCATTTTTTTCCTCATTTTCACACTCAAGGCTTCCAGTTGTTGAGCTAGAGCACGGCTCAGCAGGCTAAGCCTCTGAGTCTGTGATCAGAAGCTGTCACTTTCAGCCCATCCTAGAATAACCACGTGTTCATGGGCCTTGAGCAAGGTCTTCCAGCTTGTTGATGCTATTATTATAATCATCATGAAAGAAAGGGACACCCTCACATTGCTCTGTACAGCCTTTGCAGGTAAGCATGTTCCTATGTTCTGTATATATTACATGTCCCTTAACAAAAAGCCTACAAAATAAAACCTGTAACTTTACAAATAAGTGCACCCTGCCGCACTTAAAACTGGTTTTAATTAATGTAGTGATGTCATACGATGAAGACTGATTGCTTAAAGAAGTGAAATGCAAGCCCCACCCTTGTTGATCCAGGCGTGTGTTGGCCTCAGGAAGATCAGGGCATGTCTCTGAACCTACCTGGATGATGTGGCCAGAGAGATGAGCAAGGCCTGCAGGATGCCACGGATGTAGACGACAGGGCTCTTCTTGGTGATGAGGAAGTAGAGGGAGGGTAGGATGATGAGGCCGTGCAGCACCAGACCCATGACCACCGTGATGGCATAGAAGCCCAGCTTCTTACCCACGGCCGAGGGGTCGTCCATTTCCAGGATCTTTCCTGCCACCAGGAACACGATGCCAAAGGGGAAGTACCTGAACAGGAAGTTGGACTTGCAAACATGACCCCCTTAATTTCCATCTGCTTTGTCTGGCTGTGACAGCATTTATAATTTTGTTGACCTCATGTCACCACAATGATCGTCACGACGATCTGAAGGCTAGCAAATGAGAAGCAATACGAACCAGATAACTATGGCGACGATCTTCAGGACGGCTTCATTCAAACTCTGGCAGAAGTTCACCAAAGCACTGCCGTTAGCTCCCATTCTGCTGAGCATTATGCCTAGGAGAAGCCAAACTGTCTCGTCATCTTCATCATAATCATTATTTTTATATCTTGAAAGTACAAAAAATACTTTCCCCATAATATATGTGTGATGATAAACATATGTGTGCATGAACAAAAAGGAACCTGTAGAAGTTTTAATGAATGGTCATTAGAGTCAGTAGTTAATCTCTTTTGTTGAACCAAAAGACTCACAAGCTTATTTCAGGTCTATTCATGTATAAAGTTTTTAAGATGAGTTTGAAATTGCTGAGCGAAGCTCTTAAACTGTTTTCCATTTTTCATTTTTAAATTTTTTGGTTTATTAGCATCTGTACTACAAAAAAGACACAGTTTTGTCAAATTAATTACAAAAGACGAGTCTTTATCAGTCTTATTATTGCTTTTTCAGTGGAATGACGTATCTTTAAGTGTTCACATTTTTACATTTGCATTGCGTCTTATTAAGCAGTGAAAAAATGTTGCTCTAATGCTTTGCCATTTGAGTTAGTGTGCTTGTGAAGGAACAGGCTGATATAGGTATGTAAATTTATTTTTTATTTTTTTCAAATAGAAAATACTGTATTTATTTTGATACTTTGCTCGGTGGCTGTGTTATGTAGTGTATTTTGATACCGTGTTTCGTATCAAAATACATTCTGATGTATTTTTGTCCCTCTCTGGTTGTTCCACTGCAGTGGGTAGGTTGATATTATTTATGAATACTCCACATTCACATTTTTGTTTATAGGAGAGGTCATTCTTACAAATGGCCCTGTTTTTAGGTATCACTTCCCCAGCCATCCTGTTGCACAGCCTGCCCAGCTGCACCGTGTCCATACCCATAATGGACGAGAAGATGACGAGCCCCAGCACATTGGTGCCCTCACTGGTGCCTGGGAATGTGCGGAAGATGATGTCGGGTGCTGGCGTCAGGTCCAGGTAGAAGCTCTGCACGTCCGTGCTGTTGGCAGCCTGGATGTTATAGACGAAGATCCGTTGAGGGTCAGGCTCTGCAAGACCATGGCTGGCAGTGGGCCTGGGCGTCTTCAGCGTGGGTATGATCCGGGTGCGATACTATAAAGAGGATTATCATTACTCTCATTGGCTTACAGGGTATTCTGAACACAACACGCAGAGCACAGGGAAGAACATATAGCTGGGCACGCAATGGTTTGTATGAATAATGTGTTTTTATGAGGCTGTAACACTCATATCCATTCATCATTGGAGCAATGTGTAGCTGAGTAGGTCAGGCATGTGGGTGGTTGTGAGTTCAAATCCCACATCCATAAGTGAGGCCCTTAACCTAATGTTTTACGTTGACTGATCTTGCTGTCCTATTATCACTTTGAAGAAAAAACCCTGCTGGATGAATAAATGTTAATCGAGTGGAGGGACATGGAAATTGCAGTTCAGGCTATTAGTTCACAAAATTGCATATTTCAGGACTGAAGGCAAACTGGGATTTTAACCTGAAAGTCATTGGTTAAAATCCCAGGGCCAACAGAATGTTCTCATTGTTGGGCTCTGAACAAAGCGCTTAACCCCAATTGCTCTTCGGCCTGGCTGACCATGTTTTTTTTGAATGCATGTCTCTTTGGAGCAAAGCATCTAATAAATGTAAATCATGTAACTTCTTCAATTTCATTTTGTAAATGTCATTGTTGCAAACTACCCTGAAGTCACCTACCTGCTGAAAAGCCGCTTGTACCAAGTTTTCTGGAAACATGTTACTATAACAAAAGAGACAAAACAGAAAAATCTGAACTTTTCAGTGGCGTGTGGTATCCCTAAGGTTAAGCACACAAACTCGGGAGCGAAAGGAGAGCTCACGTCTGGTACATTGATTTCACAAGATACTATTTTAGGCTGCTGGTAAAATGAATTTAATAGGCATTTTTAGAGGGAACTGAGAATCAGTATAAGCACATGAACATGTGATCAGTGGATTCAATGGCCCCTTTTGAAAGATGCAATACGGAAGCATGTTTCTTTTACTTTACTTGCAGCTGAAGAGTGAAAATAATTGGTAAATATGTGACTTTAATTGTCATTCATATTATATTTTTTTGGTGTGGTGTTTTTGTTTCTGCTCTGTCGTTCAGAATGCCACTTTTTTGCTTTTGTAAAAGTTCAGAAGTGCACCTGTCAGTCAAAACTAAGGATAAAGACACAGAGGTTTAGTCTTCCTCATAGCAACAAAGCAGCCGCCCACATATCCAGGGCATGCAAAGATCTATGACACATGAAGAATGATTCGGATTCCTGTCTGCTGAGCACAGAGCCCTGCTGTTACCGGATGAGGTCAAGCAGCGCATCAGCAGAGGTCATAATGGGCTTCCTGCTGCTTTCCGCATCTTCCTTCTGAGCCACGCCCCCCGGGTGGATCACAGACACCATGACAATCCCCACCACCACCGCTAAGAAGGTGGTCGACAAGTAGTAGGAAACGGTCATGATGCCCAGCTTGCTCGAGCACTTGGCATCCAGGGCTGCAAGGCCAGACATCAGACTGCAGGGGAGACCACAGAACACTGAAGTTAGCCTCCTGCTCTGTCTGAAGTCTTTTTTATTTTTTTAGTAGAGAGACAAAGGCATACAACAAGGTGTCATCAAACTGCGGAAAGGAGAGATGGGATAGAAGAAGGAAAAGGAAAAATACCAGTACAACTCAAACCAACTCAAAAAGCATGCAGAATAATACAATGACATCCGGTGAATGTGTGAACTGTTTAGTTTGCATTCAATACTTCCCCCTTGATGATGGCCATGCGTTGTGCATGAGCATCTGACTGTGCTGGGGAAGATAGAAGAAATACATTAGAAGGTACAGATGGAAGAGAGCAGAGATAGGAACAAAAAGGGAGACTGAATGGCAGATGGGTTGTCGTAAGGCCAACCAAGGTAGGCTTGGTTCACCGTGCACTGTGGGCAGGCCAGTGGGAGAGGCATGGCAGCCCCAAGGCCAGTACCTCACCAATGACAACCCCGCCGCAGGCAAACCATACCTAACACGACCTACTGTTCTAGAATGTTCTTGTTCTTGTTTTGTTTTGGGATTTTTCTGGATGAGTAAAAGAGCAGGCGCTGATCTAGTGTGGTGCATTAAAAGAAGCAGGTCATGCAGGTTGGTCCAGTCCAGGAAAACAGAAATCAGTAAGTTGGAAAACAGCCGCCTGGGGCCCACCACACCACCCAAGACCAGCTCAGGAACCCATCCTTGGTTTGCCGGAGGACCACCACACCAGACCGGCTCAGAAACCCACCCCTAGTGCACTGGGGGCCACCACTCCAGACCAGCTCAGGAACTCATCCCCAATGTACCGGATAGCCATCAGACCAGCTCAGGGACCCATCCCCAGTGCACCAGGGGCAACCACACCACACCAGGTCAGGGACCTGTCCCTGGTGTGCTGGAGAGCTACCACACCAGACTAGCTCAGGGACCCATGACCAGGGACTCTTTGAGGCACAGGGCAAAATGATGGGGAGGCAGTGGAGAAAACTGGAATTTTTGGAAGTGGTGAGATTAATGGGCTTGTGAAATCAATAGTGGAAGAAGAAACTGGAGGAGAGAAAGAGAGGAAGAGAAAGAGTCTAAAGGTTTAAAGTTCCCTCATCTACCCCATGTCATTCCCCATGTTCACCAGCTGTTTCCTGTTGCTGTCATTAGTTCAATGTATTTAATCCGCATTTCAATTTGTTTCCCCAGTCCGGTCATTAACGTTATGTGTGTTTTGGAGTCTGTCACCCCGTGAATAAATCCCTTTTGTTTGTATGTACAGCTTCCTTCGCCTGCTCCCCCTTGCCAGATGTGACAGAATGACCGGACTCTACAAACAACCACCTCGTCTGTTGGAGGAAGAATACCTCAGCGCAGTGAACGAGGTGAGCTACTGGCTTGAGCTCTTGAGTGGCTTGTGCGCTAGCCCACTGGAGTATGGACGTCCCGAAGGAGATGTCCCTGCCCGGAGACGCTTACCAGGCAGCAGAGGTGCGTGAAAACCTGCGGGAGTTTCAAGGGTGGACAGTGGACTCAATGATGTAGCAGGTAGCCTTGAACAGTGGAATACCCTACGGTCTGCTGTCGGAGCTACCGGAGGTGCTCCAGACTTCGTCAAAAGCTGTCAAAAAGAAGCAGGAACCGAAGATGGGAGATTCTGGAGGTCTTCTTAGGGGCCATCTTTGTATCCACTGCCTGCCCTGTTGCTTGTTGGGTGGAGCCCCTCCCGATCCTCAACCCAGCGGTGTTCGTAATTGACATTGCCGCCACCACCTCATGGCAGCTGCCTGACGCTCGCATTGCCGCCGCTTTGTGGCCAGCATCAACAGCCTGATCGTTTCTGGGAATACACCTGACCCTTAAAGGGGCAAGATCACTTGAGGACACCATCCTGCAGGTCCCCAAGTTTCTTAAATGGGCAGCGCCCGCTGCCAAGGCGCAAGCTCCAGCAGCACCCTGTAGTTTCTGTGTTGGTGACTGAAGCTCCGCTACCTGTGGTTCCTGTATTGGAGGCTGAAGCTCCGCCCCCTGTGGTTCCTGTTTCAGAGGCTGAAGCTCCACCCCTGTGGTTCCTGTGTCAGTGGCTGAAGCTCAGCCCCCTGTGGTTCCTTCTTCATTCTCTGTGGTTCCAGACCCCCCAGCTCCAGTTCCCCCAGTTTCTGACCTGCTCTTCACACTCTCCCCACCTCTCCAAAAATCCTTATCAAAAGTCCAACTTTGTGTAACATGCCAGATCATCACTTGGTCTTTCATGTGCCAAAACTAACTAGGACAAAGGACATGGTAAAATTTCCCCCATGATAAACTGGGGGACATCAGCTGGTCCCTAGAAAGCTACTGAAAAAATTTGCTGAGCAAGGAGCTAGCGATCAAAAGCTCATAACACATATAGATATGTGTGTTATACATTATGAATGGTTTATGAAGTTCTCATTCGTAATACACTTTAGATAACTTCATAATGCATTATAATCGTCGTATAAGCATTAGGGATGTTTATAAAGGTGTAGTGAAACATAAATGAAAGTAAAGCATTCATTAATTCATAAAGCATTCATTATGCATAATAAACATGGCTGTAATGCATTATACCTTTTATACATTTTTATAGCCATGTTTATAATGCTTTAGGAATGCATTATAATGTATTATGAATGAGTTTATAGATTACTAAAAACATGGCCTTAAGTAAAGTGTTACCTGATCAAGTGTCTGAGGCTGCCTTGTTTTCTTTTGCCACTATGTGATGCTGCTTCTATTTTGGGGCGATCTGTCTTAGAATTTAATCAGTTTCAGGTTGTCATCCATACAACCCCTCTGTGAAGTTTGAAAAACCTCCATTAAATATTTAAGTGACTGGTAGTGGACCCAAAACCATACGTATTCCCTGATCAAGGGGAATAACAGATAATAAGAACAATAATAAACAGCAGTACAATATTTTTATCTTAACTGACTTTTCTAACCATGGATTTTGGTTCACGCATATTCACGCATATTCTTACTGGCTAGCTTCACACATCCCACAACATGTCCGCGACTTTGCAATTCAAAAAATTCATTAGCAGCAACTCAAAAGTGAAGTGTCTGGCTGCAGAACACTGGGCGTCCTCCACAAGGAGAACTCCACTGTGGGGATGTGGGCATGACCTCCACTCCTGGGCCAGACATGACGTTATGCACACTTCAGGAATGGAAGCGAAGTATAGGTTGGAGATATTACGATTGTTAATAATTGTTATAGCATTATTATAATTTAGTATAATTTTATACATGTATATGTGTGTGTAATATTAAATTAAATAGAATCACATGACCCCCACAATAGCGCTGGATATGACTATAGTCCCATATTGGGAACTAACTTCAATAATCCAGCCTACTAAGCAAATTTAACCAGTGCTGAATAACATTGAGAATCAAATCAAATATAAGGTTTTTAGGGCCCAGGGGAATTAGGCAGCAATATCCTGGAGCTTAGCTTTAAATTGCTGCAGCACAGGAGCACCTTTACTCAATCAGAGAGTGGGCCGTGGATCTGTTGGTAAACACGATTTAGACTGCCATAGGGACTCGATCGCCAGCTGGAAAAAAATGTAGTGCGATACCCCCCTGGTTGTCAAAATTTACAAAGGAGACCTGCCTCCCCCCAGTTGGTGAATGGTTGAGAATCTCTGTCTTAGAAGATCAGGGTGAAGTATTACCAAACAGTGCAGAAATATATGTTCAGTCTCTAATTCGAAAGCTTTAAATCGCACAGAAAATGCTGAAATGTTAGAAAATCACTGAAGTCAATTAACTTGACTGTGTGAATAAAGTGGTTGTGTTGCCGTATCTCTGTGCCCTCTGATCTCACACTCACCATTTTTGAGCTGCAGCTCTGGGGTAAGGGGAGATCTGCGGATTAGCCTATACAACCCTATTGCTGAGCTGGAGTTCAAGATGTTAAAGTATAAAATTCTGTCCATCTATTCCATTCAAAATGGCCTGGTCCTGTATCCATCGCGGCTTTGAATTTGGTGTTTAATGGCAACAAAACAACATTATACATATAGTGAACTAAAAAAAGATGCAGGGCTTTGCTAAAAACATTCAGGGCTTAAGTCTTACTTGATTAATTTTTGTGCTACTACCAGTGAGAGGCTTGTTAGGCAAACATGCAGGACATTCTCTGTGGCTGGGGAAACAGGGGAGGCAGAATGTAAAGGCCTGTAATGTTAACTCACCCTCCCCCATTCCCCTCCCCTCCCCTCCCCCCAGCCACACATGCAGATTAGTGTACTGAAGGCAAACAACAGCCTTATACTAATCCAGCCATGACACAACATGAAGCTCATTTACTGCTTATAACCCATGGCCATGCATTCATCTAGCTGTTCACTGACCTCATCGGATCAGTTTTCTGATTCTGATTATGAATTTTACTGGCTGGGCCACACAAATAGTTATTTTCCCCACGCACTGTTAAAAAAACCAGATGAGTTAAGTCTTGAGTTTGTGATACAGAGGTTCTGCGTTTAAGCCTCTGTGAGGTTTAGTACTTAAGCTGCATTGTCTGAGTTACACACCATTAAATTACAGTGACCCTGAGTAGCAAAACAAAATAACATTCAGAGAACAAATTAACAGTAAAAAAAGAAACACAGTATTTAGAAAAATAGAGCAGATTACTGCATTTCTACCAAGGGCATTTTATGTCCTCATGAATTTTATGACTGAGAGGAAAAACTTCCTCTCTTCAATCTAAGCTTTGTCACAAAGTTTTTTTTCACATTTTTGTCATTTGGTGACATTCAGTTTTTTTTTAGATGCACAAACTCTTCACTAACCCTAGAAATGTCAGATTTAATGAACAACGCTGAATGTCACACGTCTACATATGGAAGTGAAATTGGGCTTTTTAGAAGATTTGCTGCTGCAGTCATGGAGACCCTTCGAGTTATTGCTAGATTGAAGAGGCAAAGAAGATTGCAAGGTAATTGCTGGCATCAGTTGCTGTGTGCTTCTAATTTGAGGGATAATCAATCATCACAGCGGCTCAACAGGAAATTCCTGTTCTATTGGTTTCCCTGAGTCTAATGTCGTCTTCAGTTTGTTCTCATGGTCCTGCAAGAACCCAACCATGGACTGCGCATACAAAAACTGAACATCATCTCTATGTTGTGCCTCTGGCCAGGAAATATACCTCACATGTTTTTATTTAGTGGATGAGCAGGTGACACTGTTGCCTCATGCCTCCAGGGGTTGAGGTTCAAATCCCACATCTGCCAGTGCTTGTTCTCCCCATATGGGCATCCCACAGTATGTGCATGTGCCCTGTGATGGACTGGCATCCTATGCAGGATATAACCTAGCCTTGTGCCCTTTGCAGGCTCATAACTCCAACTGGCACAAGCAGTTAGATTGTTGTATGTTTTACTCTAAGTTCAGTTTCAATACTCTTATCTTTCCTTTTCAAAAACAGGTAACGCACTCTGATCTTAGCACAAATGGCAAAACAAAAACATTTTGGCTTGTTGGCAAAAAGATGATGCTTCCCAGCAGCTCTCTGGGCGAACTGAAGAGGGTGTCAGATCAGAGAAATGAACTGCACAAGGGCGACCGCTTCTTTTTTGTATTATTGGGGACTTTTATTTTGATGTTATTGGTCTTCTATGTAATTGAGTTGGGAAACTCATTATGCGGGGTGGCATGGTGATGAAGTGCTTAGCACTGTTGCATTCACACCTCTAGGACCAGGGTTTGATTTTAAATGTTTAGATTTTTATTTTTATCTGTAGAATTGGATAGTGATCAAAGTGGCAGCCAGTTGAAGTTTTTCCACCTCCTGCCTCTATCTATATTTTAATGGGGGGTTTAAGGTTTTTTCACTCTGTGAATTGCATTTATTTGTTGTAAATGGAAAGGTGTGTGGTGTTATGGTGTATGTGGTGATCCTGTTACCCGATGACAAGCGCAATTATGTGCCATGCATTGATTTATTTTTGCAGCAGATGGAAGCAGATTTGTCAAGATGGGAGATAAATAAATAATAAATAAAAGACGTTTGCTAATGAAGAACTGGAATTGAAGAATTTGCCATCACCACATATCTGCAAAGACAAACACTGGCATGTGAACACGCTTGTTGACATAGTTAATTGGAGTTAACAGACGAAATAGAGGTAGAGGAAGAAGAGGCAGAGTACACAAGGTTGTTCCTGATGAATTAAGGGTCATCATTGTGGACCACATTGTCAATCATGGTCTCAGAATGGCTGAGACTTATCGAATGGTACAGCCAAATACTGGGTGAACCACTGTGTCTTCAATCATACAAGAGAAAGTGGGTACTATAGTGTTAACAGAGTTCTTGCTTTTTAGTGTTTGTCCAGAAAGTTTTCCCTTTGGGAAAACCCCTTTTTTTTGTGGGGCAGTGTGTGACTCATTGTGCTAAACCCGTGTACCTGTAATCTGAAAGTCACTGGTTCAGCCTCAGCACATTTGTGGATCCTTGAGCAAGGCCCTTAACCCCCAGCTCCCTGGGTGCCCCAACAGGTGGCTGCCCTTCATGGACAGCTTACTCTACAAAGAGCAAGTTGAGGGAGGCATAAAGACAATTTCCCCACAGGGATTGATAAAGTATCTGTTATTTTTAAAAATATGTGTATTGCAAAGCTTGCAATAACTGTACATTTTATACTTTCTAGATATTTTCATTACATAGTTGATGATAATTGTTGATGCTGTATTGTACACTACTATATTTACTGCATGTATTTTCTCCATTTTAAAATACTGTCCAAGTAGGACTGCAAGACTATCTCACATGGGTGGTCGAAGGCACCTTTTTACTATTCAACTAGCGGAGGGTATTTGTGCCATGGTGATTGCAAATAATTCCATTTGACTACAGGAAATACAGAGAGCTGTGACTGAACTGTAAACTCAGTAATCTGAAACTTTGTAGTATAGAAATTATGCCACACAGAAAATATGTTGCTTTATGGATTTTCAGACGGTATTAACAAAATTCTTATCAAAATTTTCAAGATAGATCAAACAATTATACCGAAAACATGTTCAGGTACTTTGACGATCTTGTTCCTAGGCAATGCTGCAAGGATTTGTCATTCTGATGGCACTGACAGTTTCACTGACACAAATATTTGCTTTTGGGGCATAAACTAAGCATTTTGAGCAAGTTGCTTGCTTTTGCAGGTAATGTTACATGGGGGTGAGGAGAGCCTGGACTGCTGGGCTTGGATTAATCGCCTTGGAAATGGCAGCACCTCAATTGGGTACTCTAACCTGTGGGATAGGTTGTGAACTGGGGAGGTGTTTGTGGGAGAAAAGACAGAAGAGCAGGGTTTTGGGGAGAGTGGGCAAGGCAGAAAAGGGAAGACAGGAGCTTGGTGTTGGCAAGAAGGATGGCGCTCAGGGGGGGGAGAAGTAACAGAGACTGTGGTGAAGCAGCTTGAACGTGTTTGACCCTGGAGAGAGGCGAGGGCGAGTGGTGCAGGCGGCTGGAACTGGGAGAGAGGTGATGCTGGGAGATCCAGCACCCACACTGAGACGCCTTGCCACAGGGGGAGACACGCAGATGCTGAAGGGAGGAAAGTAACAGGGCATACCCCCCTGTGGTGAGCTAAGGGAGAAGCTCCCCTTGTCCTAGGCAGATCATTACCTTGAGTCGGTGCCCAATCTGGGCTTTGTTTTGGGGGCACTTAGTTAAGGGTGGCAGTGATTAGGGTGGTGATGCCTCCTTTAGTAGGTACCCTGACATTGTGCTGGCTAATGCAGTGAGTGTGCATGAGTGGTTTCTGTTTCTGTGTTATTGCAGTGCTGTGTTGAGGTGGGTAGGGCATGTACTGTAGTGTGGCTTTTACTGTGATATAACCCAGGGTATGTCTAAGGTGTTCGGAAGGGGTAACGGAGTCTTGTCCTGTAAAACATTGGTTTATATACCTATTGTACCTGTCATGCTATTGGTGTGCCTGCCTTGTCTTTGCCTCACCATCATAGGTTCAGGTGGACAGAAACGGGCCATTGGGGGAGCAGCTGCCTCATGGACTTCACCTGGTGGCACTGCCTCCATAGTGGACTGTGAAGGAACTTTTTATGGGGATGGTTCTTTCCCTGATTTTTATGCGATGTGATAGCTGGCATTGAATTTTGTTTTTATTTTCTGTATAATAAACTGGTAAACTCTAAGCCTTGGTGTTTTTGGGTGTGTGGACTGACTCAAACCAGCAGAACCAGTCTGAACCAAATTGGAGGGTCTTCATAGTCTTGAGATTAAAGGTGAAAGGGGGATTGGTGCTGTCATCCTGCCATTTTTTGCCCATCACTCAAGTTGTTGGCGGTAATTTGGCTAGATGCCGGAAACCCTCATGTCTGCTTCCTTCCAGGTCTCTTAGCCAGGCTGCCATAGTTACTTCAGTACTGCAGGAGGTTGAGTGTAAGGCAATAATTCTTCCCTTTTTTTTTTTTTTTTCCTTCCCAAGTTGTTGCCGAGCTGCACCTACACCACTTGAATCCTCACCTGGACTCCCTGGAGAAAACTACATGAAACCAGCTGGAACTTATAAATCTATATGGACTCTAATGTGATTGTAAATAGTTACATGCTACCTGGATGCCCAGAGGATGGGGTCCCCTTCCGAGTCTAGGTTCCTCAAGGTTTCTTCCTGCCAGAGGGAGTTTTTCCTTTCCACTGTTGCCACAGGCTTGCTTGGTGGGGTTCTGACTGGGTTAATGTAAAGTGCTTTGTGACAATGACTTGAAGCGCTATATTGAATTGAACTGCCTACCTTTACACCAGGCTGTTGGGGACTATCAGGGCAGAGGGTCCTCCTTTGGGGGGGGGGCAACTAATGTGCTTAGGTTTGATATTGGTTTGTGGCTGCCCTGGTTCCTTATGTGTGATGTCCGTCATGTTTGACGTAGCTGTGACAGTAATACACTTTTGCAGTTTGCACGTATTCTGAGAAATGCACATACTGTACTGTTGTGCAACCATAAATTGTTTCAGGAAATGCACCAATAGAATTGCGTGTTCTCTTTTGTATTTGTAGTTTTGTGTAAATGGTTGCTTCTGTTGCATTGTGTGGATATGCTCAAGAGTGTTGTCGTGGCTAACTGTTTTAAAGCATATTTTGAGAACGCTGTAACTGCACCCTCATAATGCCTTTAATGTTTTCATAGGACAGATCTAGTGTAACTTCATAATGCATTAGTAAAACATTCATAAGCAACATGTAAATATACCACAACAGCCTAACATATCTTGGCAGTTGTAATATATGTAACCCGGCTTTAGCCCAGCTTATTTAAACCATGCCCTATTGTGGTGTCTGTTCCTTTAAGGCTGGGTTGATAGGATGCGTGCGCCATAGCGTAGTCTGAAGGGGACGTATAGGCGAAACGGATGTGGAGTGCTGTATGGCTGGGCTGGAATTGCTAAGCCGCTCTGTGATTGGAGGAGGGGCTAGTCTGTTGGGTTTTCCCCTCTCATGGTGGGTGAGAGGGTGGAGCTGGGTCGACGAATAGATTATAGAGAATAAGGGTAGGCAGGGAAGAATGGGGGAAAAAGAGCCGTGCTGAGCGGTTCCATTAGGTTTTTTTTTTTTGGTTCACTAAGCGTATTCTGCCTGATTGTTTGGGTAGTTACTGGAGACTGGTTAATATGAGTCTAGCCCGCCGTTAGCGGAGGGGAAAAGCGCTGGGCGAGTGCGGCTCCTGAAGAGGTACCAGGTGGTTTTTTTCCCCCCCCTCTTTTACACTGAGGCTAGTGCGTGTAGCGCGGCTAAGTAGTTGGTGCACAGTGTTTTTTTTTTGTTTTGTTTTTGTTTTGTTTTGTTTGGAGGAACTGTGATAGTTAAGACCATTAGTGTTTACTTCCCAAAGGTTTCCGCATAAACGGGGAGATTTTGGGGCGATATGACTGACTTGGGGAAACAAGTGTTTCTCCGAGGCCTGCAGCGACAAGATGCCATTGCACCGGATAGCACTGCGGGGCTGCCGGGAGAGCCAGCAGTTCCTCCGGCAACGCTGGATTGCTGCAGTGCGGATCCCTTGGACGTGTGACTTTTCAAAGCTTCGCTAGAGTAGTGAGTACAAGACTGTTGGATGCCCAGTAGGGGTGAAGTAAAGCGCGCCAACGATATTGAACAGGGTTACATATACATTAATAATGAACATTATATAATAAACTTTATAGTCATATGTTTGTCATTAATGTATATTGAAGTTGTTGAGGTATGTTAGGCTAAGGTATACTTGCACGGTGCCTATGAATGCATTACGAAGGTGAACTGAATGTTCTAAGAATGCATTATGAGGGTGAAGATAATGTTAAGCGCTACCCTTACATTACCTTCGCATTTATGGGCTTCCCCACCATTTCAGAGTTTTTCCCAAGCCCGTACAGCTTATTTAGCAAGGAGTGTACATTGGTATGTAACTGGCCAGTTTTACCACTTACACAGCTGTCGTTCTTCCAAAGTGGAAATGTCTAAACACTAGAATGTGACTGTGAGCCTTTCCGGATGTGAGCGCCCACCGGTTTCATCATTACCTTGACACGATGAGGGGCAGGATGAGCATCTTCAGCATCCTCATAAGCAGCTCTCCTGGGAACTGAAAATATTTCACCTCCTGTGGGAGCAGAAGAAATTAACACCTTGATAAGCAGGATATGGGAGTATAAATTGAAGTGAGCCGTGCTTACTAGCAGAGCTGAAGGCGTGACCAAGCGTGGGCAGTGGTGGCTTGATGGTTAGGGAAGCACACTTGTAATCGAAAGATTGCAGGATCGAATCCCCCACCTCAGTCACCACTGAGGTACCCTGAGCAAGGTACCGTCCCCAAGCACTGCTCTTCGGGCGCTGAATTAGCTGCCCTCCACTATGTCATGAAAGTCGCGTATGGGTTAAATGCAGAGGACACATTTAGTTGTTGTGCACTGTGTGCTGTGCTGTGGTGTGTTGACAATGACCACTAATCACGTAATTCTAATTCAAACCAAGGTTGTATCACTACCATCTGATTTGTTGAAATGCACGAAGATACTAGTGATCTGTGCCAATATGCATGGATTATCTGAAGGAAAAATCGACATATTCTATGTTATTAATTTTTTTTTGTAGTGTCACTCATTGCTGAACAGAATGGGAAATACAAATTTATGCATGCAGATGCTAATTCTGCTAGCTTTTATTCTAACAGAATGTTATGTCATCGTCGCTCTCCAAACCTGGCAACGGTTTTACCAAGCCGACCCTTCTGCAGATGAAGATTGATGAGAGCTGGTACTGCACTTTAACGTCACTTTGCGGTACGGTTACGGTATGGAACCTCTTTGCCAAAGAAAAATGCCAATAGATCGATGATCCCATCACTTATCCTGGTCAGTTCCCAGGCAGGGGGTTGGGCTGGGTGAAGACCTGAATGGGATCCTTGAACTTCCTTTTCTACTGCAAATTGCATGTTATTCCAGGTCAGCAACAAAAATGAGCAATCAAGGTGTGTAATTAAGACGTCAAATGGAACAAAATCCACATAGACCTGCAGGAATGCGAGAGACAGGCGTCCCCTGGTATAGAGTGTGAGAGTCTCTTGGGGAAAATGTCAAGCTCAAAATAGTTCCTTCATGTATAATAATCTCAAAGCTGTTTACAAAAAGTGTGTAGGAGAACAAATGTTTGTCAGTTTTTCTCAATCACATTTCTCAGATCAGAAATGAAATTCTCATAACTACTTTGTACAACCGCCACAACATTGAGTCACTTGTGCACATCAAACATGCAAAGTCTCATTCTTTTGGTGATATTGCAAATGTTCTGATACAGTCATGCCAAAGTACACTGAGCAAGGTACCGCCCCCAAGCACTGCTCCCCGGGCACTAAATTAGCTGCCTCTGCTATGTCACAATGTCACATATGGGTTAAATGCAGAGAACACATTTTGTTGTTGTGCACTGTGTATAGTGATGTGTCAACAGTGACAATTAATCACTAAAAAAAATCACTAATCTCTTATCGTCCATATATTATATGTGGACGTATGCGGTATTACCTTGCCAACGACGTTATGTTCTTATGGTACTGGTACTCTGTCTTACCCCCAAGGCATTAGTTCATTGTATAAGCTATTACATGCAAAATGGTTGAACAAGTTATAATCAGTCAAGCATATTCTCTACACATCTCTCAGTTTTTTCAATATATGAGTCCTGAACTGGTGAATTGCTCTCAGTTGAATCTTGACTTTCACCAATAGAGAGGAATGTTTGAAGTGTTAGAAGAGGTAGACGAGGCCAAGAACAGAGGCACAGTCCTGATGAAATAAGAGCCACAATTGTGGACCACGTCCTCAGTCATGGCCTTACGATGGCCAAGTCCGGTCAAAGGATACGGCTGAATGTTGGGAGAACAACCGTGTCCTAAATCATTCAAAGTTTTACGGTAACAACCAGTGTTGGGAAGATTACTTTGGAAATGTAATTTGTTACAATTACTAGTTACTCTATTTAAAATGTAATAGTAGTGTAACTTTTTCAATTATTGTATGAAAGTAATATAACTAATTACATTTGATTACTTTTCTAAATTATGAATGAATATTCTCAACCGTTAACCATTTTGAAATTTTGTAAACTGTTTACCTTACAGCAGTACTAGACACTCCTTTCAATACACAAATTAACATGCTGTAATGACAGGCATGCGGGCGAGCGGGAGGCAAGCGAGAGAGCCATAAGTACGGGTATAACGGGATTTATTCCAAGCAGACAGCACAAACTACGTCAATGACGGACCTGGGAAACAGACTTGCACGCGGACTAATATACACAGGACAAATTGAAGATAACCGGCGACAATACAATCGGGGTAGGACGTGTAGGTAATGAGGGGGCATGGCACACACAAGGATCGAACGAGCAGGTCATAAGACATGATTATAATTGATCAATTTAATAAAGGTACCAAACATACTGTCATGACCTGTGCGTTCTGTCCTCATGTGTGCCATGCCCCCTCATCATCCACGTGTGAATTCCCGATTGTGATCACTTGTTTCCTATTATTTTCGGATTGTCTTGTGTATTTAGTCAGTATTCTCCAGATCTGTCACTGATGTTCGTTGCTGTTAACCCCGTTTGTCCGAATAAACTCGTTTGCTCGTCATTCTGCCTGCTTGCCTGCCGCAGAGCACAACAGAATGACAGATCTCGCCAACGCACCTCCACAGATCGCGGACCAGCGCCTCGATCTGTTAAGGGAGGTGTTATACTGACTAAACCAGCCCAAGGTCCGTGAGGACCCCGAACTTAGGATACTAGCCAGCACGAGCGGGACCCTCCTGGAGGAGATGGACCCGCTCATGGGTGCGCACGTCCTGGCCAACGTGCGCAACAATCTCCGGCAACCAGTGGACGGGGTTATGGAGAGGCAGCTCAGCCACTCACCCTCTCTGGGGCAACCCCATTACAGCCCGCCATCAGAAGCCGGAGAAAGAAGAGGCGAAAAGAGAAAGGGAAGCTAGCGGAAGCCCCGACGATTATCCTCGGGGCTTGCTCTCTCTCTCTTGCCGCTCCTCTTCCCGGTGGGGAGCTGGAGGAATCCCCCCTGTTACAGAATCCAGTGGAATGGACCCCGGACAGCCCCGTAGCCTCAAAGTCCCTCTTCCTGGGAACTTGCCTGTCTCTTAAAGGGGCCAGGTCCATTCTAGATGCCATCCCGAGGGTTCCTCACTCTCTTAAATAGACCACACAGAGCCGGGAGGTGCAGACCCTGGATGCGGTGGTCGAGACGCCAGCTGTAGCCACTCTGCCCGCAGCCCTGCCTGTCCTGACGAAGCCCGCGGTTCCTGTCTTGTCTGTCCAAGTGCCCGCTGAGGCTCCCCCTGCTGGCCGCATGCCCGAGGTGCCCACTGAGGCGCCCCCTGCTGGCCGCACGCCCATCCAGCCCAGCTCACTCGTCCTGCCTGTCCCAGCACCAGCTGCTCCGCCCGAGCTCCCTGCTCTGGCCTGTTTCACCGGCGCCGCCCGAGCTCCCTGCTTCACCCGTCTCGCCAGCTCCGCCCGAGCTCCCTGCTTCACCCGTCTCGCCAGCTCCGCCTGTCCTGCCCGTCTCGCTGGCTCCTGTTCCGGCCACAGGGCCGATAGCCCCTGTCCCCGAGGAGGTCCTGGACTACCTCACCATCGCTCTTCCTCCCTTGGTAGAGGAGAAGGAGCTCGAATGGGACCCCTCTGGGATCTTCTTACTGGGCCCCAGAGACTTGGGTGGGGGAAGGACTATTCCACCATCACCCCAGCGTGGGGGAGCCCGGCCTAAACCCCTTCTGTCGGTGTCTCGAAAGAGCAGAGGACACCTTCGCAGGGGTCGGGTTCCGCCGGCCCTGCCCACTGGCTCGCTTGCTCATCCCCTGGCTGTGGCTCGGTGACTGCCTGCGCCAGCGTTCCCTCCTGCTCCCTCCTCGTTACCTCTGTTTGTCCCTCCGTCGGTCTCCTTGCCCCCTTCCTGGTCCCCTCCTGCTCCTGCCTCCCTGTCGCCTGCGACCTCTTCGGCTGCCTTCCCTCGCCCGCCTGGGTTCTTTTGGGCTCCCCTTTGTCCCCTGTCCGTTCCTGTCTGGTCTCCCTTGTTTGCTCCTCGTGCCTTTGTTCCTCCTGTGTCTGTTCCTCGTCCATCTCTGCCTCCCTTGTTCTCTCCCGGCCCTTTTGTTCCGCCTGTCAGTGTTCCCTCCATGTCGCCCTTTCTGGTTTGTTTGTCTGCGTTCCCTGTCCTATGTCAGGTTCTGTTGTGGCTGCTGCCCCTGTGTTTGTTTTGTGTTTCGATCCTGTTCCCTGTGCCCCGGTGATCGTTTTGTTTTCCAGGTTCGTCTGGTTCCTGGTCTCGTCCTGTCCGCCGCTTTCCTTGGGGTACGCCCGGAGTGCGTGCCTTGGGGGGGGTTCTGTCATGACCTGTGTGTCCAGTCCTCATGTGTACCACGCCCCCTCATCATCCACATGTGAATTTCCGATTGTGATCACCTGTTTCCTGTTATTTTCAGATTGTCTTGTGTATTTAGTCTGCATCAGTATTCCCCAGATCTGTCATTGATGTTCGTTGCTGTTAACCCCGTTTGTTCGAATAAACTCGTTTGCTCGTTATTCCCCCTGCCGACCCCCTCCTTCACTGCGGCTTGCCTGCTCGCCTGCCATAGAGCACAACACATACCATACATAGCATATAGGCCTAATAATGATTTTAAAAAAATGGGTAAGAATAGATCCTCGCTTCATACTCAGTGAAAACCCAGATTCCCTCAGTGTAATGTGTCATAACATTAATGAGCATAAGAAGAACTATACAAACGAGAGGAAGCCTTTCGGCCCATCAAGCTCGCTTGGGGAGAACGTAACTAATAGCTCAGAGTTGTTAAAATCTTATCTAGCTCTGATTTAAAGCAACCCAGGGTTTTAGCTTCCACTATACTAACAGAAAGACTATTCCATACTCTGACTACACGCTGTGTAAAGAAGTGCTTCCTTAAATCTAGTTTGAACTAATGCTGAAGTAACTTTTTGGTTGAACAGCATCCAAACCTGTTAGAAGCTTATAGACCTGGATCATGTCCCCCCTCAGTCTCATTTGCTTGAGGCTGAACAGATTACATACAATATACCTAAAATGTCAACAAAAAAAAATGTTAAAACTCAGCCTTCAGTTATTAAATTCTAATGTGTGTTCATAATATAAACCTTTTGGGAGTCAAAACAAGAAAAACTACGAGTGATTTGATCACTCCGAGACGCTTCAGGATTACATTATGATACAAACATTTTAAATACTTGTGAAAATAAATGGTTCCATTTTACTTCTGATCTGAACAGTTCTTGTATCAGACAGGATATGAAATTTCATCTGATTGTATAATCACTTACTCTGTTTAAGTCAATTTTTCAATCTCAAATCACGGAGAAGCCTAAAACAGTGTCTTCGCAGCACTGTACAATAAAATGGGTTAGCAGACTGGTAAGGCTGCATCGCCCAGGGATTATCTAGTTAGTGAATTTTCAAAACTCAATACGATATAGCATGTTGGGAGTGCTAATATCAGACCTAACATAAATTACCAAAAGCCATAGCATACTGAAGGATTCAGTAAATTTACTTTATACAGTTACATACTGAATATATAATGTAGCACACACACATGTGTATGCATATATTTATAGTGTGTACATATGTATATATGTGTGTGTGTGTTTTGCAGTATATGTACAGTATGTAACTAAGGGATAAACTAAAGATTTTGAGAAAGTTGCAGGCTTTTGCAGATGTTAAAGTTGATTTGAAATGCTGTAAAGCGACGGAGAAAAACTATAATATACAGATTGGTTGGGTAGATTCACATCCCAAAGGTGTGTGAAGATGGCCTTGGTCATGTGGGTTTATTCTTGGTACTGCTGTTCCCACCCGTAATCAAAACATAACCTACAGCATAAGTGGATGTGGCCTGTGAGGGACTGGCATCCCATCCATAGAGTTCCCTCCCTCGTTCCTTATGCTGCCTGGGATGAGCTCCAAGCTCCCCCTCATGAGCCTGCACTGGATTACCACTTCAAAAATAAATGAATGCTACTTTAGGATTTTCCTATAAATCACTTTGAGGGAATTGTCATGGCATTACAGTTTTTCCTTGATTGCTTTGAGACATTTCTTAAATGGCAATTAACATTTGCAAAACAGGAAATGTAATGTCCCCATTATAATGCCACTTCTGCAATGCGGTACACCATTTATCACTGCTTCACAGAAACAAGATATTTAAACATTTTGACACTCTTGGTTAAAACGATGTTGACTGTACTTTTCATCTTGGTGGCACTGACTAATTCATTGGTGTAATTATTTGCTTTTGATACATGAGTTAATTGTTTTGTGTACATGTAAGTTGCAGGTTTTTACAGCTAAACCATACTGTGTTTTACAAAAATACTGTTCTGAGATAATAATGTTCTGAGAGCAGAAAGAAAAATGATTGTTTCAGGGAGATAACTTATCAGAATGTAGAAGAGGTGGGTCCAAGCAACTAGAGGAGGTGGGACAGCCAATCAGATCTTTTAGTTCTGCCTGCTCTAATCGCTTGGACCCACCTCCTCTACAAACTGATTGGTTATCTCTCTGAACCAATCATTTTTTGTAAGTAAAACTCCCATGAGCTATAGCACAATATTATTGTTTAGCTGCAAAAACCTGTAACTTTCCTCAATTAACTCATGTCTCAACAATTACACCAATGTATTATTCAGTGCCACCAAAATGAAAAGTACAATCAGCATCTTTTTAAGTATGAGAGTCAAAATGCTTATTTTGCCAGAATGTCAGTGTAAGTATGCTCCTTAGCTCCACAGCTCTTAATGATAGTCGCTACCCACTTTCTCATTGACAGGCTAATCATTATTCTTTAGCAAACTGATACTTATTCGTGCCAAAGACACCGGTTTCGACATAGCAAGGCTCTACATTTCAGTATGACAACAAAAAGCACTCACATGCACATGTAACTTCTTCAGATCTCAAGACACTACAGTAGCTAACAAAAAAAGTCACATGGCTCTGTATTACACAAAAACAGCAGAATGTAATGTGGCAACCAAAACACAATGCCATATCACTGCAATTTATGGAGTATATTTCTAAATGATTTTCAAAGCTTGGTTAACTGTTTTGCATGCGGTAGCTAACATGGAGATCACAAACGTACATAGTTTTGGGTGTAAAATTATTCCAATGGCAAACTACATAGTCTATTACTGTAAGTGACATCATGGTGTCTGGATTACACTTGTTGTTTTGCAAATGTTAGTTTTCGTTTGAGAAATGCACCAAAGTAATCGAGAGAGGGTGTCATGTGGAAGGGATGGTGGTGGGGGGTGCAGGATACATGTAGGATCAGAGGGGAAAAGGGGGTGGACTGACCTGCTCAGAGAGGTGCTTTGCGCGCAGGAAAAAGCCCAGCAGGCATCCAACAACAACGGCCAGCACGGACAGGATGAGCAATCCATTCTGCTTGCAGACGCTCTTCAGCCGAGCCCATGCTACCTCTAGAGCCAAAGCCATTAAGGTTCCCTCTGTCTGAGTGCAGCTAGCAGCCCATTTGCAGGTGGGATGGCCTGGATATCAGTTTCAGGGGCCCATGGGAAGACCCTTTCCTCTCAGAAACCAGGGGGTCTCGCAGTTTCAGAATTTGATCCAAGGTTTTTTCAGAGGCACTTATTGGCCTTACTCTCCCTGGCACCTGCTGGCCCTACTGTCTTCAGGGTTAAAGCGGCTAATCATATTAGGACACCCTGCATTAAGGGAATCCAGCACTGGATTAACCATTCCTGGATTGGCTAGTGGATTGTTAGAAGGCAGTGGGGAGAAACAAACAGGAAATCTTATGAGAGGAAAATACCTTTATTTGACATCAGTTCAACAGACGTATAGACCAGATTATGAGCCATGCTTAAACAGACGGTAACACAAGATAACATGCTGTGGGGAAGCAAGACTACCCCCCCCCCCATCTATCTATCTATGGGGATGCAATTTCTAGTTTCTGGAAAGTTCTGCTTGTATTATTAAACACTGCTTGTTCTCTAACTAAATACCAAATACCATTTAAATTTAAAAATTGTGTGATGATCACCATAGCAGAAGATATAACCTGGCTTCACCAGTATAACTGGTTCACCAATAAAATGTAAGTGAAAAGGTATTTATAGCTTTAAATAATAGAAATAAGTTAATGTTAACCTGGAAGGACCAATCAAAGAAGAACCTTAACTGGTGAATGAAGCTGAGCGATGAGCAGCGTCTGTGCAGGCCCCAGTGCAGAGACCTCCAGTGATGTGTGCTGCTAATCCTAATCCCAGAGAACAGGGGGGTGGAGATGCCTTTCAGAGTGGACTCACACCTGGTGTCAGTTTATACATGCTTATGTGAATGTGTGTGTTTGTGTATGTGACGCGACAGTACTAACCACTGGCCCACAGTGCCCATATCATATTTCCATTGTTTAAAATTTTATAAAATTCCACAGACTTGCTTCTAGTTTTCCATGTTCTGTATTCTAGAAAAGTAATGTAAGACACAAGGTTAATCTTAATGTCAGGAAGAGTCTTGATCATGTCTTGGAGAATTCAATTTCAGTGGGGAGAGTATTCATATATTAATGAGGGAGGAGGGAGGGGGACATTAAAAATACTTAGTTTTTCTCTTGATATATTTCTCAGATCAGAAATTAAATTCTCATAATATTTGTACATTCTCTGCATTGCTGTAGAGGCTGCTGGGATTGCTGCACTGTGTGTGTAGAGGCTGCTGGGATTGCTGCACTGTGAGGGAATGGTATTGTGCACCTGTTGAAGCGCTTGATAGAGCTTAGTATATTAGTGTGTTTGTGTGCCAATACAGTTACGTGGGTGGTTATTACATTTTTTGGTCGGCGTGAGTGTTTGTTTGTCTTTGTTTATTAATAAGCACGAGTGTTACCGACAGCTGTGCGTGTCGCGTGAGCAGTCTCTTGTACCTTTGCTACAAACATGCGGGGGTAATATCTAATATCGGTAATGTTAACTCAGAAAGGACAGTTGTTCCTGAGTTTTGCTCCGTCGCCTGTCGGGGGCCAGCAGGACATTTTCCGCTTTTTTTCTCAATTCGGCAGTAGCCTAGCTGCTTTGAGAAAGTTTCTTGTGGTTTTTCAGTCTTCCAAGAGCAACTTCGCTTTATTTTATCTATTTAACGTGATTCAGTAGGAAGTTATTATCGGGTAAGTAATTGTTCATTTTGTTATTTTGACAATTTAATTTCTGTGACCCTATTGGATACTTTAAAAAGTTCTAAAGTCTTAATTTATTACATTTTATTACATGAACTATACACTATACGTTTATTAAATCAAGTAAAAGTTAAACACGCTATATAAGTATACTGGATGGGGTCATAGGGAGCTAGTTAATTATGGGGCCAGCACTGTCTTGTGTTTGCAAGATGTTTGCCCTTCTGGATATTTGCGTCCAGTTGGACTTCATCTGTGAGCGATGTAAGTTAGTGGACTCACTCATGGTCAAGGTTCGTGACCTTGAGGAGCAACTGGCTCTCATCCAACATAACAAGGAGTTAGAGGAGAGAGTTAATACGCCTTCTTGGGAGACGGTGCGTACGTCACAAGTGGGGAGGGGGGGAATGAAGGGCAGAGAGGTGGAGAGAGCTGAGTGAATGTAGGTCATAGACGTAGAAAAGGGTGTACACAGTTTACATAGGTGGCATCACCTGAAGTGACTGTGTCTAATCGCTTTCAGGTGCTTCCTGCTATAGAGCCGGAAGAGACTGGGGAGGCAGGAGGGTCCTTGGGCACTGAGGAGCCCCCTCCCCCCAGGAAGAGGGAGGTTGTGGTAGTAGGGAATTCAATTATTAGAGGTGTAGACAGTTATGTGTGCAGCTGTGATATCGTACGGTGCCTTGGCTGCCTGGTGCCCAGGTAGGGGACCTTCCGAATCGCGTGGACAGGCTTTTGGCCCCAGCCGGGGTAGATCAAGTGGTCGTGGTGCATGTTGGCACCAACGACATAGGAAAAGGCAGGAGGGCTGTTCTGCAGAATAAATTTATAGAAGTTGCGGATAAGCTTAGAAGCAGAACATCCATGGTGGTGTTCTCTGGAATACTTCCTGTGCCATGTGCAAGCCAGGCTAAGTTAGTTGAGATAAGGGGATTAAACGCAAAGCTAAAAGGGTGGTGTAGGAAAGAGGGGTTTAGGTTTATGGGGCACTGGAACGCCTTCTGGAACAGGTGGGACCTGTTCAAGCCAGATGGGTTGCATCTGAACCAGAGGGGTACCAGTGTTTTGGGGAGGTATATGGGTAGAGTAGTTTGTAGGTGTATAGGTGAGGGGAGACGGAAAGCCCCAATTAATATTAAAAGTGGGCACTGTAAAAGGCCTACCCTTTGTGGTCTGTAATAGTATTAGAAACCAAATTAATGATTTAGAAGCTTTAATTTCATCAGACTCTTATGATATTATAGGAATAACAGAAACATGGATGTATGACAATGATGGAGGAGAATATAATATGGATGGTTACACATTGTTCCGTAGAGCAGTGGTTCTCAACCTGCGGGCCGCAAGGTGATTTACCACAGAAATTAAGAGTCGAATCAGGAGGAAAAGGGCTCTCTTCCACAAATGGAAATTAAGGACTTCAAAATAAAGCAGAAGTATCTAAGTGTACTGGTTGAGTTAAATAACATTAGACTTGCTAAGAGGAATGTAGAGCAGTGGAGGCTAAGGATGACATTAAAAGTTCCTTCTGATATTTTAACTCCAAAAGAGCTCTAAAGGCTGAAATCACTAATCTGCGGGATAGTAAGGGCCTAATAATTGAAAATGAAATTGATATAGTAAATGAGTTTTTAATGATTATTTTTGACCAATATATGTATAACTGAGACTGATGTGGTACAAAGCCTAGCTAAACTCAAAATAAATAAATCGCAGGGCTCTGATGGCATCTTACTTATACAGTAGTTTTAGAAGATGAAGGATATTATTAGCTAACCTTTAACATTACTATTTCAGAAATCCTTATCTCCTGGTGTGATACCTTCTGACTGGAAGCATGCTAATATAACACTCGTATTCAAAAAAAGGGATAGAAGTAAACCGGCAAACTATAGGCCAATCAGTTTAACTAGCATTACTGGAAAGGTAATGGAAGCTGTAATCCAAGTGAAAATGATAGATTACCTAGATTCAAATAACATTCTGAGAGATAGCCAACATGGATTTAGGAGAGGTAGGTCCTGTTTAACAAATCTACTTGAGTTCTTTTAAGCGCTACAAGAGAAATTGATCAGAAAAAGGCCTATGATGTGATCTACTTAGATTTCCAGAAGGCTTATGATGTTGTCCCCCACAAACAACTCTTGCTTAAGCTCAAAGCTGCAGGGATTTTAGGAACTGTAGCAGCTTGGATCGAAAACTGGTTAACAGACAGGAGGCAGCAGTTAGTTATTTAGTTACAGTTAGTTAGTTATAGTTAGGCACAATGTCACAGTGGGACTGCATTCATAGTGGGGTACCGAAGGGTTCAATTTTAGGACCATTATTGTTCCTAATATACATTAATGATATTGACACCAAGACATACAGTAAACTGGTTAAATTTGCAGGTGACGCCAAGATGGGTGATGTAGCAGATACTAAATTTGCAGCACAGAGGCTATAACGGGATCTTGTTTGTATGACCAGGGGGGTTGGGCAGCTAGTTAGCCTTGGACCCCCAGAGGTTTTCTTTTCACCCTGCTTGGGAGTTTTTGGTTCCTCTCCTCTGTTGTCTTCTGGCTTTCTTTATTCAGTTTGTTTCCTTTTTTCGCCATTCTGTATCACCCTCTACTTCTGTTTTATGTATTACAACACAACCCTGTAAAGTGAGTATAAAAATAAGAAAAAATGAATTGAATCTTGATTTAATTAGCGACTGGGCTGATACTTGGCAGATGAAATTTAATGTAGATAAATGTAAGGTGATCCATGCTGGGAGCAGAAATATGAAGTACAGATATTTTATGGGTTCCACTGAAATAATGGTAACTGATTATGAGAAAGTCCTCGGTGTGTATGTTACATGTCCCACTCACCAGTGTGGGGAAGCAATAAAAAAGGCCAATAGAATGTTACATCTCATCTTTACATTACATCTCAAGATAACAGAGAGTTACATCTCTAGGTGTGTGGAGTTTAAGTCAAGGGAGGTGATGCTACGATTATACAATTCCTTGGTAAGACCTCACCTAGAATATTGTGTGCAGGTTTGGTCACCATACCTTCAAAAGGACATTGCTGCTTTGGAAAAGGTTCAACATAGGGCTACAAGTATGATTCCTGGTCTTAGAGGAATGTCTTATGAGGAGCTGAGCTGAATCTGTTCAACCTCGTGCAAAGGAGATTAAGGGGGGATATGATGCAGGTCTATATGATTCCACCAGGTTTCGATGCTGTTCAGCCAAATGGCTACTTTAATATTACTTTAAATACTAGAACTCGTGGCTATAGGTGGAAATTAGCGGGAGAACATTTTAAACAGAATTAAAAAAAAATAGTTCTTTAAACAGCGCGTAGTTAGAGTATGGAATCGTCTTCCTGCTAGTGTAGTGCAAGCTAAAACCCTGGGTTCCTTTAAATCAGAGCTAGATAAGATTTTAACAACTCTGAGCTATTAGTTAAGTTCTCCCCAAGTGAGCTTGATGGATCGAATGGCCTCCTCTCATTTGTAAATTTATGTGCGTAATTTGTATGCAGTAAAAGAAGATGGGATTTGTTTGCTATTGATGACTCTGGTACAACCCTTTATTGCTATACAGGTTGGGATCTTTTTTCCATTGTGGATACTGCCAGATTCAGCGTTACCGAGATACCAACCGCAATGGTGAGCCACCCAGCGAACTCTTCTCAGCATGGCAAAGATAAGTGAACTGTAACGTGAATCACTGACTGCTAGCAGCGGACGGTGTTGGACACTGAGTTGAGGTTTTTTCTCCCTTTCAACCAGTTATATTTCTGTCCTTCACTCTCTCCCCTCCCCACTTGTGATGTAAAAATAATTGCTTTACTTCTATTTTTTCTTTGGCTGTTACTTTTTCCAGTGATATTAATTGTATTTCTTTCTGTTCTTTTGTTTGAAAATTATTATTATATGTGGAAAAGTGATTGGTTGTAATTATAGGGCCAAGGTAAATTGATACTTAGGGTAAATGTGTACATTTTAATCCCTAAATTTAAACTGTATAGTAAAGTCTAAAGTACATATAAAGTGACAGGAGTATAGAAGAACTAAATATATAACTAAAGTGTAATATAAGTAATAATTCCAGTAAATATAATTAATAGTAGTAATTAGTGATGCACGATAATGCATTTTTCAACCGATACCGATAATCGATAATTTGCTCCTCCTTACAGCCGATAGCCAATAATGCCAAACCAATATTTGTATTAAAAGACCTAATAAAAAAAGGAGTACAGAAAAACAAGAACAAATGTAACTGGACAGGCATCAAATCCAACATCTAACCTACAACAAATTGTCAATGTGTAGTGGTAAGCTTTTAGGGAAAAAAAAATTAAATACTTCATTGCACAGCAAGGCTCTTAAAAGTAAGCCATTTTTTGTAATGTTGAACATAACATTA
>JAODKE010000047.1:16284316-16295186 GCA_026779605.1 Mormyrus hasselquistii | reverse complement strand
AATGAATGAATGAATGAATGAATGAATGAATGAATGAATGAAAGTAACAAAGTACGTTCCAAGTAATAAACCAAACATTTAATCAAGAATTTTAGTTGAAAAGAATTTCAGTGTTATGTGAGAGGTTTTGACCCATAAAGTATGAATCCATCACCTCAGTTTTATGCTGTAGTCTCCACAGAAAAAACAGAAATATTTCCATTTCTTACTTGCATAGTAGTATCTTTAAATTTTATGTTTTTTCGGCGTTTCTCATGCATTTTACCGTTGTGATTTGTGATTGTGCTCTCAGTCAAAAAACTTACTGTCCCATGTATATATTAAAAATCATTTCTGGAACCCTTGGGTTTTTGAAGTCTAAACAAGTTTTCATTGTACTGTAACTCCTCCAGCTAAAGACAGAACAGGCAGTTGGGTCGTGAATTACCTGTATCACTTAGCTTTTCTGTGGGGGGGGATATACGTAAAGCTATGTCTGGGACCCCTGTAAAGATAGAGCCAGCCCTGATCTCTTGATTTAGCTTTCATATGAATACAAGTGGATAAATTGGGTGCTTCTCTCTAGATACCATGTTTGGCTTTACTAATGAATGCAAGTTGATTCTGTACTTTGTCCATCAGTGACTCAACCATTAAGACTATTAATCAAGGCTTGTTGTCTGATTCAAATCTTTTGCTGGATTCTTTCTTCCCTCCACTAGATAAATAACCATTTGCAAAAAATGATTTGGGAATATGTTCCAAGTTCCAAGCATTGCATTTCAACAGTAACTTCTTTAATGGGTAGCAAAGTGGGATTTTACAAAGAGCACATTATGTAGTCACCTACAAAAAGAGCACAAATTCAGCAATAGGTAGTGCAATACAAGCAGTCCCCAGGTTATGAACGAGATCCGTCGCCGAATCTTTAAATTGAATTTGTACGTATGTCACAAGAAAATATATGCAGTAAATAATAATACTAATTAAATAATAGACTATTTCTCAATTATATCACATATCGTCGTCATCATACAGTAAAAATAAAAGTCAATATATTTCGAGCCAATAAACTGGCGAAGCCACGCAATGTTTTCATGAGCGTGACGAAGTAATGGGTGCACAATACAATTGTTATTACGAACCATTATATTTAACCCAAATCTAATATAACAGGTTTTATGGCAGTCTGTTTGTAAGTATGAGCTGTCCATAAGTCAGACGTTCTTAACCGAGGACTTCCTGTACAGGTAACCGTACTATCCAGCAACGTTCGATCGCATTTAAATCTGAGGTCCATAGTAAATAATACAGGATGATAGAGAGACGCCAGAAAGCAGATGACGTTAGAGGTTGTATAAACAGGTAGTGCGAATGGGCAGCCCTGCCAGCCGAATAATAACCAACTATCCATGTGTGATACAATATGTATACAGTAATATGCATATAGCAATGGACAGAGACAGTAAGCAGATATGATACATTGTGATACAGTACCAGCACTCAGGGCCATAGCCAAAGTTTAAAATGGCTGAGGGAATGAGGAAATTGGTAGGTGGCAGGGGGTGCTGGTTGGTTTAAGTTGAATGCAAATTATACAGTACATATAGTCAAAGTAAAATATATGTGAACCCTTTGGAATTATCTGTTTGTTCATAAAAAGTGATCTGATCTTCATACAAGTCACAGGTACTGATATACACAATGAGCTTAAGTCAATGACACACAAAAGATTCTACTCATTCATGTCTTTATATACAAACACATTCAACATTCACAGTGGTAGTAGAAAGTAAGTGAACCTTTGGATTTAATAACTGGCTGACCCTCCTTTGGCAGCAATGACCTCAGCCAGGCGCTTCCTGTAACTGCAGGTCAGACCTGCACATCATGCAGGGGGAATTTTAGCCCATTCTTCCCTTTAGAACTGCCTTAACTCTTCCACCTTCTTTGGTTGTCTTCTGTGTATGACTCTCTTCAAGTCATTCCACAGCATCTCAATAGGATTGAGATCTGGGCTCTGACTGGGCCACTGCAAAAGCAGATTTTGTTTTTCTGAAACCACTGTGCTGTGGATTTCCTACGATGTTTGGGGTAATTGTCTTGTTGCATCACCCAGCATCTTCTAAGCTTCAGTTGATGGACAAGACACTCTCATATTATCCGGGAGAATTTGTTGACAAACTTGGGAATTCACTTTCCCCCTCAATGATGGCATCCTGTCCAGGCCCTGACACAACAAAGCAGGCCCAAATCATGATTTCCCTCCACCTTACTTTACTGTAGGGATGATGTTTTGATGTTGATATGCAGTGGCCTTTTTACGCCAAATGAAGTTCTGCTCGTTCCTCCCAAATAGTTGAATTTTGGTTTCATTCCCATCTGTATATAGTTTGAGCTTTTGACAAAAACATTCAGAGTAATTCTACGCCACATCTCTGAACTTGTTTCTTTAAATCTACCGTGTGCTAAATTCAGACTGCAATAAGCTTTAAAAAAAAAAAATCACTTTTTTCCCCAATCTTCAGTTTCATGGCTTGAATGATGTATTCGATATTGTCAAAAATTCTCTGAATATGTGTGTATCTTTAGTTATAGGAGACTGTGTTTATTCATTATTGTGATTTACATGAAGATGACTAGGCGCAAATATAGAAGTTCACAGACCTTTTACTTTGACTGTATAAACATTACATACATGAAAGAAAACCTGATGCTATTTACAAAAACTAATTTTATTGGTGTTTGACAAGCATTTCGAGTTAGACCAACAATTATTTTGATGTTGGATATTTTATTGTTTGATGTCAGCTCCCATTGTGTAGGCTATAACCGGGCGCATCTTTTGATTGCGTATTGGAGTTCGTGCCTTAATGTTCTTGAAATCTGAAAACATAAACACTTATAAACAGTTCTTTATTTTTAAAAAATAAAATAATTTGATTTAATTTGCACGTTTTGTGTTACAAAATTCTGTATTTTCTGTAGAGAACTGTACTTAATGTCTTACCTCTCCCTTATTTCGATTTAAGCCCATATTGATCGACTTGCATCCGGCGGTCCCGGTGTTATATGGTTTAAGCAGCGATGCTGTTAACAGGCGACGAGAGCGTTCACGCGCCAATGTTTACGTATCCTTGCAGATGTGTGGTGATAGCAGATTCGTCAATTTAGGAAAAGTGCAATAAAAATATGCACACACTTCAGGCTCCCAAAAGCGGACGCAAGTCCACATACGTGGATACCTGTATTAAATTATAAAGATCATAATTCACTTGCGACCTCTAATGGTCAGTCATAGAAATTGTTCTGCACGACGCACTCCAGAGCCAGCATTTACCACCCTCAGACTTTTCGGTACAATAGATAGCCAGTTAAAATTTATACCTGATGACAAGTTTGCATAATTGTCAATGAAATCACCCGTTGGTGTTTATAGCTATGAGGTCTACTAGGTGTCGACGCCTGGCAGCCACATCAGTCTAATGAAATAAAAAAAAAATAGTTACTTTTTCGTGATAATGCTTTCAACAAATCATTTTGTTTATCCAAAACACCTATGCGAAGAGGTATAATAATAACTGTTTTAGAACATGTGAATACCAAAAATTCAGTACATGTCTTCCATGTCTTTATGCATAGTAGTCTGGGAAAATAGTCGCCCAGATCATCCGTTTGATTTGTTGAATGTGTGTAATTACATATATGGTGAAGCCTTTCCATGCAAATTTAATCTTTCTTCACTCACCACTCTTTCTGGCAATGTTGCTCCCATATGGTAGATGGACTGCATTTATATAGCGCTTTTTCTCAAAGCGCTTTACAATATATGCCTCACATTCACCCATCCACACACCCATTCATACACCGGTGGCAGAGGCTGCCATGCAAGGTGCCAACCTGCTCACCGGGAGCAATTAGGGGTTCAGTGTCTTGCTAAGCACTGGGCATTAGGATTAGTAAACTTGGAAAGGACACTGATCTATTGCAGGGGCAATATAACCCCCGACCCAAATGCCACGAGTTACACAAAATAAACTCATGAAGAAAAAACAGAAGATAAAATGATGGTCAGATTTAATACAACGGAATTTAAATTTAAGCAATTTTAACATTATTGTAGAGTGTTATAGCATTATAAAGCTAGGAATGAGCAACTGTAAGCTGTTACGTATGATGTCGTTAAAACGTATTCAGTATATTTCGGAATCAGTAAGACTAGCCATGTAGAAATATGTTTCTATTTATGAATATTGCAATATATATTTATTTTACGTTAAAATCCTAAACTCAATTTTGCACTAACAAAATGTAACTATAAAACTCAACACAGGTGAAAAAGAAGTACAACTTTCACAAAACATTCAGTCACGCTGCTTTAATAATAATTAACCCAGCCCAAGAGCTTGTAATTTTTATGAATTGGCGGGTTGTTCATATTCGTCGTTATTACTGCAATTCCTCAACTCACCCATCAATCTATGCAGAGAGAACCAGGTAGCAGCACGCTGCGTGAGGTGTGCGGCTTTGTCCCCCCGGCATGGCCCACAATGCACCGCGCTCGGACCTTAACATGGCGCTCGCGGCTGCTGTTTTTAACACGGCCTTGGATATGCGATACCGAAACTAGGATGAAGACGGAGGCTGCGCGCTTTGCTGTTTGAGCTCAAGGACAGTCGGATTCGGCCTAGCGTAGCCGCCGGTGTATGAGCTTGGGGGGCTTTGTGGCCGCGGGCTAAAGCGGGGGCCGCTGGAGGGGCTGCCGTGCGCGGGGATACGGCTCGCTAGCCCCGTTAGCCATGCTAGCGCTCGGCGGCGGCGCTTCCCAGCCGGTCCGCGCACAAGCTGTGTTTGTTTCATTAACCAGCGCTAAGTCTGCTAGCTAGCTAGCTAGCTAGTAGGCTTACAAAGAACAAACTTCGTTTTCTCCACCTCCCGGACATTGACGCTAAATGCTATCTTGCCGCCTTGTATAATCAAGGAAATCGCTGCTAGCCGCCTTGCTATCAGGTTTGGCTTTCATTTTTAATCAGACAGGCAGCTAGTTGGGCTGGGGAATGCTAACTTTGGCTTAATCGTGTCGTTTGTTTAGTCTCATATTCCACTTTCTTCCAAAAGGCTAAACCTGTCGCTATACTAACTGGACTGTTTAGTTTTGGATTGGAGCCCGAATACAGAGTAACGGGTTTCCTGGTTAAGTTTGGTATCTTAACCCGATCGCGTTGTCCTTTTACTGTGTTCTGTTTTAAAAATTTTAGTATTTGGCTTTTTTAGCAAAGTAAAACCCACAAAGTTATGTATTGCGCCTATGTCTGCTGCTACACGAAACTCAACGCATGAATTTATACAAACAGCAAGACGTTTGATATATATATATATAATTAGTTGTTTCCTCAACAGTTGGCATCGCTTTGTTTTGTGGGACGCATTGCTTCGGTTTGCTTTTGCTTTTTATTTTTAAGGTCGCTTAGATAGGTACTGTAACAGGTTTGCAACTTTGTTTGCCCCCATTGCGAAACTTCTACTCTTCCTTTAGAGGGTAGAGGGATTGTCGCGCTAGTTGTCTTTCTAAGGTTTGTTTTTATGACATCGTTCTAGGGGTAAGAGGTTTTTCCACATAGCTGGCTATAACTTAGGGTGCTGGACGATCAGGCAGCTGTTTTATGCAATAGTATCTCTAAACTGATGCCTGTTGTGAGTTCTCTGAAGACTTCAGTCGAAGCTTTCAGGAGCCATTTAATCTGTATCATCTTGACTAGGTAGACTGTGGTATATTGCCAGTGCTCTTGTTTTTGTGCAGTAGGCTGTTTTGGTTGTCCTGGCCATTTAGAAAGGTAGCAGTGATCTTGCTTGCCCTGCTTAGGGCAGAGATAGAAAGAGCGATATGGAGGAGGCTAGGAGCCCCAGGAAAGTGAACAAGTCGTCCAGGGGGCCTAACGGGCCATCCTCCAAGCATGTAAAAGAGGCCACCGCGATGAAGGACTGCAGCAAACCTGTGGCTACTGTCGCCGAGAGCAGGTCGCAGCCAGCCGATGATGCCAGAGACATTGGAAAGCAGGGCAGGGACCATGCGAGAGGGAAGCCCCGCAGGATCACTGGCAGGAACAGCCCTGGGGAGAGGGGCAAAGGGAAGGCAGGGAGACCTGACATTCAGCTGATATCCCAGTCCAGTAATACAGGGGCGGCTGGGAAGTTTGGATCCAGTCGGGATGTCACTGCGATTACGGGAGCCAAGGCAGAAGTCACACCACCTTCTCAAAACCTGGACAACACCAGCGTCATAGTGACCTCTGTTAGAGAGACCTCTGCTGTTTCAGGTATGGTACTTTTTATTCAAATTTACTGGGCCAATTTTTGTCTGTGTATGTTGTGGTATTTCTAGTCTAATCTAATGACATAAATAGGGCAGCTCTGTTATTTTGAAAGAGAAGAAATGCATTGAACTTTTGTGCAGTTATAAAGCCATCTGCCTTCATAGAACAGCTGTACAGTCAGTAAGGGACTTGTACGTAAACTAGGCGGAATAAATCTGGAAGAGAAGACCATGGCAGTTTGTGAGGTCTGCAACGCTCTCTTTGCAATTGATATCTCCTGGGTTTGGCACCAGGATGGAGGGTGGTGTGTTGCTAGCCACTCAACCTGGTGGGGATTAATTAGGTGAGGTGTTCCCCTTGGCAGCGGCGGATCCTGTGCCTGAGCCTGTGGACAGGATGGCGGCGGCGAGCGAGGTGGGCCTGACCACGGAGCAGCAACTGGGCCTTAGACAGGCTGAGGAGCGGCTCATCCGAGACTACATACACCGGCTTGTCAAGGTGCCACATCCTACCGATGCCGGTTTCCCAAGTTCTGCCAACTGCCGTAATTTGCATACTGCGCACATGCATCTGTTTTATGCATTTATCGCTTGCATGTTCAGGACCTGTTTCTAATTGGAAGTCTTGTAGTCTCACACCTGAGTTGACTAATCACAGCCGCTTGGGAGATCGATTATTCATGTGTGTGTTTTTGTGAGCATGTCACTTAAGCTGGTGGTATGGGTGGTTAAAATTTGAGGGCTGCAGATTTAGGGTTGGAAGGGATCCCCATATACTGACTCTCCGCAGCTGTGCCCCTTCTTTTGGTTTCACAAGACATTTCAGATGTAGCTCTTCTCTCCAGATCCAAATATACTTGCTCATGCATCATTTGAGATGATTAATGCCACTTTACTTGTACAGAGGAGTTATGACCCTGCTTCTTTTATAAAAGGCATCCTAGATTAATCGTTGGTCTTTGGTTTAAATAAATAAGCATTATTGGTTTAACATCCAGACACAGTGGATTTTTGACCCCAACTTCTTTCTTTGGTTTGTTTGACCTTCATAAATGTGCCATAAGGGTCCAGAAACAGGGGTGTTTGACATCAGACATACGTTACAATTTACCAGAAGCTAAGTGTTAATGATACCACCCCCCCCCCCCCTCCACGAATGTATGCTTGGCAAGTTCACTAGTCTGGATTAAAATTACAACAGCAGCGAGCTGGAATGCAGTAGCTCTGTCTTTAGGTTTTGCTTTCATTTCTGTTAAAATGATCCCAGCAGTGGCAGGGTGGAGATCCGAGGTCCAACGAGGTTAGATAATCATGAGGAAATGCGTGTGCTATTAGCCAAGCGTCCTTGTGACACTTCACATGCCGAAATGTCTTCATTTTCTGGGTGCTTACAACTTCTCAACAAGAGTTGATGATGGTCTCCATAGTTGATCTAAATGGTAATCTGTGAGCTTTGGGTCATTGTCTGACTGGCCAACACACTGGAAATGGTGTGAAGATTTGACCAATGTTGTGAGATTGAGCAGGCTTTATCGTCGGGATTCGGATTATGCAAATGGGGGTGGGGGAGAGGGAGTTGAGCCAATGTTAAATATAAACTCATAAAATTAATGCTGAATTGGGGCTGGGCGATATATCGATATTATATTATGCATGTGCAATAATCACCAGGGCTTCAGATGACAGACTAAGCATTTGGCCGGACGCCAGCTTTTCGGTGCTATACGGACATTTATTTATGCCCATAATTTTGTAAGTAGATTAGTAGTATGGCTGAAATATTAATGCGATGTGTTTTGTGATACCCAAAAGTTAGTAATCTATATAAACTTTTTAAATTCGATTAGCAGAGCACACCACATAATATTCAATTCAATTCAGTTTATTTTTATGTAGCACCCTTCACAACAGAGTTGTGAAATACTGTTTTGGTATACTATGGTTTATTATGGTAAACTGCTTAGAAAATTGTGGGCGTAAATAAATGTCCATATAGCACCGAAAAGCTGGTGCATGGCCAAATGTTGTGGCTGTCATCTGAAGCCCTGCTGATTATTGCACGTGTGATATAATATCGATATGATATTGCCTGGCCCTATGTAGAATCATACCTGTTTTATCCAAAAGTCCTTTGGCATCTTACCAAATCCCCATTAAGTTTTTTGGAATAACCCCATCCCAATTTCCAAAATTTTAAAGATCTAGACCAGAGGATGGAGCAATAGGGAGTCAGCAAGATATCCCTGCATCTTCCAGGGTCATACCAGGAAATGACGGTAGTTATTCAGGGCTGGTGGCTGTTTCCTTATCTTTCTTTTATTTGGTGTCGTGACGTTTCCCAAATAAGCCCCTCGCTCATCCCTTGTCCTTGCCCTCTTTCTATTTTATTTAGAGGTCACCAGAGTACCCCAATTTCCAGTACCTGTGCACGCTCTGTTCGGCTCACATCGAGAACATCCAGGGTGCTCACAAACACATCAAGGAGAAGAGGCACAAGAAGAACATCATGGTGAGGAGTAGAGATGGTACCGAACCCATACCCACTATCGGTGTTGAGCTAATACCCATGAAAAATGCTGGGTGGGGGAGTGAGCAACTGATCCGCTTTTCCATTAGAGACAGGTCTAGCCTGAAAGTGAACATTCTTGTAGTCTTAGTGTGTCATGCTGAAAAAAGCAGTGAGGTTCACATGATGGCTAGTTGTTCAGCAATGCGTGTGTTGGAGCTGTCGTTATCTATGAGGAAAGACAGTTACCCCTTCACATTCGGACATTTGACTTTTTTTAATAATAATAATAATCATCACAACTTTATTGATCCTCGTGGGGAAATTTTTTTTTTACGCCTCCCTTTGTAGCTCTTTGTAAAGCAAGCTGTCTGCAAAGGGCTTGCATTGTTAATCAAAATGTATTGATACAAATATCTTGTTTAATGCTCAGTGGTTGGTAAAGGGGGGGGGGGATATTGGACTGGTATTGGTTTCAGCAGGTACTCAATTTTAGTATTGGTGTTGGGATCGGACCAGAAAAAAATAAGATTGTGCCAGCTCTAGTAAGGAGCGCTGCTTTCTCTGCTTTTATCTCGATCCTGTGACCGTAAGGGACACTGGGTGACCCTGCTGGCCGATTCTCACTTGTAGGTCATGTTAGACAAAAGCATCTGCTAAATTAATAAAAGTAAATGTGAGGCGCAGGTGTTTTTGCTCCACTCTCAGCGAAACGGGTTGCCGAGGCAAACCCTATACAGCCCTGGCTTTGAATTGTGTGTTGTCAGTCTGATCATTTGGTCTTGTTTTGGACTTGACACAAGTCAGTTCTGGAAGGACGTGGTGGTAAAAGACACACGGATTGCCCGGGAGGTCATCTCTGGGCTGTCTACGTAGAGAAGTTAATGGTGGGGAAGTATGGCTAAAGGTTAAATGGCTTTAAATGTTAACTGCTATGTCATTATCACCAGTAATACCTGTTTGAGTGACTCTCGGTGGTTTGTATATTTAACCTGGTTCATTAGTAGGTCTATTAGATGAGTCTTAGTGGGATCCTGCCAAGTATTTAAACTTCTTTGTGCTGCATACAAGTTTACGCGGTAAGGGTTAATGATGGTTTATTCACAGTTCGGTTCCGTAGATGATTAAGGCCGCGCAGTCCAATACACTCACAATCTCCGTATTTATTTCTATTTTGGCATGAACATTCACAAAAAAAGATGTTTTCAAGATATTTCTTGCAGTTTTTTTCCTTGTTCTGCAGACTCAAGTGCAAAATGCAAAAATAAAATCTCAAAGCAAAACAGATTATGCCTATTGCACTCTTGTGTTAACATTAACGACTGGTTTTGTGCCACGGTGGATTGTTACACCTGTATTATGCAGTGAGACAAATGACAGAAATACGTATTTGAGGGTTCACTTCCCCTTGTTTTTCTGTTTTAATAAGCCTTGACATCATCTGCTGTGTAGTAAAGTGACCATGTGAGCATTGTCAAGGGATGTTTTTCCGTGGGGGTGTCTGCAGGAGAAGCAAGAGGAGGATGAGCTGCGGGAGCTGCAGCCCCCCTCCCCAGCCCAGCTGCAGGCCGTGGGTGCGGTGGTGAGCGACGTCGCCCAGCAGCAGGGCATCTCTGAGGAGGACTTCCTGTTACGGCAGGAAGTGATGAAGCAGATGGAGGCAGTTATTCAGCAGCAGCTTTCAGGTATGGCGGCTTTGTGTCCGAGTTCTGCCTCGGGCCACGCGGCTGTCAGAGGCAGAGGCACCTTAGGATGACCTTGTTAGTTTGTCGAGGCATTGTGTGTTCATTCTGCTGTGCTTACAGGTACAAATGGGAGAAGTTAAACTGTATGAATACTGTGTGTTCCTAATAGGGCTGCTCGATATCATGGTGTAATCACAATTATATGGTGCATATAACCCCTTTTAAAAGAGGAGAAATTGTGGGTAAGACATTGGGTTGTGTGACAGTACTTTTTGCGACACGTTTATTAAGCATAAACATATTAATCTGGTTAAATTCAGTGTAATTCCGATATGCAACTGCCAATACCAATACAGATTCCAATACAAGAGCTGTTTTTAATTTACT
>JAODKE010000047.1:16252407-16272581 GCA_026779605.1 Mormyrus hasselquistii | reverse complement strand
AAGGGAAGGGCAAAGACAGAATCGGGATGTTTTTGTGAGTAGGAATATATATATATATATATATATATATATATTTTTATTTTTATTTTTTTGCAGGAGTATTTCTTTGACTCCAAAGTGCTAACAGACGGGGAACTGGCCCCCAACGACCGCTGCTGCAGGATCTGCGGGAAGATCGGGCACTACATGAAGGACTGCCCCAAGAGGCGTAGGTAGGCTTCGGAATGCCGTGTGACGGAATGGTCAAAGGTCACATTCCTTCACTCTTGGTCGCAGCCCATTTTACAATGTGTAAATGGATGAAGTTTGCTTGAGAGTGATGACAGCAGAGGTCAAATCACACTTCAAATAAACGAATAATTGTGTGTGTATGCGTGCGCGTCGCGCATGGGGGCTGCTGTTTAGGATGAAAAAGAAGGAGAATGACAAGGACGAGGAGGTGAAGGAGGAGGATCGTGAACCACGGGAGAGGCGCTGCTTCCAGTGCGGAGACACAGGTCATGTTCGACGCGACTGTCCTGAATACAGACAGCTTCGCCAGCGCAGCTCGGGGGGCCCAGGTATGGGGGGTAGGGCTGTGTTTGGGAGAGGTCACCTGACCACTGAAGTAGTGTTAATTTTGTTAACAAAAATTATTTTTTATCATCAACGATCTTTATTTTCAGACTAAAACAAGAAAATAACTAAAATAAAAATAATTTTGCGAGGCCTAAGACTATGAGGAAGTGTATTGACACTTTTGTCAACAAATAAAGATATAATCATAAATAATGTAGTTCGCGTAAGGCAGGGATATTCAACTATGTATGACTGTCTATGTATGTTTTTTCATTTACTACTTTTAAAAGGACATTTTAAAAGTAGGGCTGCATTCCAACATAAGAGAAAATAAAATATGAAAATTGTGCATGTTTAAAAAAAGTGCTTAACTTAAACCGTAAAACCCTAAAACAATTGTTTTTATGTCATATATTTGTGTTCATGGATTTAAGTATTGGTTTTGATAATCCCACACCAGTAATATCAAAGTCTTGTTTTAATACAAATACATATGAACTTATCACTTCAATTGCTAATAGAGTCATAATAGGGTGGTCATATTGTTTCGAAAAGATATAAAATGTGATGTTTTTCTCATTAGCTTTGTATTTGTCTGAGTAAAAAGGCAAATGGAATGACAAGCCATTGCAATGCATTTTACTTTTCATTTCAAATAAAAATGCAGGGTTGCCAACTGATTTTCAATTCAAAATGTCTGCACACACATGAAACTGTTCTTGTAAATAGTCTGCTTTTGTATTTAACTGTGTAAATATACTTTGACATAGCTAATTTTAGGTTTGTAATGGAATAATATAGATTTTCCGTAAGATTTCCTGCATGAGTCTGAAAGCGTGTGTCATGCCAGATGCATGGGATTTGGCAACCCTGAAAATGTACTTTTTTCCTGAGTTGATGAGTTGATTTATATAGTATTACTTTATACAGTTGTTAAAGTAGAAACTTCCAGCGAACATGAAGTTATTTGAAAGAGGGGAGAGTTGATTTTTGGCTCTATACACTAATAGAATCATAGCCCTGGGGTAATTTTGATGTTGAAAATGCTAGAAATATTTATTTTTATATTTTAATATTCAGAGAGCAGGCCTAGTGGCATTATAGCCTATATACTTTTTCTCTGAATTGGTTTTATTTTTGCACAAATGACACTACTGATTTTACAGTACTCAGTCTCCGGGTAAATAAACTTGTTTTAAATAATAGTGAAATCTGTGCATTTGTGTACTGCACAGTCAGACCTTAATACCATTCCTTGTGGTTTCATTTCATCTTGAACATAATGACTTTCAGAAATTGAAGGGGAACTTTTTTAATTTTAGTTGACTAAGTCAACTGTAGTTTGTCGACTAATCTTGTATTTAGTCAACTAAAACTAGACTAAAACTAAAAATTAGATGACGTAATTGACTTTCAGTCATAATTTTAATTTTAGTCAAAAGATAGTGACTAAAACTAAATAAAAATTTGCTGTCAAAATTAACAATGCATTGAAGGGAAGTGCATGCAAGATGTAATGGCCATCTTGACTGAATTTTTGGTTCTTCCATTCAGTTCCTCAGATAACGCGTGCAATGGTAAGCTCCCAGTCCATCCCAGTGCCCCAGGCCGGAGTGGGTGCTCCGGACCGGCCGGGAAGAACCAGACAGCCTTCTGAATGTGTAAGTGTTTTGCATGCTGAGCCCTCCTGTCTAACATCCTCTCCCACCTTGCTGTCTTGCAGTAAAACTCGTGTCTCTTTCCCTATCAGTCGGAGACGCGGCAGACGCCTCCCTACTCGCCTCAGTCTTCGCCCTTCAGCCAGGCCTCCACCCAGTCACCCAGCTCCCCCCAGTCAAGCCAGGTGAAGCCCCCCAGCTCCCTCAAGCAGCCCCCCCACCCACAGGTCCAGCTCTCTCTCTTCGGCTTCCCCCACTCGCACCCCAGCGGGTACCACCCCAGGCTCCCAGGCCTGGGCATGCTGCAGGCACACCAGCAACACCACCACCATCACTCCATCCCCTTGGCCTCCGCCTCCTGGCCCATCCACGGCCCGGTCATCCAGACCACCTCGGCCGGGCCGGCACCACACCCATCCCCGCCTGGCCTGGGCTTCCCGCCGCGTCCGGGCCCCCCCGGGGGAAATGGTGGAGGGTCGACGGGCAGCTCGGGGCCGGTGGGTCTCAACGACCCAAGCATCATCTTTGCCCAGCCGGCAGGCCGGCCTGTGGGTTTGGGTGGCCCGGGCCAGGAGGGGCACTGGCACAAGCAGATGGGCCCTGGAGCACTGGTGGGGAACGGCACACTGGGGAAGACAGGTACACTCAGGGAGCACCGACTGTCTGCATGCTGCTGTCTGTCATATCCCGTTTTCATGTCTGATGCATACAGCTTCACTAATATGTGTTTGTGTGTCTGTGTGTGTGTATAAAATGAGTGAGTGAGAGTGTTGAATCTTTGGATTCAGGTAAGTACTTCATCATCATCATCATCACCACCACCATGAAAGGGACACAAGGTGGCACCAAACTACTGGTAATGCGAAAGATGAGGCATCCATACTGTCACCTTCTGGTTGAAGCCAGTAGTTGAAGCTACTGATCTTATGTCAAAATAAGATCATCCAGGCAGAGATTTGCTGGCCCACTGTGGGTTGTCGGGCCTCAATCCTCCCATCACTGCCCTCGCTCTGATCACCTGGCTACCTCAAATGTTCATTCAATCATCTACTGGGGAAATGCAGAATGTCTGGGGTGAAGTTCATTTAGCTTCTATCTAACGTGACTCAGAACATAACTAGGAATGTGCTAAATATTCCAGGAAGCGTGAAATAAATGTTCTGTCTCCATTCCCCTCAGACCCAAACTACCAGGGTCAGTTTGGGAAAGTGACCCAAGCTTGCTTTTCCTGGGATCACAGCGGCGTCGCCCGGCATTCCCTGTCCCCATCATGGGCGTATCGCATGCCGCAGACCTTCCTTCCGCAGGGAAATGGAGGGTTTCAACAGAACAAACCTTTTCTGTCCCAAGGTGAGCATGGCATGACTGCAGTGCGGTGTGGTAGGGAAAGTGGTGCAATACAAGCAGGTCGGGGTTATCACGCTGCCAGTGGCTGCTTTAAAGCCCTCCCCTTCCATTGGACTAACCAGCCAGTAACTAATACTGACTGCTAATCAAATCACGTGGGATTTTAAGACTCCACCTAGCCTAATGCTGGCTCTTGCTCAACCTATATACTACAACGCGGTAGTGATTCCCTGCCACAGATGCTTGGAGCCCTTTGCTGTTGGGCACGATGTCCCGAACGACCCCAGCGTCGTCTTCGCCCAGCCAGCATTACTTAGCATTACTCATGCATGATGGCTGTGAGCACTCTGCCCACTGGTGCTTCTGCCCTGACTCAAAGGTTAGCCTAGCAGTCAAAGGGTAGCCCCGTTAAAACCCCGGCAGGGAGGGGGCCTGCAGTTGTACCCTCAAACAAGGTGCTAAGCCTGATGAGTTTCATTTTGAGTAGAGAGCTGTGGAAGCATGAGAGAACCAAAGATTTTAACTGCCTCTAAGTTTGAAATGCAGCTGGACTTGAGGTGCTTCTGAGTGGCAAGCAGTCAATCTGATGCTGTCCCCCCCCTCTCCCCAGGCACCGTGGTGCCCAGAAACCAACATTTTCCCCTGATTCCCCACGGCTCACACATCAGTCTGAACTACATCCAGCAGAAGAAGTGAGGCCTGGTCAGTGACGAGAGACGACGAGAACAACTTTACGAGAAGAACATCCAAATTTCAAGATTTTAACTTTTCATTATTTGATGGCAACTCTTTTTAAGGAACTTGTATGATTTTTGTACAGTTTTTACTTTTTTGTGTTATCACGGTGACCTGTGATACAGATGTCAAATATTTTAATGCCCCCGTTTTTGAAGGGGTTTCCAAAAAGTTATTTTATTTTATTTGTAAAGGAAGGATTTAAAATGTATTTCTTTATTTTCATCCATTCACGCTCGTTTTTTGGACTCTGCACTAGGTTTGTTGTTGCCCCGGATCAGATTATGGTGCCAAAAAACCTTAAAATAAATGAAAAAAAAAAACAGAAAAATATAAAAATGAAAAAATAAAGAAAAAGCAAATGGAATAATGACTTGGAGCTGTTTTTCTCTGATTCATTTTGGGTTCCTGCCTTTTCCTTACGTACTCAATAATCCAAGAACAGTAGTTCCTCATGATCCACATTTTCCCTCTGTCATTAAATTGCAGCCCACGATTTACATTTTTAGACTGTTTCACAAATAGTGCAGTAACAGTAGCACAGAAAAATTCTAAATTTTTAGCAACATGCCCTATGTTCACCAGCTGAGAAATAGTCACAATATCCAATGTTTATTTTTAACAAGCAAAATTAGTTTTAAAATTGTCTACTCCTGTACACGCACTTGCTTTACCCATTCTTGATGTTTGGTTTATGATTTTGACTAAGCAGTTCATTCTAGGCTGTTTGTGCTAGCACAGAGCTTGAAGCAGGGACCCAAGTAGGAGGAACTGATTGGCTGGGTACCATGTATTCTGCCTGGGGCCATACCAAGGAATTCTCTTCCCCTCTGGTTCATTCTGCTCAGGTCCCAGGAAAACCCTGAGGCCCTGACTCATGTGAATTGGTTTTGTTCTACACTAGAGGTTTGTGTCCATTTTCTGTGAAATCCAGGCTTTGTATTCATTTAAGGACCCATGTATTTAACTTTTAAGTCATTATGCTTTTTGTCCTGTAACTAATAGGAGTAGTTGTACGATTTAAGGTAGTCTGGGCAAAATGCAAGTGAACGAATATGAAGTCCATTTAAACTGTGGTACCTTAAATCCGACAAGTTACCCCGATAAGCCAGTAACCCTGCTTAGTAGTACAGGCCACTGCTGTTCATCAGGTTGGTGAGTGATATTAGTACCCTATTGGGTTTGCAGCGTACATCAACATTTTGCTTTTGGTTTATTGATTTTGCTACCTGGATATTTTAAAACTAACCCTGATATGTAGTGAAATCATTTATCAATACTGTGTTTAGTAGTAGTAGTAATTTTATGACAATATGTATTTGGCGCTGATACGTTTTGAACAGAGAGAAGAGGAAAGGTCATGAATGACTAGCATGACTGCCACTGACTGACTTGTTGCCCCATCGGTCTCGTGATCGCACCTTATGCTTGCTGTGCTAGATGCTTTTCCTTAAGGATCGGTCCCAGCCCCCGTCCTGGTCTCGCCGCCTTAAAGAAGTATTGTTGAACCTGGACAACACCCCCAACACAGTCCTTCTTTATTCCGCTCCAAGTGCAAATTCAGGTCAGTGCAAATGAGTGTTATAAGTGACCGTCAACCGTCGATCGGTTCGATCATTCCGGAATATATAGCCCCGAGTATTTTGGCCCCGCTGTCAATCATCTTTAGAAAAAAAAAAAAGTCGAGCTCAAAGTAAACTTAACTCAGCCCATGATCTTTTCAATACCTAGAAACACATCGATCTGAGCCACGAACAAAAATAAAACGATAAACGCAACTAGTCCAGAACCAATTGCTATTAATCCTTTAATATGACATCAGTAAAGTTTAAAATAGTGTGCTTATCAAATACCCACAGACGTTTTTACATGTATATGTATAATAATATGAAGGTACAACTTGTGTTTTTCGCATTTTCGGACAAGTGCTATTTACGCAGTTTAATTTGTTTGTAAAAACATGCGGCGCTCAGGACTTAGAATCGTAAACGCCGTATAGTCAGGTATAGGTATAGTCACCCTATTAATTTTGAGTTCAGTACCACCCACAGTCCATCATTTTATCATTCTGACCTCAAGAGTGTGAAATTTTAAAAATCAGCAATCGGTACGTCCTTGGCTAAAACAAACCGACTGACTTTAAGATACTGAAAGCGAGGGAGACTGAAAAGCCTTTATACATGTTCAGTTATTAATTAACCGTATGTTTGCGAAATGGTGTAGAATTACTTCCCCTTTAATCTTTGCACTAAGGTTCCATTTTATTTCTAAGGGAAGGATTGCTACAGTATTTGCATTTGACAAAAACAACGAAAGGATAGATTCATACCGCTTGGTTACCAGCTGTGCGTAGGTATGTCTGTTCTGCTATTTCATATAAAGCTTGTGACATTTTTCAAATAACTTAACTTGTATTTGTATCGTTTAAAACGTAATTTATATCCCATAACCGCTTTATGCAAACTGCTGATGCCACGGTAAGAGTCGTTTTCATATTTATTTCTGTTACCGCGCATATGTCCTAGCTGTTACGTGCCAGTCGCAACTTTTCATGTGTGAAATCTATTACAAGCAATCTAAAGGTTAAATCACCAGATATTATAAACAAGAAATGCATTTGTTTAAACTGTCAGAAACACATATATAACGCATTTATATTAATATTTTCAGCACTTATTTAGTACCGGGTCGGGGTATAGGCCTATATAAAACATGAAACAATAGGCAAATTTAACCAAGGGGGAGGCACTGATTTTCCCGTCTCTCCAGGGACTCATTATCCACTTAATTAGACATACCTCTTCAACTGCTCCATGAATCAAATATCTAATCAGCCTATTATATCTGTCAGCAGCACAATGCATAAAATCATGCAAATACAGGTCAGGCGCTTCTGTTAATGTTTACATGAAACTAAAGAATCGGGAGGAAAGGTGATTTGTAGTTTCTAGTTTCAATTATTTGGTCCTATGCATGTTAGCACAGGGTCAACCTTACAATAAAATGAGTTGAATGAGAGGATCAGCAAGAAAACAAGTGTTAGCACTGAAGTATAAGAAGACGAAGTAAAAAGTTAAGAATTAAAAGTTAAGTCAGAAATAAGCAAATGTCTGTGTATGTATGAGTGTTGATGACAGACAGACATTTCAGAAACTGCTGATCTATTGGGATTTTTACATACAGCCATCTGGTTGAAAAAGAAAAAGCATCCAGTGAGCGGTGGTTCTGTGAGCAAAAAAAAACCTGTGATGATGGCAGTGGTTGGAGAAACACCAGGTGCCACTCCTGTTAGTTGAAAACAGAAAAGTGAGGCTCACCAAAATCAGACAACGGAAGACTGGAAAAAAAGTTGGTCGGACAGATGAGTCTCGATTTCTGCTGCGACATTCGGGTGGTAGGGTCAGAATTTGGTTCAAACCACATGAAAGTATGGATCCATCCTGCCTTGTGCCAGCAGTTCTGGCTGCTGGTGGTAATGGTATGGGAGATATTTTCTTTGCACACTTTATGTAACTAGGCCTATTATGCATTCAAACATGTACAGCAAATGACAACTGCTACCCATCTACCATCAGCTAATGTCCAAAAAACATCCAACTACTGGCTCATAAATGAATCAGCAAAAACAGCATATGTAAGTACACCTACAGTATTGATGGTTGATTTAGTGCGGTTCCCTAGAAATGAAATAAGCAGTGGCAATGTTACATTTAGCTAGATGATTAGCTAGTTAACATCAACCAGAAAATAGTTTGTTATTGTGTTTAAAATACATGACATGGAGATGAAAAATGCAGTGTTCTGTTGGTGTTTGTTGTTAGTTAGGGTAGCATGTGGCTCAGTGGGCTAAGCCTGTGTGCCTTAATCGCATGGTCGCAGGTTCAAACCCAGCTCTCAGCATGAGCAAGGCCCTTAACCCCCAGCTCGCGGACAGCTTGCTCTACAAAAAGAGCAAGTTGAGGGAGGTGTAAAAGTAATTTCCCCATGGGGATCAATAAAGTTCCGTTATTATTATTAGCAAATACTGAAGGACTGTGTCATTTTTACAGGCAAAACTACAAACTGAGTTGGACTGCCATCTGTCATGCTGCCTAATGTTAGCTAACTGACATTAACATAAATTTATAGGGCAGCTTCACAGTAAGTCTGTGCTAGCGCATTAATTACATAGCTACTGAAGCAGATATGTGCGTGACATATTTTGACAATTTTAGGCTAATGCAGACACAGAAACAATTTAGTTGCGTTCTTATACACATGTTGCGTTCTTATAAACATGTTGCTACCAAGCTAAATATGTGGTAATAGTCTATAAAACATATGGTACTATCAAGCTCAATATTGCAATAGAGATAAATGTACATCATTAATCTAATAAAACATAACAGTGAAACAGGTCTTATGAGCTAAGTACACAGTTATAATCAATAAAACATGGCGCTATCGAGCTGAATACAATAAAAATATAATAAAGACATGTCTATTATACTAATTTTTATAATAAGATATAAAAGCATACCTTTTTAAAAACATGCACAAACATTTACTTGATGTAAACGTTTGCTGCTGGTGAAGGTGAACTTGAAAAATAAAATAACCATGATATACTGCGAAACTACCAGGGGGAAAAAAGTTTATACAATTTTTAGGTCATAATGCCCAGTACCAGTGCGTGCGTGTGTGTACACTCTGTGCATATTATATATTTCAGAACACTATTTTGTCAAAATTTGTGTGCTCATGGTTGTGCATTAACATCTTGGAAAACATCAGTGACGCGCTTCAGGATGTGATGGTAGTTAAATTTTGACCTTTATTTTTTTGCTGTATGTTACATAAGGTAAATTGGCTACTTACATGTATTGTCATTATTATAGAAACTGCATCTACAATACTGACATGGCTGCTGATGTCAATATTCGGAGCTGCTTTTGATTTTCATACAGCCTGTGCTGTATAGTAGTATTTGTAGTGTCTCATTGTGTACAGTCACAAAAGTAAACAGTTTCTTAGCATGTGTAATAACAGAGAACTGTGGCTGTACAAAATGAAAATGTAACACACTATATATTTTCCTGCACTTTGGGCTTGAACACCTTTCCCTGTTTCTATAGCATCATGAGACTTTTCAGATGTAAGGTCTGTGCCTTTCTGTACTTCTGGGCAACAGTTACCAGCAGAGAGATACAGACTCCTGGTCCCTGTGATGTCAAAGCTAGAGAGGTGGGTGCAATTTCATTGTGAGAGCACATAGGAGTCTCCTATAATGATTGGAGAATGATTTAATGATACTCCTAAATTTATATTTTATGAATATTTTTAATCATAAAATAAAGGGTTGATTAAAGTAATTTTGCCTCTGGATGAACATATCCATGGCAGATTACGTTACCTTTACTTTTTTGGTGATGAAATGGGGTCTTATATCTTACTCCGTTCATTTAATTCCTTCTTTTCAAATATTACAAGTTTTAAGTGACTGGATGTCTTTGTCAAGGTTCTTTTTTTATGACAACAGAATATATTCTGGCATATAAATCATGCAATAAATCATGTTCTTTAGCTGTTTCAGAGTGGCTAGCCTCTTGGAGACATCACGCAGGTTCCTTATTGCTCTGTTAGTCTCTCTGGAGGTGTGCGCTAGTGGAGAAAGTGTCTGAGTCAGACCATGGTAAAATGAGGTCATAAACAGGACTTGGTGGACACAAAGGTCACTAGGTGACAGCATCTCTGAGTGTGTCTAGAATGCCCTTTATTGGCCCAGTCAAAGACTTTCTGTTGTGATTCCTTATACATATATGCAGCTGTTAAGAATTAAGAGACTTCAGAACAATTTTTTGTTTCACTCATTTCTCAATTCATGGGTGTGCTTCTGTGAATAATGTATTAATTTATTTGCAAACTGCAGCCTGGTTCTTCTTTGTTTCTCGTTAATGAACGGCTTTATTGGACTTCAGTCCTGCTTTTAGGAGCCTGATATGAACTGTTCTAGCAGTGCCCTTCACACCTGAACTTAATGTTTCCCATTCTTTTTATAGGTTACTTGATCTCATCCTACAATTTACAAGAAACTGTCAGATTAGTTAACGGTCATCTCTGGCATTAAAAAGACGTTTCTGCCCTTTACCTGGTTTTTGGTCGTTCCCAGTGTCTCCTGCTTCACCTTATTCTTGTGTACAGCTGTCTAGAGATTTTGAACCTGGAAGCATCCTGCAGCTTGTCTTGGCCTTTTGCCAGAACAACTATGATTGAACCAGCATTTAAAAATGCAGATTTGTTTAAAAATATAGTGTGGTCTCTATATATAGAGCATTATCTCTATGTCATCAAATCTCAAATGGCCTCAATTCCATTGATTTAATTTATGATTTAATTACGTTAAGTTCCTAATTCTTTCATATACTTTTCGTAGTAAATTGTCACCACGCCTTCCCAGATCTTCGTAAAATTATTGTTTTCTCCGATTTACATATTATAGCCAGCTGATTTTGGAGTGGTGAGGACATTTTGCACTGTTCGGTCACTTACAAGTAGTGAAGTGGAGAGTGAAGGGCAGAGAACTGGAGAGCCAAACGAACTTGTGTGAGGGTGAAGACTATCGTCACAGAACTGAACAATATTGTGATATTAGTCATCTTTGTGTTGTTGCGCGTTCAAGTGATTTAAAACTGAGAACCCCCCAAAATTGTTTTTCTTTATTTTTTGTAAGTACTTGAAGTTCTGTTTTTGTGTTAAATGCATATATACCGATAGGGCATTAAAAATCATTTAACTCAAACCCTCTTCTCTATCCATTGGGGCTCTTTGTAAATCTTGGGTCAGACATTTAGGGTAAAATGGCTTTTTGCTTTAAAAAGGTTGCCGACCTCTGATCTATACTTATGACTATTTAGCTGGTCAACGTGCCAATCTGTTGTTGGGCTTGAGTTTTTCTTAAGTGATGAAGAGTTTCTGATGACCTGTGTATATTTTTCCACAGGCATCTATTAACTGCAGTAACAGAGAGCTCACAGAGGTCCCCACACAGATCTGGAACAACGCAATCATATTGGATCTTTCACAAAACCACTTAAACCTGACCGATCCCAAGAACCTGAAAGCACTGGGACGTTTTCACCATTTGCTTCTGCTCAATCTTTCGGGAAACTTCCTCCCTGTATTGGACAAAGACACATTAGCTGGCTTCTCACAGCTTCTTGTCCTCGACCTCAGCGGGTGCCAGCTGACTAACATCAAGCCAGGTGCTCTGCAGGGTTTTCCCAGGCTGAAAAGACTGCTTCTGGGAAACAACAGGCTACAAGACAACAGTCAGCAGAGAGTCCCATCCAATTGGCTAAAGGGAGTACACGGTGTTCTGGCATCCATTAATATATCTGAAGGTGTTTTCCCACATCCAGCCTCTTGTTTTTCAAAATGTACAAACAATATATATCATCTGAGTCCTCCCAGTTAATGCAAAATCCCTTTTCCTGCCAGGGCCTATGGATGAAGGATTAATGGAAAGAATTCAAAGGAAATTGTTAACGGAAGGACGCGTCAGCAGTTACAATGGCTCCTTAAATGGTATGTTTGACAAAACATTTCCTTATTAACCCTACAGTTTTTTATTCATCACTGTCATTGGTCTTAAGGGAGAATGTTTCCATCTTTGTGTAGTTAACTTATTTAGTTTATAGAAACTATGACTTCCTTCTTATAGTCAAGAAACTGTTTGTGGTCAGGCTTCGCCCAGAAGCATATTTCCTTCTGTTTGTTTACGGAAATAACTGATCACATGGGGAATAAACCACCTAACTGGCTTCAACCTTGGCAGTATCTTCTACAGACCCTTCTGCAGAATCCCAGCAGACCAGTGGCTGGCCTTACCTGGTAGCTGCCATGGGGACGATTGTGGCCATCTCTGTTCTCATCATACTGCTGGTCAAGTGCAAGGTCTTTCAGCAGTACCTGGCCAGCTACCAGCATGCCCTGCTCTCAGAGGCGGATACAGCCAGCCATTGCGATCGTGCTTCTTTGGATGTAGGTTTCTCAGGGCAAGGCATGGCCAGCCGAGGCCCCGGTCCGGGCCTCCCCAGTGAGCTTGATGACGATGATGGCTTCATCGAAGATAATTACATCCAGGCCAGTGAGAGAGAGAGGGCAGAGCGGGAGGCGATCGAGGTTGAGGATGAGTTTGAAGAGGATGACATTCAGTTCTCCATCAGCTAAAGAAACAACTGGGCTACTTGTTACTTTCATGATTATTATTTGCAGTTACAGTTTACTGTAGCAATATTATACCCATTGACACTCCACTCACAAGGCATTACTGCTTGACAAATGACAGACACTGACTATGCACAGTGGACCAATAGAGCACTACTTAGCCTCCACTGAATGAAGTGGAAATTATGCCTGAATTATGAAGAAATAAATATAACGTCCATTTGATGAACTCCAAATTAAAGTGTACCAATGCAGTGTGTAAATGTTTTGTATGAATTTATCTTTTTTGTATTTCTAAATTAAATTGCAGATTGTGTCATTGTTACTTTAAAATACTTAGCTATATTTTTCACGCTACAAAATGTAAAAATCAATAAAAACTCCACACCTAGATTCTGTCTGCATTCCTTAATTATGGTAAAATGGGAATGTAAACAAGTCTTATACGTTTATTATAATAAATTCTACTAACATGGGTGTCTATTTTTAAGCTTGTTCTGACACGGTAGTTTTCTTTTTCGCAGCAAATTCTAAATATGTTTTAATTAAACATATTTTCAGGATTCAAAGAGTTGATCAGACTGTTGTCATGTTAGGATCTAAATTGGGATGCAATCAAAGATGCATGTATGAGAGGTGAATGTCAGCAGATTAAAGAAAATGTTGATTTGGACAATAAAGTCACATGTTATATCAGCTGCATACATCAGTTAAAATACCCTGAGAACAGCTAGCTTCCAGATGCATTCTACTGAGATTGCATGCAAGCAATGCAGGAACCCAGTGATTTATTCGCAATGTGGCATTGACATATAAATTAAGTGGCACAATTTCATGTACTCTGAGTGCTCGTACATGCAGCATGGTGCTGTTTTGTTTGTGGGTATTCCATTTGTTACAGTTTGTTGCGTTTGAGATGCCCAGTGGAATGTTACAGTGGACCCTGAACTACCCATTGTCCTGTTAGGGACCAACAGCTGACTCTTGGACAATGGACACAGTATTGAAATGTAGCGGGGGGGGTGGCAGTGTTCCCCAGTACAGACTCACTCTCCCATCGACTGTCTGCGTGACTCAAGCGGATTACCCTGAGGAGGGCACCATTCCAGCTGACCCAACAGAGACTGGATTCAGGCGAGAAAGCACGGCTTCTGGGGGCAAGTGACAGATGACAGCTTTTTGCTAAACAGCCTACTGTACATTCTATTGTAGGAATTACAGAGTGAGCACCTGGAGGCTGTGTTTCTGTATTCTTTCATTTTGATTTGAAGTATAAAGTAGACAAAATGACAGCAAAATGCCAGCAATGATGCGTCTTTGTAGACGCATAATTGCATAAAATAAAGATGAAGCTGGGGCTGAAGCTGTCTCATCACTACACCACTTACTGATAACATGCTATAACATGAAGTATCCCCTACTAGTTTACTCCCCAGTTAGGAATGCATGCAACTTGGAAAGATTCAGGAACCAGGCTGATTGATGTTGCTCAGACTCCCTTTGACCTGTCAGTGTGGAAGTGTCCTTCAGATGAGGTTGGCCATGCTGGAGGTGGTCTCCTGCTGTCTTTCTCTCATCTGGCCAGAGATGGTGAAGACCCGGGGAGCCCTGCCCTGTAGCCTCTGCCTGGACGTCTGCCTTCTTAGGAGTGAGGTCGATAAGTAGTATCCAGCCACAGCCAGCACAGTGACCCCCCCCAAGACCAGCAGCACCACCCCAGACAGGAACATATCGTTGTGGTGCGGCTGGGTGCGACTGAACCCGCTGGCCAGTGCCAGGTGGAGCAACACCAGGCCACAGATAAGAAGTGCCAGGCCAGTGAGCAGCACCACCAGGACATCTGACAGGCCGCCACTTTTCAGGAGCTCGATCCGACGCCAACTTCGCACACAGTTCATGTCCTGCACAGCAGAGCTTAGCAGTTGCTTCAGAAGCACAGCCAGGGAAAGCAGGCAGAGTGCTGTCCCTGCACCCAAGCGCCACTCCCCGGCTGGGCTGGTGGTGCTGGACAGCAGGCCCACCCCACCCAAGCCACAGCCCAGAATCAGGCCCACCGACAGGCAATAGCACAGCAGTGATTTGCGTGGCTCTCTGAACCACCAGAGCTCCACCTGCTCCTCCAGGATGTTCCTTTGGATATGGGCGGGGTTGGGCCGGCGCCATGGGCGCCGTAGAGCTCGTGGGAGAGCTTCCATCTCTGGCATGGTTCCCTGTGGGTCCACAGCTACCTGCTGGTTGAGAGCAATTGGCTGAAAACCTTTCAATCTCAAAGCTTTTTTCCATCCATCCATTAGTCTTGCGTGTTAATGTCCGAGGTCTAAGTTACTGTGCTGCTGTTTTGCCTCAATTTTTTTGCAATTAAGTAGTTCTTAACCTATGTCCTTCACCTGAACTAATCATCACACTAACTAGTCTAGCCTTCTTTCACTCACAAGTTAGTTAGCAGTCCAAAGAGAGCTGGATAACCTGCACACTCTACAAATCACCGCAGGGGTCAGGGCTCGTATTCACAAAACATCTTAAGGCTATAAGTAGCTCCTAACTTGCCTATTTAGGAGAAACTCCTAAAAATACTGGCCATGTCAGTCCCAAATGCAGGACTCTCAACTGTTTTGACTATGAACAATTCACAAATCCCCTTAGTGCTAAAGGTAGCACCTAAGTCTGGAAGAAATAAAATGTACTTCAGAGGACTCCTAACTAAGACCAATTCACAAAGTTGCAGAATGGTTGCTGTTAATCCACGTTGCAATGTCTTGGAAACATTAAACAAATGCTGAACTTAAAGGATTTCACCTCATTTGGGAGGGAATAATGACTTTTGTGGAGCTTGTGAGGGATGCAATAACGATAATAAAAACCAAAACAACCCAGTCATATACAGTGGAAACCACGTATAGTGATCATTATATCCAATTTTTTTTCTTTTTTTCTTTTCCTTTATGTCTCAGGCACATTACCATCTGATTGACTTTTTTATATTTTTATTACATGAATATAAGGTAATAAAATGGACAACGTCACTATTTACTAAATTTTATTGAATTGTTCAAAATACAATACGACTCTTTCAAACACTTTTCAAATCACTGAACTGTGAATAATTCATATACACTATAATACAGTACTGTACATAAAATATACCTTATTGTAGTTTCACTGCTGCAGCTAGTTGGCAGTTTATGGTAAGCTTTGATGAGTCTATATTTGTCATTGGGAGAAAATAACTTTCTTTTAACCTCAGGTAGCTGGCTAGTAGAACACAGGTTACCGGAAGGCAAGATAGGGCGATCAAAGTAAAGTACAACAAACAAACAAACAAATAAATGTGGTTTTAATTTTTTACATATCTTGTCATGTTTTAAAAGACCATCAAATGAGTACTGTAAGTAGGCTGCTTGACTACTATAAGCAAATTATTTAAACAGTATTTGTACAGGAATGACACTGTCCCAAGTTTTTTGATTCATATAAACAGCTGGTCACTATAATAAGGATCACTATAAGCAGTTTCCACTGTGTTTGCACGTACATTTTCACCATCACATACATGCCCCTCATTAACCAATCCCTGAGCTTACTGCAGGCAAGCTCATGCATGAGAATGACATCAGCCATAGCAAGTCTTACTCTTAGTTTAGGAGTTGGCTCTTTCCTAACTAAAAGTTGTTCTCAGCCACTTTGTGAATAGGTTTTAGGAAAATTAAAAACTCTTAGCGTGATTTAGGAGTACTCTTAGTGGAAAGAAAATATGCTTTGTGAACACAGGCCCAGAGTTCTGGCATGTTTTATGCACTGAAAAAAACATGTACAAAGAGAATGATGATTTAGTCAGTTACTTGAATTTTATTTCATAGGAGTAATACCTAAGATTTCTTGCGGTTTGCTATGCTGAAATCCTACATAGGATCCCCAATGTCCTTCAAAGAAATTATTAAACACAGATTCTCTGAAATGGACTCTTGACCCAATGTCATTGTATTCAGGTCAAACAACAACTGACTTAAGTGTTTAAAAGCAACAGAAGCCATAAGTTTCTTTTATGAAGCTTGAGGCGATTCCATATTTCAATACCTCCAATAAATCTACTATTAAGTAATTTTAGCAATAAAATACCACACACCCTTTAATTTTATTTAATTGTGTGTTTAGGGGCATCTTGTTGGTTTCAATTTGCCTGGTTTTGAAGAGAAACATTATTCATTCGCATTTCTGTCTGAGTCACTGACAGATTTGGTAGTCCAGCTGAGAATGTTCATCTGTTTTGTTAAAATATTCTTTTTCAGCTTGCCTACTAACATTAATTCCCATCCCACCCATTACAAGGTCCTACCCTGACCTGAAGCTAATCCCAGGAAACAGGGTGCAAGATAATATTCTAATTAGTGCCAGTCTGTCACACAAACTATGGGTAATTTCAGAGGTGGAGATTTCAGGTCCAGAGAGTACAAATCCAGACCAAGATTTTGTTTCAACCAACCAGTTGAGTACCCTGTGACTATGACTCGTTATAATCAATTGTTTTTTTAAAAAAAAATCTTGGTCCGGACTTGTACTCTCTGGACCTGAAATCTCCACCCCTGGGTAATTTAGAATTACCAATTTAGCATTTGGCTAAACACAGGTTTTTATACTGTGGGAGGAAATTTATTACAGGACAACATAGAAGGAACAGAAAATTTTCATCAGGGGTGTAAAGAAACCATCTACATCTCTTAATTATCTCTTCCCTGTAAATAGGTATTTATTTATTTTTAGAATTTGAATATTATTACATAGTTTTTACGTAGTGAAATTAGTGTAACAGCTACTGATTTCATTAGTTCATGTTCTCCATTTCTTCTTCTCCATCAACAGCTGTCACAGCAGGTTGGTTGACTAAAAAGTTAATAGCTACTAATAATCACAGAGTTTATGGCAGGAATTGCCTTGGCTACAGAACTAACGCATCTGTGGTCGCACCTGCAAGAGTTTTTCAAAGTCAAGGCCAAGAAGCATAATTGTCACCATGTCATATCGTTGCAGCCTTCCTCAGAATGTTCAAATATTTACATTCATGAATTTTGAACTAAAAAGCATGGTAGGTTTGTTTTGGAATGTTTTTGGCCAATGGACTTATGTTGCAGGAAACCGGCATTAATACAGTGTTGCAAAATCTCACGCATCTGATGTGACACTCACCATTTCAGACTCCCTTATTCATACAAAAAAATCTTAAGGCAGATCTACATTATTCCATTATAAACCTAAAACTAGCTACATCAAAAGCGTTAGGGCAGTTTGCAAACCCTCCAGGCTATTTACCAGGTGACAAAACTGTTACATGCATGAAATTGTGTATGCATTTGTATGTAGACCTGTCTTGAATTGAAAATCTCACTCCAGCCAGCTGAGCAAAGTTGGCAAATGTGAACTCATTTGTACCCGAGATTAACAGCCATTCTCAGTTTATGGACATACTGGTGCACATTTCCTATTATTTTCTACATAGTGATACATTAAGCTTGTTCTGTAATACTATATGTGCCTCTAGGCCACACTGAAAAGTTTGTTTATTGAAATATTTATTTTGAATGGCCTAAGCACATAAAATACGGCAGTGAATCACGGTGAGTTGATTAATGTTTCATTCTTATTTTATGCATTATATTTTATATTCAAAAGGCCTTTGTAATAATTACAGTGTTATAAGAGAGAAAAACACAACTGAACAATATTCACTACTCTGAGTTCTTTTTAAACAAGCTACACTTTTACTCTTCCTTACTAATACTTCAGTGGAAGAGGTTCTTCAGTTCATTTTTTGGAAGTAATAGTACTTTTACTGAGCGGGGGACTCTTTCCACTGATTTTCATAGAGGCAGGATTGCAGTTGTGAGGCAACAATGGTACATAAACTCCCACCAGAACAGTTAAATAGTAAAGTCAAATAAATGTCCCAATGTCAAATACAGCAAGCACACCAAACAGGAAACAATTTACAAAATTTCGAAAATCAAACAATACTAGCCAAAAATAAATTTAATAAGAAGACAAAGAAGTTATACATGCACATTGCAAAAAATGTGCAATTCTCACCTGGCCAAGCAAACTCCTCTCACTCTACTTAAATATGGCGTCCGTCGCTTCTCCAAGCTGCAGGATACATCAGGTCACCACATCTGGTGACCATGTATGCCTACTCTCACAGTTTCCAGTAAACTGTGCAGACTAAGTGTTCTCCTCTCAAGAGTCCTGTGTCAAGCCATAAAAAACATCAAAAGGAAGGCCAGCAAAATGACATAGTAGGGAATCCCATAGTGACAGCAGATTTGAATGTCAGCATTCAGAGCACTCACTCCTTTCTCTCCATTCTTCTCCAATGCTGTCTCTGCAGTCCTTGCCAGTGGTGGTCAAAAAGGTGGTGCTGGTGCACGTGGATGATCTGGGGCAATCCCCCTTCCAAAGGCAGATCACCCCAGGCTCTGATTCACCAAAGACTATTCATGAAGAAGCTTTCCTCCTTGGTCAAAAGATGGAAGAAAGGGAGGGTACAGAGCACTGCTGAGACCTCCTTGCACATCGTAGGGGACTGCAGACAGACGTCTGTAAACAAAGACAACCCCATCAACCCCCTTGAAAGGACTAAGAGACCATTGAGAAAAACTCTGATGTCACTCAGCAGATAAGGCTCGTTTGTGATCTACTACGAGGCGTAAAGCACATGACCTAAGCTTGCCTGGTGCTTCAACACAATAGACTTTTTCAAACCCCTTTGTTATCGATAATTTCATATTTAGATTTCTGTTAAAAGGAACTGACCCTGACAAATAAAAATAAAGTTCAATACAATATAATTTCTCTAGTGATCTTGGCTTTATTTGTGCCAGACTTTTGGATTGAAAAGACAGGCCATTTACTTTGGGGAAACTCTTAAATTGTTCATAAAACAATTTAAAAACTTAAAGCTCTATTTAATTGTGTATTTTTTTTTATTGGCTTTTAAAGGCATTAAAATAAACTAACATGACCCCAAAACTAAGACCAATATTTCAAATGAAGGGGCAGATGCAATAAGATTGCAACAAATTATATTTTAATGAAAAATACAACAAAAATTAAAACTTTTAAAATAAACAAATTAAGTAAACAATGTAATCTATAAAATGATTCTAAAACTACTCATACATGCAATTAATCTTTAGTCGCATTTTGTCCCCACATTCAACAATAAAAAGTTCCATGTCTTCCTGATTTTGAAAGACAAACAAAAACGGTTCTTTGGCCTCGATGCTTGGGGAATCATAAACCTTCTGCACAGCTCACCACTGAGCTTCCCACTTCATCTCCAGATAGCGTGGCTGGAACACTGCGCCTCTGAAGAGATTGATGTTTACCTTCAACCACTCTGCAGCAGTTTGAAGATCTCTTGTTAAAGGTGCCTCCTTAAAAAATGACCATGAACCAAAGAAAACACATTGGTTTGGCTCCTGTCTATATAAATATATACTGTAAAACACAAAAGATATTACAACAATACATAGGAATACCTCCTCAATGCTCTCAAGAGTCCCTTTCAAACCAAGGGTCCATGGCGTTTCTGTTCTATAACAAAATATTTACATTTACATTTACAGCATTTGGCAGACGCCCTTAGCCAGAGCGACTTACATAAGTGCTTTAAGACTCTGC
>JAODKE010000047.1:16156903-16204501 GCA_026779605.1 Mormyrus hasselquistii | reverse complement strand
TGGACACACTTTGAGGAAGAACTTTATCGCCCTATACAATTATCAGTCCTACCATTTATCAATGATAGTAAAATTACACAGTATGGGGGAACTAAGACATATGTTCAATGGGATCATATATATAACGCTGCATTTCCGTCATTTTCGTGTAATAAAATTATGGAGCGAAAAATGTATTCAACAAACTTACCTAACCCTGGTTAGACTACATAAAATAGACCCTAATGTATCACCACTATGTCTCAGATGTAAAGCTTACGGGGGATCGATGATGTATATATTTTGGGGATGTGCTAGTTTGCAACAGTTCTGGAATATGATACATGTCTTTTCAGAAAAGATATTGGACATGACCTGTGACAAGACACCTTTTCGAAACAGACATGGATGGCGAGATGGACCCCATATTTTCGAAAATAATTGGACTGATCTCCTGCACAGCAAAGAAGTGTATTCTGTTAAATTGGAACAGCGACAACTTCCAACATTTGATTTTTTCACTGTTAAGAGACTATTTCCTTGGAACAATTGACATACAGCCTATAGGGAAAAACAGAGTAATTTATTAAAATATGGTAAGTCTTTGTAGATCTGTTATAACCCCCCTTTATTTGTCTATATGTCTATATCTACATCTTGACTTCTACCATGTGTTTTTCTTGTTTTTTTATTTTAATCAGTGATTGTTATTATGATTTAATTTTTATTTATTGTTACTATATATGTTACTTCATTATTTATTTTATTTTATTAATTTTTTGGGGGGAATTAAAAGAAAAATCAATAAAAAAATATAATTGCAAAAATATAAATAAAATTCTTAGAGGAATGTCTTATGAGGAGAGGTTAGCTGAGCTGAATCTGTTCAGCCTCGCACAAAGGAGACTAAGGGGAGCAATGATCCAGGTATATAACATTGTACCAGGTCTGGATGCTGTTCAGCCAAATAGCTACTTTAATATTAGGTTAAATACTAGAACTCGTGGCCATAGTTGGATAATGGATTTGAAAAAGCACTTCTTTACACAGCGTATAGTTAGAGTATGGAATAGTCTTCCTGTTAGTGCAGTGCAAGCTAAAACCCTGGGTACCATTAAATCAGAGCTAGATAAAATGTTAACAACTCTGAGCTATTAGTTAAGTTCTCCCCAAATAAGCTTGATGGGCTGAATGGCCTCCTCTCATTTGTAGGTTTCTTATGTTCTTAAGGTCCTTTCCTGTTCTGACATGACTGTGCCCCAGTACACAAAGCAAGGTCCATAAAGACATGGTTAGATGAGTCTGGTATGGAAGGCCCTGACTGGCCCCACAGAGCCTACACGAAACAAGCCGAATTAACGGGGAACAGTTGGGCACAATCGGGGAAGCACACGTGGATGAGGAGGGGGCGTGGCTCACACGAGGACTGGAAGCGTAGGTCATGACAGAGAGAGGCTTAGCCCACTGAGCCACATGCTGCCCTTGCAACCAACTCCATATTGGTGCCCATGTATTTAGAATGGGGTGTCAAAAAAGTTCCTGTAGGTGTAATGGCCATACTTTTGTCCATACAGTGTATTTTAAAGGAAAAACAATTAAAAAAAAATACTTCTTTTGATTACCTATGAATTAGAATTTGGTGATCAATGGTCATTGTTAACACACAGTGCACAACAACAAAATGTGTCCTTTGCATTTAACCCATATGTGATTTTCGTGACATATCAGGGGGCAGCTAATTTAGCACCCGGGTAGCAGTGCTTGGGGATGGTACCTTGCTCTGGGTCCCTCAGTGGTGACTTGCTGGTGGGGGATTTGAACCTGACACCTTTCGATTACAAGTGCACTTCCCTAACCATCAAGCCAGCACTGCCCAACGTATGCATACTATGTACCCATCTATTAATCAAAGCACCGTGGAAATAAGGTTATCCCTCAGGCTTTGTAAAGTTAATTTGTACTTTTCTCTATAGATGCTATTGTATGATTGTTTCACTTCTGGGCAAGATTTTCTATGCCTATGTATTTTTTCTTGTGTTTGCCATTGTTCCACCTTGCAACATATCATGCAGGTAAGGGTCAACTAGAGACAATCCCTGGTAAAAGACTACAAAGCTGGGATACAGCCTTGATGGGATGCCAGTCCATTCAAGGGCACATACACACATTATAGACAATTTATAGACAGTTTTATTTCAAGTGCGAGTTTGAACTGTGGCAGGAAACCAGTGTACAGGAGGACAACTGCACTTCCGAAGGAGAACATGAAAATTATTAAGTTATTTTTCGCACAACTATGAAAGCATGTTGGAGGCACTCCCTATAAAAGGTCTGGCAATGCTAGATGTCATGGGGCCATCAGAGACCAAAAACCCATGGCCGAAATTTATTCCCAGTTCCACCCTTGTGTGAGGCAATAGTACTACCCAATGACCCACCGTGTTGCTCTTCTCAAGTTATGGTTATTCGAACATTTAAAGAGTAATGTTACCGCCATCTACTGGAACATTTATTATACAGCCTGACTGGTACACACATTCACGTTTTTTGTTTTTTTTTTAAATCATCTCATTATCAAAAAAAAATGTAGAAAAATCGTGAATCGTATCATTTAAAATATATCTCGAGTTAAAGTAGCGTACCATTGAAAGCTATAAAATATTATAACTTTGTCATTTTATTTAGTGCATAAAATGAATAAAATCCCAAAATACGAAATATTTCATCTAAAATGTAATCTAAAATATATATATACTTGGTTACGATTGATTAACAATTGATTTACAATGTTGGTCATAATTTACTTTTCGTAATTACTGGCTCATTATCTGAATAGTCACTGCCGTGAAATAAAAAATACACATAATCGTTTCGTTCGATGGGCGGACATTGACTGTCGTCTCCATTTACTGTCTCTTTAAATTTATCTCTCGCGTATCCCCCCTCCCAAGCTTATTCTGGGTTCAAAGTTCAGCGGAAGTGAGCGCGCATTCTGTATTTAAAGGCGCCAACTGAACGGGTGAAGGGATAGAGAAGCTTCTCTGCCATCTTTTCTTCCCGCGTAAGGAGGCAGCGGGGCGCAGCCGTGTGTTTTAAAGGTTTTAAGAGTGCCATAGGAAAGCACGCCTCGTGTTTGTTTTTTAAGCGGACATGCCAGAGGAGTCGGCCGCCCCCTTAAACGCAGACAGGTGAGGCGTGGGGGGGGGGCGACGACGCGGGCTAGTTGAAGTTGGTCAGAATTGGCGCGCCAGGCTTTTTCTCGGACCGCGAGGCGAAGCGAGTTACCGTGCAAGTGGCGGACGGTGGATCTGTTCGGCACGACTCCGCAGCCAGGTGCCCAAGTGTATGTACTGGTGCCTGGATCAGGGTGCTCGATCGGTTTTTGTTTCATCGTGCCATTCTTCCCCCTCTTTCCAGCCCGTTGCTGCCTTTGAACTTATTTAAGTTTTTTTTTTAATGGCGTTGGGGGGGCGGACTTTTCTAAAGCGGCTTGCTGTAGCACGTTAGCGGGCTGCTTTTGTGAAGGAGGCGCTAACGTGTTAGGCTGTCAGCCGAAGTTACTGCTTGTGTACAAACAGTATTGGAGATGGAAAAAGGGAAATTCCAGTAAAAATACTGAAGACTAGCCTTGGCGCTGCGGAGACGCGCTATTGCAATTTATTTTTTTAAAGTGTGGCTGATCTCGGACACGCTTGCATGGCTGGGGGTGGGACTTTATGACGCATCTCTGAGCAATGCAAACAACAGTGTAAGCGCGTTTCTGAAAGCTGCCTACTGTAAATCCTTCACAATTCCAGAAAGGTAGTGGCGTGTTGAATACACCCATATTCCGCGATATATTTAAGACAGGGATTATTTACTTATGTTTTGTTTGCTGATTTGCTTTTAATATACTTTTTTATGTATAAAAAAGCATGGATGAAAAGCCTTGTTCTTCGTCGAGTGCCACGGAAAGGTGAGTTTCCGACCAAATCTGAACTGTGTGTGATGTGAAATTGCAGCTATATTCAGAAAGTTTCAATTTATTTTGTTTGATAATGATCCCTTGCATGTGGGATGACGTAATGCTATGGTATTGATCACGTGATTTGATTTCAACTTGAATGCGAAAGTTTTGCGTTAACTTTTTTTTTTTTTTTTTTTTTTTTCTCTCCGGAAAAACACTTTTTATTCATTTATAATTAGCTTTAAACGTTATAGCGCACGGTTCTTGGAGATTTGACTTAAAATGACTGCTTCACCAGTCCCAGGGCTGTTATGGAAGAAGCAAAGAAGTTGATCGGAACTGGAAACCGCCACATGGTTATGGGGGACGTGGTATCAGCTGTCACCGTCTTCCAAGAGGCCTGTAGCATGCTGTGAGTAGGCGAGGGTCCAGCTTTGAACCTGCCTTGTACGCAGGGAATTGGTCTTTTGTTATAGTATGCAGTGGTGCACATTGTGAGTGATGCTTATATTGATGGGTTTTTCTTGAGCATTAAGTTCTGGATGGCATGCAGTATAACTGCGGAACAGTATTGGCTGAGTGCGAGAGAGATGTTTGCAACCTTTTCTGTTCAGAGCCAAGAAATATGGGGATACAGCTGATGAATGTGGGGAAGCCTTCTTTCTGTGTGGAAAAGCTCTGCTAGATCTGGCAAGGTAAGGGTGTGCCTGTGTTGACCCTTTTGTATAGAGTTTGTGTGCATATGGATGTGCACTACCCTTAATGGAGTACCACAGTCCATATACAGAATTGACAAGTTAAGATGGTTTGCTCATACATGCTAGTCTTGGAATCCATGGTCTACTTGCCATCGCGTGTATTAAATGCTACACTCGAATACCAGTATGATTGGACACAAACTTGCAAATGGTAGTATATCATGCAAGATATGAGTAAAGCAAACTTAATTTGCCAATATGCTGTCCTGGGCCTGTAGTAAGAGGTGTGGTGTCTGCAGTTATTTTTCAGATGAATGGGAATTTTATGTTCAATGTAACCTAATGCCATTCTGTGGTTCAAGAATGGAGAACACTGTACTTGGAAATGCCCTGGATGGCGTCCCTGAGGAAGAGTCTGAAGAAGCTGCGAAACAAGATGACTCAAAGATCGAGAGTGCAGACAACTTGGATGGTTGGTGGTGCTTTTTGCCTCTGCAACCCATTTGTTGGGCTAATTGCTGTGAGCCTGGTGTTCAACACGTGCTTCTCTCACTGTAAGGTGTCTCTCGGAATAGTGTTCCTAGTTGAAATTCGATTGTAAGGCTTTTTTTTTGTTGTTGTAAAGCTATAATTTCCCACATTTGCCAAATTTACATCTGTTGCACTGACTAAGGTTTTGTCACACACTGCAGTAAGCCTGAGGCATGTGGTATTCTACTGTGTGTGTACATTTAAATATTAAGAGGATTGCAACTGAAACGGCAGATGCCTTATTCACGCCATTCAGTATTCGTATCAAGAGTGGATCAGGTTAACCTTATTGTAGAAACCTCTGCTTCTTAGCTGGCCTCTATACTTTTACTCCTACAGGTATGAACTTGTTTTCTTGTGGGGCTAATGGTTTTAGTGGTGGACCACAATCCTGTGCTGTGGTGCAGCATCTCACTCCAGGCTCTGCTTTGTCATGACTTCAGAGGAAACCAGAGATGAGCTCCGAGTGCAAGTTTATGATGCCATGTCAGAAAAGGAGGTTGAGAAAGGAAAGGCAGAGGGCGATAAAGGGGAAACTGAAGCAGAGGTGGCTCAGGAACAGGATGGAGGAGCTGTGGCCTCTTCTGACAAAGAATCTGGCACACCCCCTGTAGAGGATCAGTGTTCCTCTGAGAGTAATGATGTGGCAATGGAAGAAGGCAATGAGAAGACTTCAGAAGTAGGGGAGGGGGAGGAGTCAAAGGTGGGGGTTATGGGTACGAAAGCTACCAATGGAGGCAATATGGAGGAGGAAGTAGAGAATACGGAGGAAACTGCAGGTAAACTGGGTGGCTGGGTGCACATTTGTACTGGAAAAGCACTCACTGGAATCGGTGTTTTTAGTGTCTTGGCTGCACTAGTAGTTTCTGTGTCTACTAGACTGGCTGAATGCTGTATAGCCAATTACAATCCCTCTTGCTATTTGGCCATTAAAAGGTGGCTGTAATCATAACCTAATATTACTAGTCAGTAGCATTGGCTGGTGTTACCCGAGCAACTGCATTTGAATGGAAACATTGTCTGGCCCACTGTAGATAAAACGCAAGCCTCGGTTGAGGTTTGTCACACATCGTGATTGGAGGGATTGTACCCCACATAGGAGGTGCTTCCAATTGATGGACCTCCAAGACCTCTAACCTTGGACTGGTCCTCTGGCTGTAGAACCAATGTTTAGGTTTTTGGGTTTTTTTTTATTTATTTTATTTTTCTATTATTTTTAAAAGCTAATCATAGGGATGCTTCTACTTCAAACTGAAGGCCCCAGTCATGGATGCTATGCTGGCTGCTTTTCCTACTGGCTGCTCTCAAAGCAGCCCTTTGAATGATTTAGTGAAACGGACAAAGTGCAGGTCTCTGCAGGCTGGAGTAGTGAGCATATCGAAAGCTTGGTGGGTGTTTTTAAAGGATGGTTAGTGGGCTTGTCAAAAGGTGGGCGTGTCAACATAGGTGTGGTAAAGTGTGTGTGGACCCATGCATGTAATCTTTGTGCTTTCTGGAAGTATGCCAGTAAGTAATAAGCATAGAAAATATCTTTCACAATAAAGACGTATGAAATGGGCACTTGGTGATGGAGGTCTGGTAATCAGTTATTACCTGACCTATGTCTGAAATACCTGGCCATTGCTTGAAATGTATTAACTATTCAGCCAATACAAATGTTTGGCATGCTTGCTCTATTGTACACACCCACCTTTCAACACACCCCCTGCTCTGTCCTACAAAGACATCGCAACCTGGCTATCCCACAATATGATAGTGAATGAGCACTTTGACACTTGTGGGTTGGTGGCTTTATATTCATCTCATCCTGGGAAGCTTCAGCTAGTAGTGATAATTGATAGTGAGTCACCACACTGGAAAAAGTCATGAAAATCTGTCGTCTGATTTCAGATGATGCTGATGATGATGATGGTGATGAAGAGGAGGAGGAGGAACAGGCTGCAGAGGGAAAGGTAAGACCCACTGCCCCGAATCCATAACTTGTTTCCCCCTTAACGAAGACGTGTGTGTGTGTGTGTGTGTGTGTGTGTGTGTGTGTGTGTGTGTGTGTAATTTAAGTTTTTATCCCATCAAAACAGGAAAGTGATGATGAAGGGGGGGAAGAAGAGGTGGGCAATCTCCAGCTGGCTTGGGAGATGTTGGAGGTTGCCAAGGTCATTTACAAAAGGTAGGACATGGGGCACCTGCATGTTTCTGGAACATTACTACAGTCAATTGATGGGTGAAATGTCACTCATGCATTTACCTAAAACGTGTGCAACTTATTTCTCCAAGGAAAGAAAGCAAAGAGGATCAGCTGCTGGCAGCACAAGCACACCTCAAGTTAGGAGAAGTTGGCACTGAATCTGGTTTGTGATGCTGGCCTAACTTAACATTGTTTTAGTATGCTATCAGGGTAGCTGGTTTTAAGTGATCGTAGGAGCTGTATTCTGAAAGGCAAGATGCATATTTTTGAGATGATGGCCTATCTGAAGATTATCAAAGGGATGAGCACTGTTGTGCTCCAAGAACATTTTGAATACTGTTCTTGGTCAGTGAGATCGTGAGCCAATGGTCAGTCTTTGTTGTACCTTCCAGGGAATTATACCCAGGCCCTTGAAGATTTCCAAGAGTGCCTTTCCATCCAGCTAAAGCACTTGGCTCCCCATAGCCGCCTTTTGGCTGAAACTCACTACCAACTAGGCTTGACTTATGGCTATACCAGCCAGTACAGCAAGGCTATCCAGCACTTCAACAGCTCCATCCAGGTCATCGAAAGTCGTCTTGGTAAGTTCCTGCCTTTGTGTGACTGAAGGATCAGCATTCCTCAATATTGGTTCTGGATCTTTGCAGATTTTTGGCCTTTGTTACTTATTAAAGCTCTAGTAAATTGAAAGTGACATGCCTAACATGAGGAAAAATCATATCTGGGGGTTTAATATAAAATCTGTGCCAGACTGCAAACCTAGACTTCCTTACCATGACCTTTTCAGAAATGCTCCAGGAGACCCTGGACAAAGCAGGGGGAGAAGAGGGGGCTGCTGAGGAGCATAAGGAGACGGAGGAGCTAAGGCAGCTGCTACCTGATATTAGGGAGAAAGTGGAGGATGCCAAGGAAAGCCAGAAGACTGCTGTGGTGGCATCAGAGGCCATCCAACAGACTTTGGTATGCTCATGTTTGGGCTGGTATGGGCACTATGGTGTCTTGCTACCTTCCGAAGTGGCAGATGTCATTCATTTTGGCTCCTGTTGAACCAAATGGTGTTTCTTCCCTCCAGGCAGGGGGCTCATCTTCTTGCTTCTCAGCAGAAAATGGTGGAAGTTCAACTGAGGTGAGATGCCCTAAAGACATGCCTTTAGGGATTGTGCCCATTATGGGAAGTTCACCTTGCACAATGGGACATCATTCATAGCTGGTATACTTTTAATCACATGCGTGTTGGTTGTCCCCACCAGGTCCCTGTCTCTGATGGCGCGTCTACATCAAAGGCTTCTGATATATCCCACCTGGTCAGGAAGAAGGTTGGTTGGTTAGTTTGTCAGTACTGCCTCTGGGGCGTACACAGCCTCTGAATAATCTGACAAGATGTTGATAGGCTTTTGTGTTGAATGCAGCATGTGTGTTTTTTGCCATATTTGACATGAGCCCTCCGTCAACATAAACCTGTAGCAGTCTTGAGTCAAAGTCCAGTCATAGAAGGCTTCCATTTCTGTGTTCTGGTGAATCCAAAATCTTGTTACCCAGCGGAAACCTGAAGAGAGCCCGGTGAAGAATGGTGACTCGAAGAAAGCCAAGCAGGAGGCTTCTGTTAACGGCAATGGTGACTCCGTCCATAATGGCAGCGAGACACAGGAGGTGAAGGACAAGGTAGTGACTGGTTTCAGGGCGATCTAAATCTGACTGATCTTGATTTAACTTGCCTTTATTCCTCCCCTTCAGCCTGCAGAGCCAGTAAAGCCTTTGCAGACCTCTGCATGAGCACTTCCTCATGGACAACCCCTGCCAGCACGACTCCTCTTCCATTTGATTCCTTTGTGTTGTAAATAAAACCTTCATTTCTTTTTTTGTAACTGTTCCTTTTTTTGTAAAACTGTTGTATTTCATTAAAGATTATTTGCAAAACCTAACTTGTTGATTGCTGAATTTCCTGTGACATCCTGGTTGACTGACTTTGGGTGGGGGGGAATCCAGGTAGAAGGAATTTGATTACTTTTAACACCACCTGGGAGGAAATGGCGGTTTGTTTACCTGTCAACATTATTTGGTCTCCTTTGTAATTTGCCATTTACCTATTTAAGAGGGATCATATGACTCTAATTTCTCAGTGACGCTGCATGTGTGTTTAACCAGTTTCATGACCTGTTTATTTTTAACCAGCTAGTTAATGACTTGGTCTGCTTGTTTCCCATTGTGCTTTTGGAATGGGCTGCACTGAAGGAGTTTGGGTTTATTTTGCTTTTTTGACCAGAAGTGGTGCAGCTTTTAAAATGACATTTGGTAAAAACATGCAAAACATTGGTGCTTTGAGCTGTGGAATGGGGCAAAAGCTAAGATGTTCTAGGAAGGACTTTACACACTAAGTATGTAACGGCAACTGGTCGTCCAGATTTTAAAAGCTCAAACTCGGTTTCATTTTCAAATGTCAGTGAAAATATGGATATTTACCACTTGATCCATCTTGATGTATACAAAGTCATATTTTAGCAACAGGCACTTAGGTTTAGAGTACAGTCAAGGACACCAATGTCAATTTTTGAACTGCAGGTTAGCGCACAAACTCATGGAAGCATTTTAACACCATCAGGGAAACTTGGCTTATTGCCTTTAAAACCTCAAACTGGACAAAGAAAATGTACCATTTCACTAATGAAATTAAGGCATTTCATAATTTTTAGTAATTTGTACACCAGCTATCATCTGGCTGTTTTCAGTCAAAACCATTCTCTTACATGACACGAAGTTACACAAATATCGGTCACTGAAGCACTATCTGTGTTGAAGCCAGTGTGAGCCAGGCCTGGGAGTCAACAGTGGCACCATCACTATTTTTGCAATATTTATCCTTTTAGCACAAATGACCTGGCTGATGAAAAATTTTCAAAAGAGAAACAGGCTGAAAGGTATGGCGGTGATTTTGGTAACAAAGATGTCCAAATAAGGGGTACAGGGAGGAGACCCCACACACTTTGTTGACAGTGGTAGAAATACAGGTAAGACCTGATCACAGTAAATCACTGACTAGTGCTTCATGGGTAACAAATCTACCCTGACAAATAGCACTTTATTTGAAGTGGAGCTGATCATGGTTTCAGACAAAACTGGCTTCACTCATTTATTACACGGATTGTTTTAGGCTTTCCATGTCCTTGTCACACACACACACACACACACCCTCTCCCCCCAAAGCCCCTCACAGCCAGTTCTGCCCGAACATGTATCACATCATCAAAAACTCAACCTTTTTATTAATCTCTTCATCATTATAAGTTAGTCTTTTTTCCCTCTCCGTTTTCTCATTTAAAGCAAAATCTCATGTGCATCACCCTTCCTTCTGCCGAACACAGTCCCATAAAGCAGAAAGATTGAGACGACGGGGAGCTGGAAGAAACAAAACATTGCTACAGAAGCTGACATTTGACATTTCCTTCTTCAATGGGATATGATTGTTTCCCTTGTGCAAGAAGAAAAAAAAAAAAAACCCTAGGAAAGAGAGAGGAATCTCTTAGGTATTGTCATCGTCCGAGGTCTGGCTACTGCTCGTTTCAGAGCTCTCATCTACACCCAGGTCCACGGTGTGCCTCCAGGGCGTGTACTGCAGGGTGACGCCCCTTGTCTTCAAAAGCAGGCCATTCCTCCCAAAGCTGCTGTTCTTCAGCTGGGGGGGGGAGAGACAGCAAGGCTCAGTGACAGACTTACATTCATATTAAACGTAGCAGACGCTTTTGTCCAAAGCATCATACAAGCGAAGCAGATAATACATCATAAGGATCATCGCCGTCAAAGAATAAAGTAGGTACAACTGTTTTTGTTGAGATTCCAGTAAACGAGTTGTAACAAGTACAACTTAGCACTGAAGTAAGAGCTACACAGTATAAAAACACAGCAAAGAATACAATAAGAGAGCTAATTCATCCAGGAAAAGTGCAAAAAGAACATTCAGGATATGCAGGAGACCAGGTAAGGGATCATGGCGGGAACAAATTAATAGTGATAGAAATTCTGACCTGTTCAGTTTTAGTCTGAAATTCCTTCAGCTCGTCTTCTGTCAGGGGTTGGAAGCTCTCATCATTCTCCGGATGTTCCTGCCAACCCATCGCCTTCAGCAACCTGGAGGAGAAGGCAGACGCATCACTACACTGGCTGCACTTTCCCCTAGATTGCATGGTAAACCGGGCGTCAGTATAAACCTCCAAAGTGAATAAAACTTCTAAATTCACTTTTGATAAAAACCCAAAACAAATATTTAGATCCATTCATTCAGCAGATGATTTTCTCCAAAGTGACATTTAGGGGAAGATCAGAGACCAGTGTCAGCCAGGATCCCTGAAGCAGTCGAGGTTAAGGGCCTAGCCTGAAGGCTCAGAGGTAACATGACCACTCTACCAGCTACAGGACTTGAACCCACAACCTTCCCGGACATAGACACTGATCATCAACTAGCTGAGCTGCACACGAAATTAGCATAGAAGGCACCATTGATTGTTGTAGGAAAGTTCTCTGCAAGCGAGCTCTCGGTCAGCTGCACGTGGAAGGAAACCTGCTCCTGCTTACCTGTGCTCGGCCTCGAGGGAGCTGGAGAGGAACTGGGGCTCGTTGTCCGAGTCGCTGAGGGAATGGGCGATGCCGTTTTTGTGGCAGACACCTTCGCCATACTCCTTGGCGTCTGGAGTGCTGCCCTCGCCCTGCAGGGTGGGACACGGTGCATGCTCAGATCTATCAGCGACGGGTTAGGCCATGCTCACGTGCCCCCGCCTGTCCCTTAAACACACCCCCCCCCCATCCTCCACCCACCTCTCCCAAGGTCCCAGGACTGCCACTGGAACTCCGCTCGCCATTGCGTTCGTCCTTCAGGGCCCGCAGGAAGTCGCTCTTGCGGTCAGGGCCACGCCGCATCAGTTTGAGCCGCGGTGGCGTGATGTCAATGGGCGGGGTGGTGCTGGAGGGGAACTAAAAGGGGGAAAAGCGGGAATTACGGAGGTCTCAAAAGGGCCCTCCCTCAAACACGAAACAAAAATGGGCACAGATACTTTGGCATGGACCGAACCAACAAAACGAGGCCTGAAAAACGTCAAAAAATATTTGACCGTCTCAACATAGAAGCAGCAAGACACATCCAAAGACAAAATAGTCCCAGGAGGCCCCTTCAGAAGCATCAGTTAGCACAAAATCTGCATTTTGCAAAATAAACAATACTGTAGTATAGGTGTAGAGAGCCTGGCTTCCAGATGCAGCCAAACATTGATTGAGTGATTGAGTCTTTCCTCAAAGCTACATAGACAACAGTCGAGCTGGACGTAATATCCATTACCCGCAATCTAAGATGTGATGGAACAGCGACCCACCTCCCTGGGGACAGCTTGGGAAGGGGTGCTGACAGAGGCCTGGGGTTTGGGTGCAGAGATAGGGCTGACAAAGGCGGAGTCTTGGCCGGAGAAGTGCAGGGCCGGTTTAGCCTCCCTTCCATTGGCTTTCCAAGGGCATGTCTGCACAGCCCCAGCCCACACAACAAATTAGCCAATCAACATCTCAACCAACACAACACAATCAACCAACAAACAGCCTTCCACACATCAACACCTAACCTTATTGGCCGTTCTATAATGAAGGGTCCATTTATTATAATGCTTATAACAAATTATACCAGAAGTTGCGTCCTGAGGCACCAGTTTGGGAGAACTTTGATTCCGAAACCTGCTGAAGTTGAGTTAAATCAAGTAGTTTTCACCCCGAAAGCCTAAAAATGACTCCACTGAACCAGCACAAAGGCAAGGAGCAGTGTGGACCGAAACTTGAGGTGACAGCTACCTCTAAGCATTTTATTAGTGTAAATGAGGACTTGTGGGGGTGGTACCTTTGTGGCGGCAGTGGACTTGGGCATCAGGTTTTTGTAAATGCTCTGGCCGGAGATGGGGACTTTGTTGCCATTGGTGGGCAGGAAACCGGTGCTGGCAAATCCAGCGGAGAACACAGCACTAGAGTCTTCCTTAGAGACTTTCTTAATGACGAGCATCTTGGAGATGGGTTGCTTGGCGCTGGGGGGGTTTTCTGCAGAGATGCAGTGAAGTGGCTCACCCTTTTTGAACTTACATATGCACACAAAAAAAAAAAAAAAAAAAAGACTGCACTTACCCCACACCCCAGCAGGGGGTGCCAAGACTCGTGTCTGACCTGCAGGCTTTCCGCTAGCTTCTGAGTTAAGAGAGGGCTGTTGAAGTGAAACAAATCAATACGTCAACATGTCGTCACTTAGCATTCAAACTATCAAAGTCCCACGTCTTTTACAGTCCGGGATACTTAAACTGCAGTCTTTGAAGGTGGACATATACAAAATCGACGGAATGAAAGCTGTTTCGGCAATACAACGTCGTATGAGCTATAATCTCCGCAGTGATCACTGTTTCAGCACACTGCCTGTGGAGGATTCCAGAAACTTTCCGTTTGTTCAGATCCCACCTACTGTCTAGGATTGGCTGACGAATAACGAGATGCTGCGAGGTTGGTCAGCAGGACTAATTGTGCAATTACCAGTATGCTTTGCACTGCGCCACACTTTAAATAGTGTAAATATGTGTGTTTGGGCATCTTTTAATAGTAAATGTTATAACCATGTAATGTTTGCCATGGAATGCTTGTTTCTCGTTAGTGTGCAACCGTGAGCGTCTAGTGAGATTCTTCGCTTCCATGTCTGTGCCGCTGCTAGCTTTAAACCAATAGAGGCTGCTAATGAAGAAAGCAACTTGCATCCTGAAAGGGCCGTCATCTTCATTAAAATGATGTAAAATATAATAAAGAACATTTTGTGGTGAGAGTGCCTGCTGCCTCAGCCTAAGATACAGGCAAGGTTCCCCAGCTCTCAGCACATCATGAAGCAGGTTTACAGCAGTGTTAAATTTTACAGTGGGGGGGAAATCCTGCATCACTCACAAAATCTTCATCCACAAATTTTAGCTTCTCCTCCTTGGAATCCCTGCGCTCCTCTCCGGAGAACTTGTCCTGGAAGGGGGCAACCTTCCTCGGGTGGAAGGTACCACCACGCTGCCGATGGCCCTGGCGCTCCCGCTCCCCCCGCTTCTGGTGGCGGTGGTGGTGGTGTGGCTGGGGTGCCTCGCCTCCACGTGGTGCAGAGTGCCAGCTGGGAGTTTCCCCGCCCGCCAGCCCACTCTGACTCCCCTTGGACACGCCAGAGTCCACCGAATCGTGCCGCAGCAGCGATGGCTGCTGCCATGCCTCGCCTGGAGGGGGCGACAGACAGCAGCTATGGCTATTATCTCAGAGCTACATCCAGAAACGGCACAGAATCACAAGATGTGCTCAGATTCACTGAAGTAACTCAACTGCTCCCCTTAAAACCAATTTTATAAGTACTTATGGTATCAGATATTTCTGGAAATAAATTCAAGATAGTGGTACAACATTCCTTCTAAGATGAAAAGATCTTTACATGGGATTAATGGCTATGCTACATCCAACACAAGCGAGTTCAGCAGTCAGACGAGCAGGGATTGGAAATCGAGGTCACCTGTGGGGGCTCGGAGCGGCCCGTTGTTGAAGAAGCCATCAGATGAGTTGTGGCGCCTCCTGCTCACGCCGGGTCGGCCTGAGCCACGGGGGAGGTGCTCTCCGGGCCTCTCAAATGCGGCTGCAGGGGACTAAGGGTTTGAGGAACGGGGGATTGCGGTCACATGCCTGAACCAGTGGTCTCTGCTCCCTTCTACACAGGCCAACAGTAGCTCGTTTCCAGCCACGAAGTGACTCATGACTGACCCCATGTGTTTACCAAGAGGAATGCACCTAAGATCTCATTATACAGTAAAATCCCATTATAGTGGACTCGCTTATAACGGAATATCATCTATAACAGACGAAGTCCGTTGGTCCCGGGTGTGCGCCGTGAAGAACATGCAGAAGAAAAAAAAAAAATAAAATAAATCGGGTATAGCGAATTCACATACAACAGGATTTCGCTTATAACTGACAAACAATTTGGTCCCCGGGCCCGCTTTTAGCTGTAGTTTTGTTCGGCTATAATGGACATAAAGGCTCCGCCTACAAGGCGTGTGGCGTGCCGGTGATATCCAGCGCAGATACGTGATTATTAATAGTCAAGCATCTGCTCAGGTAAAGTTGGATTACTACATGTATAATATAATAATTTATACCACAAGTGTGTCTGCTGGGGTGCGGCAAGAGTAAATGATGTCCTGTAGTTGTGTTCTGGGCATACAGCAACTCTGGATATAACAGACTTTGGATATAACGGACTGTTTTGCCAGGTCCCTTGAAGTGTGTTATAACTGGATTTTACTGTACCTAGTCAGGAGATGCTCTACCCACCTAAATTCAATAAAAGGAAATCCACAGACAATGCAAAACTTACTACTACATTTTTTTTTTTTTTTTAAACTGCACAAGTAGGATGATATTTCTAAAGCAGTGAGACAACGTCTACCAGCCTCTGCAAGCATGCGGGCATCATCATTTCCCCTTGAGTTTGACACAACCCCATCTTACCTTGGCGGGCTGAGGCGTCGAGAAGTTAAGCCAGGCTGGGACAAAGTCATGCTGCGCCATTTAGGTCCAGTGTCTCCAGTCAAAGGATCGAGGCATCAAACCTCATGGCCGGGGTCTGACAGAGAGGGCGACACCAGCAGGATGGGGGGGGGATGCTTTAAACACAGATTGCAGTCTCAGATCCGGAAAGCCATAAAAACTGGTAAGACAGGACAACGATGGGTAATGAAGGAAATGTTACTGTGGCAAATAGATGCTGATCCAGCAGCTGCAATATGAAGACTAAGAGGGGTTTATCTTACAGCAGGATAATTAAAATGACTCATAGCAGCTCAAATGGCTAAGCATAAAATTATTAATATCCACCCATACAAATATTTTAATTATGCTTCTATTAAGGAGCAGAAGCAACACAAAGAGAATCTCTTAAAGAGGAACTTGGCCAATAAGTTATTTAAAAAAATAAAGTTGTTCATTCTTGGTTCTCTAAGAGACCTCCGTTATTGTACTGATCAAGTAGAGAAATACTGACGTGACCTCAAATCACCGGCACTGCCCCCAACCCTTAGATAGAAATATTGTGAAAATGTGAAAACGTACAGTAAAAGTTATAAAATAAGTATCCGATTCCCTGAGCATGACAAACATTAAACGATTGGCCGTAGAGGCTCACAGTGACGCACTGCCCCCTACTGTGTGAGTGCTTGTAAGCATGTGCCCTGCAATAAACTGGCATTCACTTCAGTGTCCCCCCCCCCCCAATCACCCGTAATTCCTGGGATGTGCCCTAGGCTCCCTTTGATTAATTAAACTCCTCTTTAAGCAATAACCGGTAACTTCAGCAGAGAGCGAATCGAAAACGAACCACAAAATGAACCAAATCCTTTCAGCAAGTCTGGGGATTAGGAGAGCGAAGGTAAGAGCGGGAGCCTCACCCGGAGTGGCGGGCCCCGAAGTCGAGCGGCTCCCTCGGCCGGCCGGCCTTCCCCGCTGCACGCCAAGGTTCGCCTCCACAAGCAGGCCACAGGACAGCAGGGTCCCCACAGCAGGCGGTCTCTGTCCTTCCAGGATGGAGCCTTTAGTGGGTGCTGTCTGGGGGTGGGGGTAGCAGCAGTGAGGGTGGTCTGGCCTGGGCAGCACGTGTGATGAGTCCGGGGGTCGTCGTAGGTAGGGAGAGGGAGGGACACTTATTGGATTCCTGGCAGACTCGCCCTCACAGGCGAGCCGCTCCCAGTGAGAGCTCCTGCAGCACCTTGACGTGCCTCGGTCTCGAGGGGCACTGGAACCCCCAGGGCGGGGGGGGGGGGAGGGGAGGGGGATGGGGATGGGTGGCAAGACAGACGGGTCCTGCCTTATACAGGAGAGTCCCAGCTCCTCTGCGGATGGGGGCTTGGGAGAAGCACAGTGTGCCAGATGACTCTCGTCCTGACTTCACCAAGACATCTTCTCTTTTCGCAAAACGCCTGTATGATGGAGAAAAACCGACCGGGCGGCTGCCTCACAGAAAGTGCCGGAAATTACCGCTCACCTCATTTAAAAAACATTTCTGCTACAGACTCCTATAAAATGGTGGCTGGTTTCATCATTCTCAAGCCACGTCTGAGCTCACGGCACAGACATCATCATCATCCTCTGAGCCAGTTTGCACGTCACAGCATAGCAGAGGATTCTCATGAAACCCTAAAAACACCAAGAGCGTTTCACGGGAACCTGCAGGCTTAATCCTCAACTTGCTTTTCCATTTATCTCCATCCGTCAAAAAGTAGGGCAAGGCAGCGATCAGCAGAGTGTCACCAGGAGGAAAACAAACGACGTCTCAGCGGCGACAGGGAGCGAGCGCGTCACTGGGCAGGAGGGGAGCTTCACACCCAGTGCCTGGGAGGTGGAGCACACGTCCGGGTACGCTGTGGCCGGCTTGGGGGAGCTCCCAGCACCAGTGCAACTGTGCCAGCTTCGTCCTGAGGGGAAGGCTTAGTGCTGCAAATCCAGAGGTCATCAGAACCGCCAGGCTCACTCTCACTTGGGAAATCTTCACCGCTTCCTCTGATAAAAAAACAAATCTGGAGGGGAAAAAAAAACCTGTGAGATGAAAAATGCATACGACAGACAGTAGAACCCACACACAAAATCCTCACTACATGCACACAGAAAAGGCGCAAATTCTACCAGCTCTCTCTCACCAGTATGCAACCACCGCACATTAAACATTAAACAGTTAACACTTATCTATACCTGGGCGTCAACTGAAGTAGTAAACTTAGTTTTTCCTGACAAAAGGCAGGGCAACTGCACCTGACGCCAATCCGATTACAGAAAGGTGATGCTGGAATTATCCGTTTAGAACCAATTATATATTCAAATGACAGGTGTGTCAAATGGCAGATATACAGCTAAGACAAACTTTCACAGCAAACATGACAAAAGTATACTGCTATGAAAGCTATAGAATTCTGCTTTTCTGTACTGTGCTGACTTATTTGAAGAGAACTTAAGCGTTTAATTAACACTATTAGGAATGGAGAGTTACACATGCAATGAGGAACTGAAAATTTGCTTTCATTTTCTTACCCATAAGTGTTCACACAAATGTTTTTTTTTCTCTCCTCGGTCTCTGCACTTGTATTTTGCCCTTTATTTATTGCCTTGAATTTATCTCGAACTGAGGTTTACAGGAAACAAGCAACTGATCATTTCATTGTACAATGAACACAAAATAAAAGTGTGTGAACACTGAGACTGTGACAGGAGTTAAAATAAGCTTTTGTGCACCCTGGATGAAGGGATGAGCTGAGGTTTACCAACAGGCCCCACAAGATACCATAATGGTTCTGCTTCACACCAAAATCCCCACCCTCAGATGATCAATGCAGTCCCGCACATCCCTCACCAGAGTACTGCAGCACTAACTGATACCTGCTGCTGCTCATTTATGCAATGCATAAACATATAGATTTATTACTGTCAAACAGTATCTGATGTCTAGCAAAATTACAGAACTGGAGCACTTGAAGTGAGCTTCAAAGCAACTTGATATAAATGGGTTTTTGAATTCCTACAAAAAGGTTTTCCCTTGTCATTATTACCTAAGTTAATACACTAATTACACCCTTCGTAGGGACTGCAGGCTTTAAAAATTTAACATAAATAAATAATAAAAATACAAAACAAGTGCTCCATTAGACCTATGCAAAGGTTTTTCTGAGGTGATGACTGCACTTCTCGTCATTTAAACCAATAGGACTAAATTCCAAAAAGCTTGTTTTCGCAAGGTTAATGCAACAGGTTAGATAAACTATATTCTTATTCAGTGCGGGCAATGCAGAAGCATACCAGAAAGGCATAAATGGTCATCACAACCGTCAAAACCATATTAAAGAGGTTAATAATTAACAGGGATAGGCTGGTCTTGATACTGGCGCCGTGATTCACTCTCAACGACACGATCTGACTTGCTCCGAAAGCAAAAGAAATCTGAAGTGAAATGACAGCGAAACGGAGGGAGCAGGAATGCGGGCAGAGGCGGGGATGCGATCCGAATCGAGCTGTGCGTGCCTGTAACGTAAAAGCGTGCAGGTATCCCAAGGGTGAATGCAATAAATTGAAAACAATAATTTGTCACGTAGCAAGCACCTCCGTCCTTCGTGCATTTCATAAATTCACAGGAAAAACTCAGTATATAGTTTACGCTCTCCCCGTTCTGCCGGGGTATTATACAAACACGCTCGGTCTCCCCCGCCAGCTCCACGGAGAATAAAGGGAAAGGGGGTCAATGAAAGTATGATGTTTACCTGTCGGTCAACTTTGCGGCGTCGGGAGGAGGGGATAAACAAGTAGACAGACCCGCACCGGGAAGGCATGGAACTGTATGGCAAAACGGGCGCTTCCGCCTCCAACGCAGTAAGTGGTCAGCGCATGCCGCCTAACTTTGAACGGTATCTGATTCGGCCCACAAACTCAGTTTTACCCTTTCATTCACAAAGTGCGGTAGTGCGATCCAGCAGGCGGCTGGCAGGTTGGACGCCCAAGGAGACGGGCGACTGGCCGAGCCAGCCCGGCGCCCACCCGATTTCCCGCCCCCGGACGGCTAATCCCGCATCCCCCGCCGCGGATATTAAGGCTAACAAAGTTAGTTCACCCAAGGCCCACGCAGACCACTCCATATTTATACAAACAAACAAACAAACAAACAGCCACCAAGATATAAAATACGCCCCCATTACAGACAGCAATAATTCTGCCATCTTACCGTAAATGACGAGCAGAGGCGCAATAGAAGCGGACACGGCGCCGAGTACAGAAAGGAAAAGTGCAAACAAGCGGGGCAACTGCGACGCCGCGTCGCGCGTTGGGGTGGCCCGTTTACAGGCCGAGGCGATCAGAGGTAAACAGACCTTTTGGTAGCTAGCAGCTCTGAAACAACACACGACTCCAAAATGGCCACCCCAGCCCACACGGGGATAAATACATAGAAACACACATACCTCCGCTTTCAGAAGCGAGCGCGCAGTATACTCACGCAGTTCGCCGAGGAACAGCAAGTCCTTGCAGACGGACCGTGAGACGATCGGACCGTCTGTGTCGGTGGTGTGTCTGTGCCTCGGCGTGTTGTTGTTTTTTTCCTTCCCGAAACGCGTTCACTCTAGACGCTCTCGGCCAGCTTATCTGCCCTGTTCCTGATTGCCGCTCCGCAGGACCTGTCAGTCGATCGCCGAGCAGGTCGATCGAGGCGTCACAACAGCCCGGTCACGTGGTCCCCCGTCGCACTTGCCTCCGGACTTGCAACTCGGCAATCGCACCGGCAGTCGGCGTTAGAACAAGCTTTAAATCGCCACACTTTAGGAATATATTATATTAGTAGAGAATAAACTAATCAGTTTTATTATAAAAATTCTGAGTAGGATCATCATAATGGAAAATGTAAAGCTTGTTATTTTATGTAACAGTGTTTGCATTTTATAATGAAATCTAAAAATAGATTCTTAAAGCTTTACAAACATCTGTAGCCAGGCAATTAATCACATTTGTTTTAGTTTATATTAATCTCGTGTAATAAATTAAAGTAAAGAAAATGTTGGACTTGGTAATTTTTCGTTAATTTCACACTAACGAAACAAGAAAAAACTTTGCCGGAACTGTATATATTTACAACGCCTGAGTATGTCACCGGAACAAATACAACGGCGCACCATTATGGTGATGACCTTAACGGCGTGAAATAGGAATCTCGTCTAGATCTTTTTTTCTAACTGAGTTAGACATGGTCTATGACAATTTGTGTTGGAGACTTTGTCCCCCAACCATTTAATATGATCTGTGTAAAATAACAGGGAGAAGTTATATAAGTAGCGGCTTGCACATACATTTCGTTTTGCTAATTGGGATTGAAATCTATCCGATAACGTTTTTTCTGTCATTTTTTAATGGTTATAAAAATGATGTTCTTTGTCGTTAAACGAAATTTCATGCGCGTCTGCAAGGTAAGGCTCCAGCATTTCTAAACTTTTTTTTCTGACCGGTTGTGGATTTTGATCTTTGGAATTTTATACATATTAAACTGTTTACAATAACTCAAGAGCTTGAACAGGAAATACCGAAGATTATAGCGTTTGCACTGTCGGTACTAACTAAATACACTTTTCTGTCTGACATCTAGGTTTATGCATCACTGCAGTCTTTCCGGATGTACAGGGTACCACCGTACATAATTTCCACTTCTTCCTGGACTCCCAGGCTGTTTTGGGGTCTCCCCGCTACGCAGGTGGGCAGTTCCCTGTTAGGAGCTCGACCGCTGCACTCCTCTGCGTCACGACTCCAGCATAGGCGACGTAAACCGGAGGATCCTGAGCCGCGCGAACTGGACCTGGTGCGCTATGACATGAAAGACCTGATGAAGGGACCAAAGCCTGCTCTGTATTTGGGCTTCTCTGGCCTCATCCCCTTCATTTCCCCTCCTCTAGTCATGGCGATGTCGGAGCTATACGTTCCAGAGATCGCATACGCTCAGGTTGCATACGGGGCTTCTATAGTTTCTTTCCTGGGTGGGGCACGCTGGGGATTTGCCCTGCCGGACGGCAGCCCTGCTAAGCCGGACTGGATCAACCTGACAAACGCTGTAGTACCGTCCATACTGGCGTGGATCGCTCTCCTGTTCAGAGACAGTACCACGGAGGCGAGTCTCATGGTCATCATGGGCTTAGGGATCTCGCTGCATTACGATCTATCGCTGCTGCCCACCTATCCCAGCTGGTTCAAAGCCCTGCGGACAGTCATCACGGTCGTGGCCACTTTCTCCCTTGTTGCGACCCTGTTTCTGAAAGGAGTGTACCCAGAAAGAAAGCTTTTCGGAGACAAATAGTGATCGGCGTAGAAATTCTCAGTAATAAAAGACAGAGGGAATCTGTGTTATTACGAGGTGGTGGTATTTCCCTACAGCGCGCGTAGTGTCTAAACACTTAATCTGTACAATACAGTCCGAGGAAACATCGTGGATTCCATACTGCCCCAGATACTTTTCTGGAGAAAAATAAAAATATGCAAAACTGTCTTCGAGTGAATCCGCTCACTTTATTATAATTTTTTTGGTCGCATATTCTCCTAAAGAATTTTGTCTTTAAATGCGTAATGCATGGAGGTGGGTGCTATGTGAAATGTTTGGTATTGCAGATGAATGAACTCAGGCAATGGAAATAAGTTGGTCCTTTTGCAGAATGTTTATTTTTCAAATGCAGCGTTGGTGAAAGTTTTAATTACGAAACAGGTATAGGATGACATTTACTGTTCTCTTCAATCGTTTTATGTTCCAGCGTGAATTCTAAAGAAACGTCCTACTGCTCCTGTCCCACAGTTCAGTGCTCCTCTACGGTGAAAATAGTCATTTGTATACATTGATTTGTACCCCTCTACAGTCCTCCCCAATTACTCCTTGCAATCATTGTCTAAATGCAGGTTAAAATAATTTATAAACGATATCACATTTACATTTCATATCACAAGTCCTCGAATTGTTATGTATGTGTTGCACTGTAACCCAAGAATTTTAGATGAGGACGTTTTAGATCTATTTTTAGGTTTGTCTATTTTGAGATATCGAAATGCAAGTTAGTAATTGTTACCTCCAGTAGCAAAATACATAATTATATAACCACTGTAACAGTGCATCTATACAACTGTACATAAGGCAGTTGATATGGTATTTTATCTCCTTTGACTATTTAAAAAATTTGGCATTCATGAATGATCATCACGGGATATGTACTGTTTGCTGCAACATTTTACGTGACAAACATTATCATATCACCCAAACAGCAGACCAGAAAAATCAATCATAAAGCATCCTGTATCCATATCGGACTTCACATAAAATATTAGCGTAAAGACTTTTTTTCAGCAAACCAAAAACACAAAGTGCGATTAACAAGAATAACTGGACCACACTCCGGCTGGACCCAACCCATTCCTCTGATTGTGGTCAATCATTATCCAAAATCACATATCCAACTAAAACCACTCTTTCAAAAGAGAAAGATTTTTCTAAAAATAAAAATAAAAAAAAACTACAAAAAAACCCTCCACAACTAAGGCGCAAACAGACTTAGGGATCCAGTTGAAGGCAAGTTGCATCACAAGCACTTCCCCTTTTCAGCTGCAAGCTGGGGAAATGTATAGATGTATAGAAATACAAAGTATAAAGTAAACAAGGGATGTAACAAAATCAAGTCATACATCAATTACATTGCAATAGCAGTTTCCACACCCGATACATTTCCCATTGTTATCAATGTACCATTGAGTTATTCTGGGCCGGCAGAATGTGATCCTCTGCATTGGGATACATCCCCCCATGTCATATCTGTACTGTGTTCCACAAGTGGCTGAGAATGCTGGGTACAAATGTGGATATGGTCACTCAAGATCTGTAATGACTGAGCACTCGGCTAACTAGTGGGTGAATGGCAGCTTGACTGCCCGGGGCGGGGGGGAGGGGGGGCTTCTTCGAGGGGGGCCATCAGCTCTCACAGTACAGCCACGCCCCCATCACAGCGGCTGGTGATCATGTTGCCGATTTCAGTCCAGGTGTCCAAATCGGGGTCATAGATCTCCACAGAATCCACGGTCACAGGGGCGGAGAAGTCTCTGCTGGAGGCCCGTCCCCCCACCGCGTAAAGCAGGCCGTTGACGGCGGACACGGACACCCCAGCCCGTGCCACGGTCATGGGGGCCACCTCCACCCACTTCTCCTGTGTAGAGAGGGAGGTAAATGAGGCGCTCAGAGGGTGACTGGGAGTCAAGTTGACACCCTCACTAACTTAAATCAAGCTGGGGTCCAGCTGATCCTCAGTCTGGGCAAGGAAGCTGAAGTAAGCGCAAAGTCAGTCTAAACAGAACGGTAAAGGGGAGTAACGGAGTTGGACCCTAAAACAAAATCTTTCGGCCATTTCTTTCAGTTTTCCTCAATATTTGCAAACAAGTTTTTTTCTCCTTTTTAAATTTGTATGTGTAATAAAAATTAAGGTTACAATTATGGATGTTTGCCTAATACATAGCTCTAAAGAAAAAAAAAAAAGAGACCACTAAGTTTTTGAACAATTCTGCTTTTTTAAATCCTGGCTTAAATCCTGGTTTTGCTGAGCAGCAGGCTACTTCCAGGCTCAAAATTTCTAAGACAACAGTACACAAGAACAAGGTGAAGCAGGAGACACGGGCAGTAACCAAAAGCCAGCCAGGTAGAGGGCAGAAGTGACTTTCTAAAGATGACCGGTAACTTCAAATGACCTCAAATGACATCAAATGACCTTCAAAAAGAATGGGAAACATTACGTGCAGGTGTGAATTAAGTGCACTGCTAGAACAGTTCATATCAGGTTCCTAGAAGCAGGACTGAAGACCCATAAAACAAGGAAGAAGCCCTTTGTTAATGAGAAACACAGAAGAACCAGGCTACAGTTAAAAAATAAAAAAAAAATTCACAGACACACACCCATAAATTAAGATATGAGTGAAACAAAAAATTGTGCTGTGGTCTCAGTTTTTTTCTGAGGAGGAGGCTTTGTATTCTGCAGCATGGCAGGTGTCACAGCTGCAGAAGGAACCTGGAATATGAAGGCAGATGTGGAGTGCAGGCAAAGATGCCTCACCTCTTCTGGACAGTACTTCTCCACTGTTTCCAAGGAGCCCAGAGCCTCATTCCAGCCCCCAACAGCATAGATGCAGTTGTTGAGGCTGGCCACGCCCACATAGGCTCGACGCGTCACCATCACAGGCAGGGCTCTCCAGCGGCGGGAGATGGGATCGTATACCTCTGCTGAGCGCAGCTCCATGCCCTCATCGCTGATTCCCCCGATGACGTAGATAAACCCTATTGGAAGTGAGACAAGGAGGACGATGCTAAAGCTAATGCTAACATTATCACTAACACTAGCATAGCACTCCTACCACCAAAACTCCAGACTGCACCTTGCAGCTCGCAGCATCCAAAGTAGTAGCGAGGAACGGACATGCTTCCAATGATCTCCCACTTATTCTCGGCTGGGTCGTACCGCTCCATGGTCTTCCCAATCTCAGAGCCAATCCAACCTCCTGCCAACACAATTCCAAAGCATGAAAAAAAACCCAGAAACATGAAGGTCAACAGAGTATTCTGCCCGCTCTTGAGCAAAACACGACGAGAGGCACCCTGGTGAGAGCGTACCCAGGGCGTAGAGCGCCCCATGGCAGGAACACACGCCCACCCCGCAACGCGGGAAATTCAGAGAGGCCACAGCGGCCCACTGCTTGGTCACGGGGTCGTAGCGCTCCGTGCAGTCGAAAATCATGGAGTCTTTCTCACCTGGGAAAAAGCATGAGGACATTACATACAGGTGCTCCTCTACAGAGCAACACGCCGCCCTTCACAATGACTGACACGGCTGCATCTTTCTCGAAGAATCCAGTGACTCTCACATCAAAACACTTCAATGATCACTAACACAAAGTTCTATCTGATAAGCGATGTTCTATTACTTTAGTATTTTTGGGCAAACAGCTATTAGTTGTGCCATGACACCTCTGTGGTATCTGTTTTCCGGGACCTGAGGACACAGAGATGGACGGACCTCCCACCACGTAGATCATGCCCTCCAGCACGGCCACCCCCAGTCCGCTGCGAGCCTGGTGCAGGGACGACACAGTGGTCCAGTACTGGCTAAAAGAGTCAAAGCGCTCCACGCAGCTCAGGGCGCGACTGTCGCTCCAGCGCCCCCCCTGCAGCCGGGTGTAGCCCCCTTTGAAGAAAAAAAAAAGGGGGGGGGGGGGGACATGGAAGGAAAGATCACTTCAACATAGGCCACTACGAAACACACAGAACAAAATATTAAACAAAAGAGGATTAACAAGAAGATGACCGCCAAAATATATGACCAGAGCCTGTTAAAATGATGACATTGAAGGTGAATATTCTACATAAGAGGTCAGTTTCTTGAACCCGTGAGCCGAGCAGAGGCCGTTACCTATAGCGTAGAGATACTTCCTTGCCTTCCTCCTGGGCCGTGTTTTGACAGGCTGCAGCAAGCCAATCAGCTTGCTCTCCTTGACTGACTTGCTGACTTCAGTGTACTCTTTGAGCAGTGTCTGCAGCGCCACCCGCAGACTGAAGTCGGAAATGCCTTTTGTAAAATTATAAACAAAGAATGTCTTCAAAAGGTATTTTTTTTTATAAATAAACAAATATTCTCTTAAATGTTATTTACACAAGGTTTTAATTGTTTTGTTGGTACTGTGTATAAGAAGCCTATTATTATTTTTACAATCTGTTAAACAGATGCAGATGTTTCTATAACCATCCATCGGTCTTACAACAGCTTATCCAGTACAGAGAAAAGGTGAGCTGGGAGGCCATCCCAGGAGCTCAGGGCACAAGGCAGGGTGACAGTCTAGATGGGATGCTAGTCCATCACAGGGCAAACACTCAGATACGTAAATACATAACATGCAACATGGATGCCACGGCATCCAAGCGCTTGAGAAGCAAATGGAGACCCTGGAGAAAAATCCTAACACAAAAGCTGAGACATCATGCTGCTTCACATCAAATATCTGAATAGTAATTAAAAACAAAACTTTTAATTCTAATACCTTTGAATAACAAAAGATTTCAAGCTTTGCGATTCTTATATATGAAGCATGGTCCAGAGATGCCAGACAGCCAGCCGTGCTTGAACGCCGCGGGGTAAACTTCAACCTTTGGGTGTTTGTTGCCCTGCCTGTTGTCTTCTGAGTTTTAAAACTGTCCAGTGTTGATGTTATTAGCTCTGACTTCTAATCTACTCATAATTATATTCACACCCAGCTCTGTTCAGCACTGAAGCCAAATTCTGGGAAGGACTTCAGCAATTGTTAGTCACAGGAAGTTCTGCATGTGTGACGGAAACGGACGGACTGCCTCGTACCCTCTATGTACTTGAAGAGACGCTGTGGGGACAGGAGCGGGAAACGCACAGGGTCCAGAACTTCAACCACGTGTTTCTTCCTTTTGGCCACGTCATGCAGCACCCAGTCCATGGCGGCCGTGAACACCTGGTACTCGTCCTCGATGCGGAGCTCTTCGCTGCGGAGCAACTTCACCAGCTGGTCCTTTGTCAGGCCCAGAAACTCCTCCAACACACAGACCTGTTGGGGGGGGGGGGTCACTGATGATCTTCAGATGATCTGATGAGGTACAGCCTCATTATATCTACAAGCGCTATTAAGTATGATCTGGGAGGTCTAGGTCTAAAATGAAGAGAATATCTCTGACTGCGATCAGTGATATTATTATAACGACATTTTTCACTGCATGTCCCGAATAGTCTTGCTTAAATCATAACATAGCTGGCGGAAAGCATCAACCAGGTAAATATACAGAAAATGTAAGGAGAGTGGACTCTGCTGCTGCAGTAGGACCTCACCTCCAGGAAGTGCACACAGATGTAGTTCTCTGTGAATTCCAGCATGTCCAGACATGCAATCTGCTCCAGGAACTGATATATTCCTATACAGTTGGAAGCGTCCATTTGGGCCTTGAGGAACTCGCAGCAGATGGACACCACCTCACTGAGCTGCAGCATATCTGCAGCCACAATCAGCTCCTGTACACTGTCCACGTTTAAATCGATCATACCTGCGGGAGGTCCAAAGCAACCTTAAGACGCCCATACCTCCAGCATGCTTCAAGCACATTCTAATCAAAAGCATGTATGAAGAGCCAATTTCACCGTCTCTGGTCGGTTTACCCGTATATATGAAATCAAGCAGTATTTCGAAGACGTCCGCTTCCACTCCCAGGATGCGCACTTCCTTCTTGTCAACCTCGCTCATGCCCCCGGCGAAGAGCGCCGCGAAGTAGGGGCTGCTGGCCGCAAGCACCAGCCTGTGGACGCTGAACAGGCGGCCCCCGACTTGCAGCTGCACGTCGCAGAAATCCGCCCGGAGGCGCATCTTGTTAATCTGAGCGAGGATAAGTCGTGCATACCGGTCGGACGTGTAGTGCGTCTGCTCGGTGGACGGACTCGCGGCTGCCGCGCCGGTGATCGGGGCGGACTTCGATTGTCCCGCCGAAGCCATACCGGCTCAGCAACTGCCAGGCCGGTCATCAGTCATGGTAAAAACCTGTGACACAGAGGGGGTGCGTCGCATGCTGAACGCCACCATTACACACCGATCAGAATTCACTACCCAGTTTTGCACATACTGTATGGTTACCGTTATTCTGTTCGGCCGCTTTGTTGTTTGTGCCCGGATTATTCACAATTACATACTTAAATATTTATAAATGTAGGTATGTTCGAACCTATTTAAACTATCGTGAGGCATGTTCAAATATCGGTAAAGTTAAAATGAATACAGGTACCACTGACCGCCACGCCACATCATTCCCGATATGTTGTACAGACTTGTCACCTAATTTAAATAAATGTGCCTGGACATAAACAATTTTGCCAGATATCGTGCTAACTAGTTTGTATTTTACACGATTTAAGAAATAAAATAAAACACTAACCCGCATCACTACCCCAGCTTCTATCAAACAACCGGGGTATCTAGGATGTAGACTCCGTCCCCCTGTCAATCGATTTCCTCGTGTATCTACCGTATGCCTTGCTATCGTAATAAGGCGTAACTAAACGATCACAGAGTTCAGACTGGCTGACATTAATGGCATCATATGCAAATAAATACTAAACAATTATCCGATCCTGGAAAACACCTTTCCATATTAATATCAAATGGGTTTATGTGTATAGTTGTAACTTACTATTTATAGACAACGCAGCTAGTGGTAAATCGATTTTACTTTTACCACTCACACAACTGAGTAGTTGAAAAGAGGTTCAAGTCTTTGGGTGAAGAGATAGTTAAAAAAAAAAAAACTGGAAATGTAAATTTTGAAAAATAACGCCCAGTAGTACCACACGTTGGCGAAAGATGACTGTAATAGTAAAAATAATATTAAATCTTATAAAAATGATTTTGTTTTCCATAAACGTGCTTGACTTGAGTTATTTCTGTGTAACAGTGCTTATCGAACGAGGCTGAAGTTAGTTTCTTATTCGGTAGTTTTTTATTCGTAATCGGCATAACACATGTTGTGCCAATACTGACCTATTTTGTCAGTGTCATATGTATGTTAAAAATCTAGCTCAGTACCATGTAACATCAACTATGTCACCTACGATACGCTGAGTTTGAAAATACTGTATTGCAGGGTTTTTAAAATAATTATCTCTGAAGCTGGTACTTTTGCATTAAGATATACTGAGAAACAATGCATATCCTGCCATATTAACAGCAATGTATCTTATAAGTGTGTCAAAATGTCTGTTTGAAAATTCAATACCACCTGATACTCCAATTATTACACTGACTATTACATCCCGAGTTTGAAGACATTTCAAACTTCATGATTTTAAAATAATACGCTTTAAAACTGGTACTTTTCTATTAAAACCCATTGAAAAACAATGCATGTTATGCATTTCTAAAATGCTATCAGTTGAACTTGGATTTTTTACACTATAGAATATTGCAGACATAAAGCATATTTAAAAAAAAAGTAAATAAATACATAAACTCTAAAATACCTTCAACCTCTGGATAATTTAAGTGTCATAGTTCGCGTATCACATGGCATTGAGCTGTCTAACAAACATTATGACAAAAGAGATAGAATGAGTAGGAAATAACTCTGTTTTGGTAAATTTATTCCTGTAGCCTGTCGTTTTTTTCTATGACTTTTGCAGGTTCCCATTTATTTAATCTGTTTTATCACTTCATCATAAAGTCAATCTAACTTTCATCTCCATGGTTGATCCTCCCTGCCCAAAGCTGGAGGTAGCAACACATCTGTTGAATGTAATCACCATGGGTCTCCCAGATGTGGATCCTAAAGTTATAAAAGCTGAGTCAAGATATCCAGATAGTTAGGGCTTGTCTACATTAGGGAGGATGTCTAACGTCCTAAACTGAAAATAATGTACAATTTAGTATGAAATTGTACAGGCTGCCTTTAGTAATTATCAAAACTTTTTTCTCTCTCTCTCTGAACATTCTGGAAGTTCTTTTATGAAACCGTTCAAAGGAGTTACAGGACGACCCAAGAGGAGAATGCGTAGCAGAAGCAGGAGGGCAGGATGATCGCTCGCATGAGGTAAAGGAAGAGATGACTAAGCAAACCATAATCATTTCGATTGTAGTTCTTAAACCCTTCCCCAATATGATGTTTTCATTGGTCTCATTTCTTGTTTTCCTGTGTTTTGCAACCTGAGGAAGAGGCTTCCCTATGGAAGAACATATCAATAGACTGATATCTGAAGAGGGAGAGGCTGTCTTAGATGGAAGGCCAATGTGGGTCAACCGGCCTCCAACAGCCCATAGCATTTGCTTTATTCCATTTAAACTGGGAAGTCGGAATTTCCGAGGTCCTATTATGAAGTTTTAACTAGAAATACCCCTGAAGTTGGAATTCTGACTCGGAAAGTTGGAAGAACCTCTTTAATCCTTACTCTAGAATTCAAGATGGCTGCACCCAACAGAACATAAAGTTGTAGTTTTATACTGTTTATCAACACTTATATATTATTTGTGTTTGCTTAAATTGGTGGTACACACAGTACTGCCCAAACACTATCTGTGGATTTGTTACTATGGTGTTTGTGTGTGCCAAATACCGCCTAATGTTTTTTCTATAAACTGATACTGCAAACAATGGCTAACCATGAACCAGAAAGCAGGATTTTTTGCTTAGCCAGACAACTTGTTTTATTTAAGGGTAAAGTTGTCTGGGCTAAATGAATGTAAGTGAACAGAGATAAAGGCCATTTAAACTAGGGTGTCTTAAATCCGACAAGTTATCCAGCTAAGCAAGAAATCTTTTTAAAGCTATCACTAAATGGCTTTCCGACTTGTTGTATTTAAGGTAGTCTGGGCTAAATGTAAGTGAAGTATAGAAATGTATAGAGATACATCATTTGAAAATCAATAGCTGCCCCCCATAGTCAGTTGTTTAAATCACACTTTGCTGGACATGTCTATCTCATTCAGTTTTATTGTTTTTAGTGCATTTATTGTTGCCTTTGCACTTCGAATGGAGTATTTATAAATAATAAATATGTCAATGCCTCTTCCTGGTTACATATGTGTATGTGTGTGTGTGTGTGTGTGTGTCTGTCTGTCTGTTGGTTTTTACTACATTGTGGGGACTAAAGACCCTCACTATGAGGTGAACCTTCTTGTGGGGTCATTTTTCAGGTCCTCACAGTATAAACCTCAATTTTATATAAAAGATAAAAAATCTGTGAATCTAATCATTCAGTTATCCATCCATGTTCTGTAACTGCATGTCCTATTTAGGGTCATGGGGGTGAATGTATTTAAAAAACATGCCAAAAGTTTTGTATCATATTTGGCTACTCAGCTACTCATGAGGTTTGGGCTGGGTACGGGTTAAGGTTGTCATAGTCAGCATTAGCATTTTTCCCATAGAAATGAATGAGCGGTTCCTATAAAGATATGTTTACTCGATGTGTGTGTGTGTCTGTCTGTGGAACCAGGGTTCAAGTTTCTGCCATGTCTCAGTGTGTGGACTTTGCATGTTCTCCCAGTGTCATTGTGGGGTTTTCTCTGGGGAATCCAATTTCTCCCCACAGTGCAAAAACACGCTAATGTTAATTGGAGTTGCCAAATCGCCTATAGGTGTGCCTGTGTTAGTGATAGTGATAGTGAATGGTGTGTGTGTGTGTGCCGATGGGTTGGCGCCTTGACTTATTCCCTTCCTTGTACTTGTAGTTTTAAGGATAGACTCCGGACCCCCTGCGAACCTGATTTGGACAAGTGGGTACAGAAAATGAATGGATGGATGGAATGTTGTCACTTTATAATTTTATTTACCTGTGATTAATTTTGGTTTTGGTGAGTCTTCCTGCAGTATCAAGCCGGCATCCGACATCCATCCATTATCTACTGCTTTTCCGGGTCGTGTCACGGGGGCAGCAGTCTAAGCAGGGAAACCCAGATTTCCCTCTCCCCAGCCACTTTATCCAGCTCCTCCGGGGGAATCCAGAGGCGTTCCCAGGCCAGCCAAGAGACATAGTCCCTCCAGCGTGTCCTGGGTCTTCCCCGGGGCCTCCTCCCAGTGGAACATCACCAGGGAGGCATCCAGGAGGCATCCTGACCAGATGCCTGAGCCACCTCATCTGGCTCCTCTCAATGCGGAGGAGCAGCGGTAGTCTCTCCAGAATGACCAAGCTCCTCACCCTATCTCTGAGGGAGAGCCCAGCCACCACATCATCTGCAAAAAGCAGAGAACTAATCCTGAGGTCACCAAACTGGAAACCCTCAACATGAACAGAATTGGTGACAAAGGGCAGCCCTGATGGAGTCCAACCCTCACCTGGAACGAGTCCGACTTACTGCTAACAATGCGGACTTTCTGACACCGGTTGTACAGGAACTGAACAGCCCTTATAAGGCAGCCCGGCACCCCATACTGCCGGAGCACTCCCCACAGGACTCCCCGAGGGACACGGTCGAATGCCTTCTCCAAGTCCACAAAGCACATGTAGACTGGTTGTGTAAACTCCCACGCACCCTCCAAAACCCTGCAGAGAGTATAGAGCTGGTCCACTGTTCCATGGCCAGGGCGAAAACCACACTGCTCCTTCTGAATCCGAGGTTCGACTATCTGACGGACCCTCCTTTCCAGCACCCCCGAATATAATATATATAAATAATATTTTACATGTAAAATATATTTAAATAACTGTTTAATAATTACAATTTAAATAATTAATAAATATTTTAATAATGTTTAAAAACTTAATTTATTTTTAAGAATATTATAATATAATAGTATATAGTTCCATCCATCCATTGTCTGCCATGGAACCGGGTCTGGGGCAACAGTCTATGCAGGGATACCCAGACCTCCCTCCATCTCCTCCGGGGGAACACCAAGGCACTCCCAGGCCAGTTGTGAGATATGATCTCTCTGGCATGTCCTAGTCTGCCCCGGGGCCTCCTCCTGGGTAGACATGCCCAAAACACCTCCCCAGGGAGCCATCCAGGAGTCGTCCTACATAGATGCCCAGAACCATCCTGAGGCTCCCAAACCAGACCCACTATACCCCTTGGCTACGCCTAGAAATTCTGTCCATATAGGATATGAACCTGTACTCCCAAAGCAACTCCACAGGACCCCCCTAAGGGATACAAACATGAACCCTCCAATATCCTGGTGAGGGTGAAGAGCTTGTCCAGTGTTCTGCGACCTGGATGGAATCCGCATTCTTCGTTCGGAATCTGAGGTTTGACCAACGGATGGACCCTCCTCTCCAGTGCCCTGGTATAGACCTTCCCAGGGAGGAGTATGATCACCCTGAACTTCAAACACGTCATCCGGTCCTCTTTCTTAAAGATTGGGAGCATCACCCCAGTCTGCCCATCCAAAGGCACTGTCCCCAAACTCCACGCAGTGTTGAAGAGGTGGGTCAGCCAAGACAGCCCAACAACATCAAGTGCTTTCAGCAACTCAGAGCAAATCTCAGGCCAGCCCGTGTGGTCCAGTCCCACAGGGAAGCTTCTATAGCATAAACTGCTGAAAAAGCTAATGCTGGTTATGATAGAAAGGTGTCAGAGAACATATTGCATTGCGGTTTGATGTGTTTGCGGCTTCATAGCCACAGACGGATCTGAGTGCTCATGCTGACCCCTTTCCATTGCTGAAAGCACCTAGAATGGGCAAGTGAGCATCAGAACTGGACCACGGAGAAATGGAAGAAAATGGCCAGGTCTGATTAATCACATTTTTTGCTACATCACGTGGAAGACTGGGTGCATGTGTGTTGTTCACCTGAGAGGTTTCAGCAGGATGCACTATGGGAAGAAGGCAAACCAACAGAGGCAGTGTGATGCTCTGGATGATGTTCTGCTGGGAAACTTTGGGACCTGGCATTTATGTGGAAGTTATTTTGACAGGTACCACCTACATAAACATTGTTGCAGACCAACATTCATGGAAATGGTTTCCCCGATGGCAGTGGCCTCTTTCAGCAGGGTCATGCGGCCTGCCACACTGCAAAAATGGTTCAGGAATGGCTTAAGGAGCATGAAAAAGAGTTCACTTTTGACTTGGCCTCCAAATACCAAACGTCTCAATGCAATCAAGCGACTGAGGGATGTGCTGGACAAATCGATCTTTGGAGACTCCATCTCACAACTTACAGGACTTAAAGGATCTGTTGCTAATGTCTTGGTGCCAGATACCACAGGACACCTTTGGAGGTCTTCACATGTCAGAGCTGTTTTGGTAGCATGAGGGGGACCAAAACAATATTAGGCAGGTGGTTTTAATGTTATGGCTGATCGGGATATAGCCTAGTTCATAAAAACAACATAAGTAAAACATTTAAATTAAATGGTGAATTGAAAATACAGTTTAAATCTGACTTGAAACAGAAGCTCTGTTTTACAGTCCTTCGAAACTTTTTCAAGAAACATGTATTATTAATAGAAGTTGAGTGATTGAAAACAGATAATAATAAAGACTGTAGCCATATGTCCACATTCTAGCAGGATCTGCTGATTTCCTACGTTTGCCTTTTGGATTGAACATTGTCATTCACTGCAGCATGTATTCTCTACAAAACAAACCAAAAATAAAAAAACTGCTTTAGAAAGGAAGAACATGCAATTATTATGCAATTAGGCTTGCCAGAGCACAAGCAGGAAGCACCCACACTTCTTCAGCTACACTCAGTGACAAAAAAAATGAAGCACCCAGAAGTAATGGTCCGATTTTGATGTAATCTGTTACATGTGCAGACCAGCGACGGGAATGTAAATCAATCGCTTTACAAGGAACTGGCACGTCTAGTTGCCAGACACAGAGGAGGCTTCGTAGATGCATTAGACAGCATTACCAGCACTTGACGGAGTTTGATAGGCGTCGCATTGTGGGCTTGCATGAGGCCGGATGGTTGTATTGTGCAACTACCTGGCATTTGGGGCATGCAGATGTCACAGTCTCCCAGTGTTGGAAACAAACGGGCACATGAGGGCACCCACACACATTGTGAAGGTTGCGGTCGCCCAAGACAGACCACACCAGGGGAGGATGGTTGCATTGTGCATCACAGAACCTCATTATATCAGCGCCTGCCATCCGGGCATAGGTATTGAACTCTCTACAACACCCTGTGTCATCTCGCACCAGCTAGACGGGATCACTGTCCCACGTGTAGGCTACCGTTAACACCTTTGCAGAGATAGCTGTTTTTAGAGTGGTGACCTAACAGGGAGGCATGGACTGATGATTAGTGGCGTTGTACCATGTTCAGCAATGAATCTTGGTTTTGTATTACCATGGATAACCATCGTGTGCACTTATGGCAACGCCAAGAGGTGAGGGTCAATCCGCCAATGTTATGAAGAGACACAACAGTGCTATTCTTCGCATCATGGTGTGGGTACCCATAGGGTATGACTTCAGGTCATCTCTGGTAGTGATTCGGAGAAGCCTGAGGGCACAGTGCTGAGTCAGTGACATCTTGTGTCCGCATGTCTTACCCCTCCTGAGATCAGCCACAAGGGTTTTGCATAGTCTTACCTCCCTCTATGGGTCAGTACATGTTACGCCTAATTCACCCACCTGGTGATGGTGAACCGTAAGCAGTAGGTTCACAAAATCCTCTATTAGCCAAAATGAGTGCTGAAATTGAGCAAAAGGACAGAAATGGCTATATATGTGCTGACGTCCGAAACAGGCTACCCAAACAGCCGCTCAAACCAACTGAGACACCAGAGTAACTGTTTGAAGAGGTGGTGTCAGACCTTTAAGAGTATGGAGGCAAACACTATGTCCTGATAGTAGATTATTACTCAAATTTATTGAAGTGAGTGAACTCAAAGATCTGTACAAACACAACACTGTCAAATCTCTGAAAACTCATTTCAGTAGACATGGGATGCCTGCCACTTTCTGGACAGACATTATTTCACAATTTTCATCTGAAGAATTCCAAGACTTCTGCAAGAGTTATGGTTTTGCACACAAAGCAAAATCACCACATTCCAATGGTGAAGCCAAATGAGCAGTGCAGACTCTGTCTGAAACCATTGTTCTAGTCTAGACCATATGTTTTGTGTCAGCTCTGCTAAAAAAACGTTTTTCTAAAACCATTTAGTGATTTGTCCTGGATTTTTGTAATCATTTTGTACCCGCAGCTAGCGAACTTGACCATGGGCGTCTTCCCTCCAAGTGGCAAATTGGGGTGGTGGGGGAGGGGGTCTTGTTTTCTTCAGGGGATTGAACCCCCTAAGGGTCAAACCATAGAACCACCCCTGTATAGCGGATTACCCTTATCAATATGCCTATAGTTCAGTATCTCAATACATCACAAACCCCTTCCACCTGGGTCCTCTCCTACTAGAATTTATGTAAACAAGTAAAATCATATTCATCCATTGATCTTCTAGTCAGCTATCTCAGGCAGCATAAAGTAAAAGCAGGCAATCCCCCTGATTGGATGCCAGGCGCAGGCGATTGTAGGATCCTGACGTCTGAAACAAAGGACTAATTATGCTCAGTGGCCACTACATGGAGCCATACACCAAGTTTTTAAAAAATCTACATGGCTTAGTAGACTAGAGGGCTACTGTAATGTTATAACGTATATTTCGAAGGTCTCTTCAGCGGAGTTTAGCGCAATTATATTTGGGATAAAGAAGCTGATAAGATAATTACGCACAATACCTCTTTTTAAACAATTATTAAAGATCGTTAGCAAACGTTTCAAACGGAATATGAAACTATGCTACCAGCAATTTCTGAAACGTTATGAATGGTGGGCATTTAAACGTTATGTTAAATCGGCATTAACATGAAATCTTTGACATTGTTTTTGAAAGTTGCAGTCTGTGGTATTCATATTGCCTTTCTTGCTTTAAATATAGGCCTATTAATATATCCTTTAGATAAGCAGTTTGATATTTTCATTATCGATACATGACATTAATATAAATAAATGTAGAACCTGGGTTGATTTAATACAAAGTGTCGTAAAAGGACATGTTTGTGTAATTTTTAAGAGACTAGTAATTACGTTTATGAAGAAACTGATGTCCTTCAAAACCGTATAAAGGGCAGCAAAGATTAATAGGCTAACGAGTGCAAAAGAATCAAATATTTTTCGAGGGGCGTTTTCGTGAGTAATACGACACCTGTGAATGTATGTCCTGACAGTGGAGTATATCTTCTGTCGGGTAACGAGACACCGATATCTGATATGCAGCTCTTTCCTTCCTTCATAACACAGAAACAGGCAAACATGTACTTTTATTACTTTATCAACATACCTCCCCCTCTCTGTGCTGCTTTTCTAAAGCATAATGTCATTGCATTTTGCGAAAATATTTGAAGTGATTATGTTTACAAACATGGCAACGTTATTGCTGTATTTGTGTTCTAAACACAGTGATGTATGTTTTCTTTTTTTATTTTTTTTGGTTGGTATTATGCTAAAGATTTATAATCAATGTGACAGCATTATCATCACTGTGTTCCTACCAGGGGAATTTATAGCTATTGAAAACATCAGAGGCAAGGCCAAGTTTCCCTAGGGCTTGACTTTTTTTTTTCGAAGGGAGATTGGCATCGGGGCTAAAATACTCGGGGCTATAGCCTTAAAATACATGGCCCTATAGCCCCGAATGATCGGACCTAACGGCGCCTGTGTTTCCCACATATAACTGGGTTCGTTGTATTAAAATGTAAGTTCTTTTAAAGGATTTGATTTGTGCGTTTTATTTTTTATCATGTACTTCTAGTCTTATATTTCGAATACAAATGAATTGTGTTCATAGATATAGGCCTATACATAAATATTTATTATTTTTAAACATACTGTAAACTATATAAACAGTATAAACATGTTTATTATTCATTATTATGTTTTGATACCATAAACATTGACTTTTTTAGATGTTATTTGAAAAATTACTGATTCATACTCAGTCTAAATAGTATTTTATGTCCAGTTAGCATATTTACAACCCCATTTTCAAAAAAGAATGCAATGACTTACAAATCATATAAACCTATATTTAATTAAAAATAGAACATACATGACAAATGGAAGCAGAAATGTTATTATTTTATGACAAATATATGCCCAGTTTGGTGTGCCCTGCAATGGGTTGGCACCCCATTCTGGGTGATTTATCTGCCTTGTGCCAGAAGACTCCAAGGCTCGGGACCTCCTGCGACCCTGAATAGGTCAAGTAGTTACAGACACTGGATATGCTGAACTCTAACTTGATACCAGCAACACTTTAAAAAAAGAAGAGGGCATGTTTACCACCGTGTGGCATTGTCTCTTTTAACAGCACTCTGTAAACTTTTGGGAACTGAGGAAACCAGTTGCTACAGTTCTGAAAGTGAAATGTTGCCGCCTTTTTTGCCTGATACAGGATTTCAACGGCTCAACAGTTCAGGGTCTCCTTTCATGTATTTTTCGTTTCATGATGCCCCAAATGATTCCAGTGGATGGCAGGTCTGGATTGCAAACAGGCCAATCTAGCACCTGGACTCTTCTACTATGGAGCCATGCTGTTCTGATATGCATTGAATGCATTGAATGTGGTTTGGTGTTGTCTTACCAAAATATACAAGGCCTTCCCTGAAAAAGACATTGTCTGGATGGCAGCATACGTTGCTCCAAAATCTGTATATATCGTTCTGCATTAATAGTGCCTTCCCAGATGTGCAAGCTACCCAAGCCATGGGCACCAATGCACCCCCATACCATCACAGATACTGTCCACTGATAACAAGCTGGATGGTGCCTTTGCTCTTCAGCCTGAAGGATGTGTCATCCATGATTTCCAATTTTGATTTGTCAGACCACAGGACATTTTCAATTCTGCCTCAGTCAACCTTAAATGAGCTTGGGCCCAGAGAAGTTGGTTGCCATTTCTGGATAAAATTTAGATAAGGTTTCTTCTTTGCATGTAGAGTTTCATCCTGCATCATTGATGCGGTGATGGACTGTTTACGATCAATGGTTTTTGGTAGTGTTCCTGTGCCCATGCAGTGATTTCCCTTATATAAATGTGTCTGGTTTTAACGCAGTACCGCCTGAGGACCCAAAGATCATGGCTATCCAATTTTGGTCTTCGGCCTTGTCCCTTGCTACAGAGATTTCTTGAGATTCAATGAACCTTCTAATGATATTATGAACCGTAGAGGAAATTCCCAAATTCTTTGAAATATTAGATTGAGGAACATTATTCTTAAATCGTCACACCATTTGCCCATACAATCTTTTACAGAATGATGAACCTCTCCCCGTCTTCTGCCTCTCTCGGAGGCTCTTTTTATACCCGATCATCTTACTGACCTGTTACCAATTAACCTAATTAGTTGTGAGATATTTAACCAGGTGTTTTGGTATTACACAACTTTTCCAGTCCCTTGTCCAAACCTTTTTGAAACGTGTTACTGGAATCAAATTCAAATTGAATATATATTTGTCAAAAAACAAAGCTTTCAGTTTCAGCATTTGATATGTTGCCTGTGTTCTATTTTCAATGAATTATGGGTTTATATCGTTTGCAAATCATACCATTCTGTTTTTATTTACATTTTACACAGCATCCCAACTTTCTTGAAAACGGGGTTGTAACTTTCCGTATATATCCTAAGTGCACGATCCTATTTCCCGCTCTACACGCCTATTTTCTGGCGGGATGACAAGACATTTCCGACAGTTACCATATATGGTTAGGTGCTCATTTTCCGGTATGATGTAATTCTTCTTTGTGGCAGTGGTGTATTAAGTAATTAAATCGGTGAACTGAATTTTATGATTGAATTAACAAAAATTGTATGGATGTATATTGAAATATACAAATATGCATTTTTAAAAAATATTTATGCAGGCGTGCGAGTGGCCTATATACATTTATTGTTATGGAATTATTTATGGATCTATATATACACTTCAATTTTTATTCGGGTGTAAATATTTAACTCCAAATCAAGCCCGAAATAATGTTAGAAATACATGTCCTACTCGGTTATTAATATGCCCAAATATGAAATTTCATTTTTTTCGTTTCTTAATTTTATACTCATAGCCTACGTATTTTAAGTGAGACCTCGTCCGTAATGCAGCTTTGGAGTTAGGTGACATGAAGAGAGATTATGCCCTCTTCTGGTGAAAAATAAGATACGTCCCGCTTTAATAGCATTCATCTGGACTTTTCTGTACATCTCAGTAAACGATGTTGTATACTCATTTACGAATGCTTGGCTACTAAGCTTTAATACTCTAAAAAACATAGCCATCGCAGGACTCGACTGAATGTCTACAAATGTCTTTATTTATTGGACGTTGAGTTTCGTAGCGTGCATCGTGTTGCTGAAATTCAAGAGCTAACTAATGTTGTGTTTTATTTAATTCGACCAATTTAATTAGTTATATATAACAACCTAGAAACATAAAGGGATTGACTGCTCTTGGCTTACACGCCACAGAAATACCTCCAGGGGACTCAGTGTAGGTCTCTGAATAATAACGCAAGCCAGTATCATATACCAATGCAGACCTTAGCATAGGACTACCCAGAGAGCAAAATGAAAATAAAACTTGTGCGATTTTGCTTGTTGACGTTTTATTTGCAATTTAAATATAATTAACTTCTGAAGTGCTCAGAAAACAAACAAAAAAATATTTTATTACAAATGGTAGACATAAGTACTCCAGGGTCCTTATTTACAAATGAGTTAAACCTCATTGAAAAAATAGAAAAAGGCGTAGCTTTGTAACGTATACAACAAATGCAATACAACTAGAGTGTATATACATTTTTACAAAAAAAAAAAAAAAGAGGATATCGAGCAAGTTCCTCCCACCAGTATATTCCGTCCTCATATACCATTTCATGGTGCAACAATGGTGCACGTCTTTCGTGTAATACTGAAAGATCAAAGTTAATAAGGTCCATGCAAAACTTATGTTCAAAAGTCTTATCGTAAGAACGCGAAACAAAACCTAAAGTTTTTTTTCGTCCCTTTTGACACCGGCGCACCCTAGCCTTAAATGTCCCCCGCCCCCTTCGGGCAAGACGGAAACTCCCGTGAACACGGGAGGGGCAGGCAGGCCTTTAGGTGGTCGCTCACGCCACTCATGTACTGCATTTCTGGCAGCCCACTTTCAGCTTACTTTTAGTCTTTTTCCAGGCTAATAATCTGTATTTGCTTCGCTTTTCAGAAAGTCTGCAGCTGTTGTGTCAGCATAAGCTGGCAGCCGCTATTGACGTGATTCATGACCTTCTGCTTGAGCTGGGCGACCTGCTCCCGCAGCATGTTCGCGGTAGATGCCAGTTCGGAGTTCTGCGACTTCAGAGTTTTCACTTTCTCTTCCAGTCTGGAAATCCTCTCCAGTTTCCTCTTGCGGCACTTGGAGGCGGCCACCCTGTTCCTCATGCGCTTCCTCTCGGCTTTGATCCGCTCCTGGCTCTCCATATCGATAGGGGACAGAGGAGGGGTCTCGCCCGGCATTTCTGGAACAGTCTGCGGCTCTTCTTTAAGTGCTTGTAATCGTGGGTGCTGAATGGATAGCTGTGTATTCATATGGTGCTGGGGCTGAGCAGCGGCGTAGCTGCCCAGGGTCGGGTTCCCGTTACTGTAGGTGGCTGCCGTCGCGGCGGTGATGCCCTGATTGAAAGTACTGAGGTCTGTGTACTCCGGTGGATCGGCGCGAATGGGGCAACTGTACGGCGTGCTCCCCGCCATTGATGATATTGCTGTCATATCGCTGGGCACGCTTGTTTGCGGGGCAGAAGTGGCACTGACTCCATTTGGCATGTGTTGATGATGCAGCTCCGCAAGTGCCCTGACAAAACCCTCGGCGAAACCCTCCTGTTCATCTGTGACGTTCTTAGGGCAGAGGAACTGAGTGGGGGTAGGCGTTGTGGTGATCAGACCATTGCTGGACTGGATGATGAGCCTCTCTAGTTCGGGAGAGGCTAGCTTGAGAAGCCCCACGTCCGGTGATGTGAGGATTTCGTTTGCCTTCGCCCGCAGGTGAGGCTTTAGACTCCCAGTGGGGTCGGTGAGGTTGAGAGTCATGTTCTGCTTCAAGGCTTTGCGGTTGTATCCGTAGCCGACAGTGTCATGCTGAGAAAAGGCAGCATTCATCGAGTCGTCGTAGAAAGTTGTTTCCATTTTAGTAGACATAGAACAGCAACCAAAAATATTTAAAATGTCTGTTGTACGTGGATGGGGTTGTTTCCCCCTATTGAGTTTTCAGTCTGTAGAGTCTTGGTCGACAGATTCTGTGGAAAAAAAAGTTCAGACTAAGTTAAAAACACACATCAACTACATAAAGAAGTTTTGTCCAGACATCAACTCTATTTATTTAATCATTTGTATTATTGGGATACCTGTGCGTATCCTTCCGTCACGAAGATCTTCAAACTTCAGGACGCCGATTGAACTCTGGAAAAGTCCAGCAACAAAGTTGTCATCGGCAAATGTTAACAAAAGTTGGCTGTTGTCGGTTACTTCTTAAAACACGCCTGGAGTCAGTGTCAGATAGGGCTTTCGACCAGTCTTCTTAAGATACTCGGTAACTGCTAAATGTGAGTCCTTGTTCTCCCCACTACTCTTATAAACCTTTTACTTTGCTATGATCAGTATACTGTGAAGTCTTACACCGTGGAAGCAAACCTTATCTGCTGCTGCCGCCCCAAAAATAGCGATGATGTCATATTAGAAGTCGCTTATTGGCTAAAAGCGATGTGCTGGGCGTTTCATTACGTTCAATTACGCCTGCGTTGCCCGGACGACCAACCAGAAGATTCTTCTTCTCGCAGTGGCTCATGGGATGAGGTAATGCTATAAATTGAAGAGCGGTGGCTTGTGGGATTACGTATTGTTTTTGAATATCTGGTTACCCGCTTAGCTCGTCGATCGGTGTATATGCTAGTTGGAGGATATTTGTTTTATTTCAGTTGTAGTCGATAGCAGGATGACATAGTGTAGACGCGAAACGGCTATTAAAATAGAAATCTTTACTGTGTTTTGTTTCATGTTACGTTCCTGCGTAAAATAATCGAATGAAAACCTTCCTAGCGTCCATGCGTAGTTTGGTCGATAATCCCGGTCAGTCGTCATATCTGGATTTATTATAACTGTCTGATAAACTGATCCCTGGTCCTAAATATTTATTTTGCGATAATCGATATGGATAAAATATTACGTACAGTCGTAAGCAAAATATTATTTAAGCATACAGTGTGTATAGTATTCTAATAGAAGGGTACTTATACATTTTTCGGGTTCTGTAAATTGTAGGATTTCCCGGCCAGTCCACGTCCACTGTCCGGCATGTTAGATCAGTTCACGGGGGCTATGTGAGATACTGTTACTGCAAACTCCCCGAAAACTTGGGGGATGGCGGGGGGGGGTGGTCATCCGTATTCAGGCATGAGGTCAGCTGGTGCACAAACCAAACGTAACACACTTAAGGTTCGTTTCCCTACGACAATATTTGAAACAAATATAATGCTATGCTTGAAAAAAAGTGCTTAGTCCTTTCGATGTGCATATTAGGTTGATCATTAATGTTTAATATTTTATTTTTCATTTCTCTCCTTTACTCCCCCCTGCTTGTGTATTGGAAAGTTCCCCCCATATGCCGCCGTGTGCGTCTTAACAGACTAGAGGCTCGTGTAATATCCAGCAAGAGCAACTGTCACTGGGGTGGGTGGCTGTGTGTCAGAAAGACGGCGGGCCGGCTTGTTGTCCATTTATGGGGAAGGGGGAGACGAGAGGGGGCTGCGCAGAGAGCCACATGAAACCCGAGCGGGACACCAAGCGCCGTCCGCTAATAGAAGGACACTAATGTGACAGGATCGCTGGGAAACGAGGAGGCCTCCCGCCGCCGTATTGTCAAGGACAATCATGACGTCTTTAATGCATGATTCTTTGAAGAGTATTTATTAGTTACTTATAAAATAATATTCAGGCTTTCTATAAAAACAATTTCTTTATTAATAGCTTTAGAACAGGGCTCAGATCATACAGTAATTAATGACATTTAAAAGGATGTATTGTTCACAATTGCTGAAGGTCTGTAGCATTCTAATTGATGACAAAAATCATAATCTCAAGAACCTGGGTCTAGCCTTTTACAAAGCTGCTCATTATTATTATTATTATTGGTAAACTGTACAGAATTATTGGAAGAAGTAACAGATTTTAAATCTCATTATGTCTGAGATTAGAATGCTATATATCTTTATAATGCTTGAATTGGCTCAGTTAACTTGGACCAGCCTGTGTCTGAAAGAAAAAAAAATAAACAGGATGAACTGCCTGGATTTTTTCCCTCCTGATCACCCTACAAAAGGGGTTTTCCCACCAGTGGGAAAAAAAGAACAATTATAGGAAACTTGCCTTCATGCCTTGAAGAGCTGGCGGATTAACAGGTGTCAGTCTGTAGGTAAGATTGACATCCTAGCGATCTTGTCCCTCAGGTTAGCATTAAATCATCAGATGTGTATTGATCTTATAAGACATCCGGTCAGGGAAGCGTTCGCTTTCAAGGATGGGTCTGAAAAAATATCGAACCTTATCTAAATGAGTGACATCTCTGTGGATTTCTTAATTTGATAAGAAAACCTTTAATGTGTTATTTTGAGCTATATGTAAGGTTGGTGCCTAGGCTGATTGAATTTCCTCATGTGGATCCTTTGCACTGATTGTCATAGTATGGGATGAATGCATATAGAAAACTGTCTGATAGTCTCAGAGCTTATGTGGATCGAATGGAAAGGTGAGGCATGTAGGATGGTGTGACTGGGGCGGCCTGTTTATGTATTGCTGTCAGGATATCCTCTTCCCGAGTCTCCAAAGCATCTTTCTGTGGGCTGTTTAGCCTGCCTCTTTCAAGATGACTCAAAAAAGCAGGAATTGTACCCTTGGCGATCCCCAACTGCGGTGGGTCTGGTGAAAAATGTTTCCAATAACACCATTTATTGAGGCCATCGTCCCATCACCATGGGTCTAAAATGGTAAAAACAGGATGTCCTGATGTGATTTTATGCAAGCAGTGTTGTTTTTTTTTATTAACTCCTAAGTAGACTTTTGTATACTTTATGGTTTTTGGACCTTGAGAGCACAACACTTTGTGTTTGTGTTCTGTTTTAATGCATATCAGATGTTTTCTGCATTTATTGTACATAGAGTCAGACATTTTGTTTTAGTGCAGATAATTATGCTAAATTTTTTTACGTATTTAGCTAAGTAGATATTTAGCAGATGCAAAGGCCCCAGAAATTGGTTTGAGCATGAGACAATAGATTTCTTTTAATACTTCTCAAATGATTGATGTCAGTTTTTCAATATCTGACAGATTGCTGAGGTGTTTGTGTTTCTCTGTCCAAGTCAGAGTACTGTGGAATCTAAATACCCAGTTTGGTAACATTGTGCTCTGAGTGTTTGTGATTAACAGTGCGGCTCATTAATGTCCAGCATCTCACTAGGAATCTGGCAGTAAGGGTGGGGAATAATCTCTTGACTTATGGTTATGTTTCACCATACTGTTGGTGTTCGAAAAGCTTTGCACATGTTTATAACCATCCTTGGCCCCTGATGTGTAAATCTGTCCCTGAGCTCAACTGGGGGCGAGTGACCTGCATTTAAAATACAGATGTGTGCTCATAAGAAAATGACAGATTTTTCTTTTTTCTTTAAGTTTCATGATAAATATGATTAAACTCCTGAACAGTGTATAACCTTTGCCAGATGGTTTGTGTGCTCATGATACTCTCTTTGTTTAACCCCGCTGACAGTATTTAAATCTGCTTCTGTTTACTGTTCACATTTTGGTTTTGTTGTGGTGAAAGAGACTTAAATGTTAGCTCTTCCAATGGCCCTTTGGGCGGATAAACATTTAAGAAGGCTGTTTTATGTTTTCACTATGACATGTTCTTATGGTTTTGCATGTGCTTTTTGTATTGTTTGATCTGCTATTTCAAAACAACCCAGCACACGTAATTATTAAAGCAAATAATTTTTGTTACTGGATTCTTTGCTGGTACTTCTGTGGTTTATTCAGGTGGATATTGTGCTGGAGTGCTGAAGCAAATTCCCACCTGAGATTTGAGCCACCATTCATCAGGTTGAAGGATGTGTTCAGGTAGGCCTTCGGTGAGTTTGTTTTGACCCACAGCGTATGCTAATGCTAAAGACATTAATCGTACTTAATAGGGTCGCTCTGTGATGAACTGGAATTCCATATAAGGTTTCAAAGGCTTCATTGTTCTGGACTTTCTCCAGGTGCTCTATAATGTTTCATCGGATGAGTGTTTTGGGGGCGAAATGGATGGCTGGATTTCTCATGGCTTAGCTTGAGGTGAGACTGTTGTTTTCTCCCGGATGACTTTCCATTTGAACACATCTTGCCTTATACACAGCCATGAGAATACTTACACAAAGATGTTCTGAGGGCAGAACAAAAAATGATTGGTTCAGACAGATTACCAATCATAGTGTAGGGGAGGTGGGTCCAAGCAACTAGAGGAGGTGGGACCAACCAATCAGATGTCTTTGTCCCGCCTTCTCTAGTTGCTTGAATCGACCTGATAACCTGGATCGGTTATCTCTTTGATCCAGTTAATTTTCAATCTGTCCTCAGAGCATTTTTGTGTAAGTAAAACTCCCACAAGCGAGAAACGTGTTGATTGCAGGAGTCACAAGGTCGATCCCCAGCTACTTTGTTTGGGGGTCTGAGCGGAGCCACAGAGAGGAGGTGTCTCTAAGGAATTTTGGAGCATTTCATATGGCCACTGTCGTTTTCGTCTCCCAGCTGACACAATCCTGGCCAGTACGTTTCCCTCACTCAAAAACAAAACCCTGCAGTACTACCGTGCAGAATAATATGAGACCTAATTAGTCACATAGCTCCTCTTTTTTTTACTCATCTTCCTCGTCTCTTGCATGTTTATTCATGCAGCTGGGTATTTAACTGTGCCATTCAGGTACCTCTCTGGATGGTGTCCGGTCTGCTCATGCTTCCACTGTAGCGCTGTCAGGAAGGCTGCAGCGTGCAGTGCAGCACGTGGATGTCGCCCACATGGTGTCCCGAGCGGCCTGCAGCCTGATGAACAGGCACGGGACTTACTTTGCAGTCGGGATGTTCCCACCCTACACCCCCCCC